>VUYV01000214.1:180185-289699 GCA_008711295.1 Anarhynchus alexandrinus | reverse complement strand
GGGCGGCAAGGGCCGGCCCCCCCCCCCCCCACACACCCCCAACACAAAAAAAAAAAAAAAAAAAAAAAAAAAACTTTCCTCGCCGCCGTCTCCCTCCCCCGAGGAGCACGAACCCAAACACACCGAGACACGCCCCCGCACCGCCCCTCGCACCGCCCATTGGACGGCGCCCCGCCAACCCTCACGCTAATTGGCCGCTCTGCCTGCTCGTCTTCTCCCACCGCACCCCTTTCCGCCCCTACACGCTGCCCATTGGGAAGGGCCTCAGGGATCTCTCCGCCCATTAGCCACGGCCCACGTCAATCACAGCGGAACATCCGCCTCTCAGCGCTTCCAATTGGGCTGTCGCGTAAATACACCCTCACTGATTGGCTGCACTTGCTGACTATCATCGGGTAACATTGCCCCCTTCGCAACCCTCTGTCTCCCACCCCTTCTTCCTTTCTGCCAGTTGGCTGCGAGATTTGCCCCTTAAATGGGGCACCCACTCGCCCGCCCCTACTTGCCCCGCCCTTTCGCGCTACGGATTGGGTTGCGGGTTGCACCCTCGGACACCATTGGAGAAGGGATGTGCCCGTTACACCATAACAGGGCGAAGACCCGCCCACCGAGCTGCTCTCCTTGGCGGCCCCTTCGCGGCTGCGCTGGGGCCCTCCTCAGCCGAGGCGGGAGGAGAGGCTACGTCAGTATGCCTACTTCATTTGCCGGCCCCAAGGGTGGGGCGCCGTGACGGGCACACGCGATAACAAGTACGGCCGCGGCTGTGGCCGCTCAGCGGCGACAGGCGGCCCCGTCGCGGAACGGCAACAACGCCACAGTCGCTACCGTCCGCAACGACATTTACCCCTTGCTCCCGCCCCTCCCCTCACGGACCCGCCCGCCTTGAAACAGCTATTGGGCAGGACAGATGTCAGTCGTGGGGCTCGTGAGGCCATTGGCGGGAGGCCCTCGCCTCCGCAGCCAACTGGCAGCCGCCCCCGATGTCACCCGCCGGATGACACAGCAACCGTAGGCGAGGGGGAGGAGTGGCCGCGCGGGTAGGAGAAGGAAAGAACGTGCCTTTGATTGGTTAATTTCACTGTCAATCTCCCTGGAGCGCGGAGGGGGGGGCGGGGAGGGAGGTGCTGGGCCGCGCGAAGCGGTGGGCAGGGCGGGGCGATGCTGCGAGCCTGCCGGCCCCCACGTGGCCCGGGCAGTTGCGCACGTGACGGGGGCCCGCGAGGCGCCGTTGCGGCCGTTGTGGGGGGAGGGGTACAGTCAAAACGGCTGAGGGCGGCAGCGCGGTTCGCCCCCTCACCCCGCCGCGCGTGACGCCGTCTGTGCCCCGCACACGGACGTGCGGGAACGCGGCGCGGTGAGCTGGGGGGAGGGGAGGGCTGTGGTCCACTTCTCTCCTGCCGACCTTGGTGTTGCCTCAGGGCTCGCCTTCAGCTGTGGAGGCTGGTCCCCGGTGGCCTCAAGGCAGCCTGAGGGGTGGCCAGCGATCCGGGCTCGCCTGATTACCCAGCCGACACGTGTTTTATGTTTCACGGGTGGAATCTGGGCTTCGTTAGGGCTGGGAGGAGCTGGGCCCTCGGTGTCCACAAAGTGGCATTTTGCCCTTCGTGCTTTGAGAGCTAGCAGCGGTTTCCTTTGGAACAAGGCCTGAGGCTTTGCAGGCTGCGACACTCCCCGCAGCTCGGTCCAGAGCACCTACAGTCCCTTTGTTGTGCAGGCTCTGTGGGCCAAAAATGACTTTTACAATTTTCAGATGGAAGCGGTGAATAGGAATCAGGAAAACCTGTGAAAAATGGTTTTGCAGTGACTACAATACCATTCATAAATGTAATTGTTAAAAATAAACACTCCTCTTCTGTTATCTATGGAGCAGGTTGAGCCAGAAAGAGAGCTGTGCGGATGGGGCAGTGGGAGACTGAGGCAGGAGCTGACCTGGAAACCCTTTCCTGGGAGGCAATGGGGGTAAGGTGCAGCAGTGTTAGCCCAGGGCTGGAAGTGTCTGGAGAGCAGGCATGGGGCAGCGCTGCTGGATCTCAGAAAAGCAAGGAAGAAAACTGGAGATGCATAAGCAGGACCCACATGGGACAAAGAAGGTTTTAGGATTAGCAGAGTGGAAGAGTGTGGACAGAGGAGCATGTAAATCTCTGACAGGGAGAGAAAGCAGTGAGAGGAATACATGGAATAACAGAAGCACGTGGAGGATAAACTAGGAGGAGAGAAGGGATCTTTGCTTGTATCAAATTTCTGTGCTTATTCTCGTTCTCCTTATTCCCCAGTATTTTTGAAGACTGCTGTTATCTTAACGGCTGTCACTTCCTGACCTCACCCAGGGCTCCATGCCAGTGCAATGTTTTCATTTGATCTGCTCTGGAGAATCCTGTTACAACCTGATCAACAGAATAGTGGGGCAGCTGAAAAATACTGTTTTGGTGCTGAATAGAGAACTATAGAGGTGTGATGTGCCTGACATATGAGTGAACAGGTCTATGGGTGTTCAGTGAAAACACAGTCTGTCTTGGAAGAGCCATAGAGCCCTTCGCAGGTTAGTCATCATCAGGAGGGACAGCTGCCAGCATAGAAAAACATTGTGCGCTGCTGGCACAGACAGCAGACAAGATCCATGTGAACTCAGGCTACACAAGTCAGTAAACAGCACTGAATCTTTTGATGCCTTCCCCGTTCAGTAATCGTAATTGATTTTTACATTGATTGGTGGGGGAAAGAGCCCCATAAATATGAATAAGCCTTTATACTGGGTAATGTACATACTTGTTACTGTAGTGCTTTAAGGAATGCAAAAGGCACTATATAAATCAATATAAAACAGTAGTATAAACTGGGGATGCACCTTGCCTCTGTTTCTCATTCTTTATTCACTGAGCAGGAACTATCTATATCCTGTCTATATCCACTTGTATTTTTCTTGGTGTGAGCAGAAATCACTAATATACTGAGAGTACAGGTTGCATGCACTGGGAGAGAAGGACTTGTCCAAGATGCTGACCTTGTCTTTGCCATAAGTAAAAAAAATAAAAAATCATTTCCCTGTTTAGATTCTCTTTTCCCTTATTGGTGTTCTTTTGCAGGTTTTCCTTTATATGTTTTGCTCAGGGTTTTGGTGCACTTTTAGCAGGACATGGAAAGCAAGGTGAAGCAATATGATTTATTTTGCGTAAGCCTAGGAAACCAGACATTTTTATTTCAGTAGAGCAAAAGATACCACGCTCCATTGTCCCTGTAGTTTCACACTACAGAACAAATTTGAACTGTAGAAAGCAAGCAGATTTTGTTGGTTTGTTTGAAATTATAATGGATGACTTCGAAGTTCCCACCTGGGTTCACTTGTGGATTTGGGGAGATCACAGCTCCCAGGCTAGTTTTTGGCTCTCATAAAGTCCAAACACTTATGAACAAAATAGTTCTTCCTATTTTTTTCATACCTCCCACATTGCCACTTCTGTCCAATAATTGGACCAGGTTGGCTGGTGAAATTGCATTTTTCCATCCACTGGATGTCAGTGTTACACTACCGCTGTGATGCATTTCCAGGTGCTGGGAAAGGTTGGGCATCTTTGGGGTGAGGACTTTTGGAAGATCTTTCCTCTGTGGTGGACAAGTGACATGAAAGACCATTGAAGGTCAGGGGAACGGTCTCCCTGCAGTATGAATGTGCTCCCTTTGGCTTCTGCAGAAGCAGGCTGGGACCCTGCCTGCAAATGTCTTGAAGTATCAAACCTCACAGGGACTGTAGCCTGAGAGAGAGATGGATGCTTCAGTGTTGGGGTCAATTCCACAACCTTTTCACTATTCCAAGCCCACCTCCTTATGCCATGAAAATACACAACCTCTTCTTTTCTTTAAAAAAAAAAGTTTACTTGTGTTATTAGAGAGATAAATAATACTGCACCTGACAGGGTTACAGTACAGGAAAAGACTGCATGAAGGGACTTCTCTAAACCAACAAGGAGTGCTGCCGTCTTGGGACAATTCTGAATGCAGGAATGAGAGGGGACAAACCACTAGAAGCAGCTTGGATACCTGGAGTTGAAAGTCAGGGTTTTTTAGCTCTGACACTGGTTTATTATTTCCAACAGTGCTGTAACATCTTTTTTAGAGGCTTACTGGGTTTTTTAAATTAATGTACCTGAGTGGACTCTGGATAGTCAGCCACTAAAAGCTACTGATACTGAAAAATAGCCTTTGCTAACCCTGTCTTTTTTTCTGCTTCAGACACTTTAAGCAGCTGCTATCTAATGCACACAGAAAGTAACCGGTTAGTTACCTGCATTTTGGTTAAGAGATCTGGATAGCCACAGTAAAATGCATGCTGATGCTCTTTGTGATGCATTATGTTTAAGTGTTTTGGTATGAAATGTGGCGTTTAACGTGATATAATCTGTACTTTATCTGTGGCTGAAAAGCAGGCAGCACTGGAAAAGAAGATGGCTGTTGTTAGAAAGATGATTCGTAAAAAAGTAATAAAAGAATTGATGTTCTCTTGTTATATATAAAGACAGGCTGATTAGGTTATTCTCTTGCTTATTTCTTTCCCCTGGAAGCTGCTTTTTTATCTATCCTTTTCCTAGAAGACTTCAGTGAAGTTTCAGCAGGCACATGTCATCAAAGTACCAAAGGAATAAAACATGAATATTTGGAATCATTTTGATACCATTTAAATACCAATTATCCTTACTTAAAAGTATTTATCCTAATAATTACTTTCAGAAAAGATACCCACTAAGGATTCGGCATTTCCTGTTCCTTCAATTGAGCGGTGAGAAGATTTCTCAACCATTCTCCTGCATCTTTCACATAGCTTTTCAGGGAACAAGCAAGAGAGAGAGGAAGTAATACTTTGTATGCCTGGGAGCTGTAAAAATGGGGATAGGAAAAAGGAATTTGTATTTAAAATAGAGAAAAGCAGATATCAACCCAATTAATTTTTCATTTCTAGGTCACCTATAACAGCAGAGAACAAACACAAAAGAGCAATTTAAGGAAAAAAGGAAGTAATGAATACTAGAATTACATGAAATAGCAGGAGGAAATTAGGGAGATAATGTCAAATGTAATTCTCAAATTTGTATGTTGGTCAGGTGATTAGTCCTAACATTCCTGCTTTACAAAAAATGTGAAAATATATCCTTAATGACTGTTAGTGTTCAGGATCTGAGCTTTAAGTCCCAGTCAGACATCTTCACATCTATAACTGTTCTTAATAGAATGGGCTTATTTTGACATTATCTATTTTTATGTGTCATAGCCAGGAAAGACATGCAGTTGCAATAGAAACGAGCAGTTTATGCATGTCTTGGGCAAAGTGCTTAGCAGAAGTTTCAATTTGTTGTGCTCACACAATACTGTTGGAAGGAAAAGGGGAAAAGAGAAGTTTGTCAGCCCACAGCTAAAGGGAAAAAATTACCAATATGATGGCAATGTTCTTAAATAGAGAACAACTTATAATAGTATTTTGGTTTGGTTTTTTCCTGGAGGCAAAATTAAAAAAATGCTTCATTAACATATTTGAAGCTATTTTAAATATCGCCATTTTCAGCAAAACAATGTTAACATGTGGGGTTTTTTTAATGGAAAAAAAGGCAATTAGGAAAATGTTTTGAATATTACTGTATTCTTTCACCCAAACAGTCTTTTTTGTCCATTTTTTCACTATGTTGGCAGAGGAAGATGCCTGCTTTGTACTTTCAGCGCTGAAAGTGAACCAGCGTGCATATGTGAATTATGGACCAGGACTGGAACAGTTATGCTGAGGCTAGAGGTCACGAGGCTCTTCAGACAAGATTTTATTTACCTTTTAACCTTCCCATTCCACCAGCTTGGTTAGAGCTGATACTCGACACCAGCAGCAGCCTGTGCAACACTGTTTCGAGTCACCTTTAGCTGAACCTAAGTGAAAACTGAAGTATAGGTGTGTAAAAGCAATTATAGTATTTTATTGTCACAGGTCCACCTTCATCATCAGGACAGCATTAGAATTTTAGAGCTAGGCGTACGGTAACTGCTACAGGCACTTTCTCCCCCCATTTTCCAAGGTTCAGATCTACACTGGAGTTTTTATTTCTTCCAAGTTAGCCAGTTTCATGTGCAGTGCTCATTTATGAACCAATTTATGTCAACCAGCCCCATCACAAGAGAAGAATCAGGTTGGGAAGAAAGAAGAGGGCAGGGCACGCTCCTGCCAGCTCCTTCCCTATGCCACAGGAACTATGGATATGTATATGCCCACGCACTTGCAAGAGGGAAATAAGGAACCTACCTCTGATATCACACACGTACGATCAATACTGATCCTGGGGGAAGCTCCTACCTGTCTTTCTATCCCAAACTCTTATTAGGACAGCAGGAAGGTATGATTAAATATACATTTTTTTAATTATTATTGTTTTCTGGGAGTTGTAGCTGTATAGTAATTTAAGATGGCAGCTCTCCAAGGCTTTGCTGTGGTTCTAATTAATTGGGCATGCTGTTTAATTTTTTATTTTAACTCAAGCTTTTTCCTCATATTCAAAAGGGCTCCCATTGTCCTGTATTATTAATGAGATCAAAGCAAGCAGAACGGCTGCCATTTCTCCTTAGTCTGTGGAAGCGAGACTGTCCATAGTAAAAAAAGCGCAGGGCTGTCCGCACTTGTCAGCAGGACTGAAAGCAATACCATCAGCGAAGCGGCTGCCCTTCTTTGGTCTAGTGAGCTGGACACAGACAGTGAGCAGGAATAATGTCCTGTGAGGAAAACATATGAGAAAACAAGGAGTGGGGCCTGGAGAACAGGGGCTAGACTGAGGAGTTACTGGAGGATGGGGCAGTGGAGTGTGCAGAACGCAGGGCAGAAAATCTGGGGGTGGAGGGGGGGGAAACAGTTTCCTTTTCCAGCATGTGGAAAATTGTGCCTCCTTCAGGCAGCCCAGGTAAAAAAAACAAAAACAAAAACACAAACACAGAAGTTGCTGTCAGTTTTGATTAGGGATTTAAAGCTACAATTTGGCTGTTTAAACTCTCTCACACTTTGGATGGTGGCTATAATATTCCCCCTTCACAGACTTCCTTTTCTCCCCAAAGTTTCCAAAACTGGTGTTTGATGGAGAAGCATGAGTTACATTTTTAGTAAAAAACAACAGAAAGAACCTCCCACCCCCCAAAAATAACACCAACCCCCCCCACCCCCAAGTGTTTAACTGGACTGCTTACTGACACTTGCAAAGGGATCTGTCAATTGTGGCAGGATCTGAAGGCAGAGAGTAAGAATAATTCAGGAAAGGAGCATCGTGAGAAAGAAAGACAGAGGACAGAAACAGCTGAAAGACAGCATAAAACTGGGATCAGTAAAAAAACGTGGTTACTGAAAATCTCAGTGGGAGGAAGAATGAGGATGATGGTGGGAAAAACGTGGGGAAGATGTTACGTGCCAGGGAGTGGGAAGCTCCATGGGAGGTTTCTTGGATCTAGGGCCAGCGTTGCACACAGAAGGGTGTATTTTGTCCCTCACACAGAGCTCTCATCAGCTGCAGTCTCCTCCTCGCCCTTGCATCATCCCTCATCAGCTGCAGGGAGTCCCTGGCAAAGACCCTGCAGAGATAGCTGCGTGGAGAGGCAGAAGAGAGATCGACGGCGACAATGGGATACGAGTACCAGGAAGAAGAGCTGCAAAGAAAAAGGGCCCAGGGTCACCCCACGTGAGAGATGCTTGGCCAGCCCTGAGGAAGGCACCAGCAGCCATTCCTGTGACTTTGCCTCCGGCGGCTGCAGGAACAAAGAACAGCAAAGCTGGGTGGGCCAAACCCTTTTTTCTTTACTACTCAAACCTGACTACTTGCAAACCCCATGACTCACCTGTTGTCCCAGCTCTTCTTCTGCAACAGTTGGCAGCAAAGTCAAACCCAGGTTCGTGAGTACAGCCTTCCGTGTCACCTCCTTGATGGAAACCTGCCAGCACCTTCCCTGTGGCTGCCACAGGATCTGCTGCTGGGAGTCCAGGGTGGGGCTGTGTGGGCAAAGCCCTTAGGCTGACTCCTGGGAGTAATTTTAGGACCTCTTGGTACCAGGAGATGATCTCTTAGGAAACACTGATAAACTGCATGCAGGCACCAATGGAGGAAGGCTCATTTGCTCAGGTGCTACAGCAGCATTTGGCCCACCGTGCCATTTTCTTTTTGTGTGAGGAAGGAAAGGTAATCGGGATTCCTGTGGATTTTGTCATGTGCAAACAGCCCTTCTCAAAACACCAGGTTCTCTCTCCCTCAGTTGGGAAAAAGCAAGCAAAAACCCCAGGGCTTTCCTCCTGATCCTGCCCTAAAGCGACTCCTGGTTTGCTAGAGGAAAGTCAATAGTTTATTGGGGCTTGCTTTCTTTTTTGTCTGAAAGTGAGCAAAATGTTCTTTCTTTCATGACTGCTGTTCTGGATTCAAGGACCTTGCTAAAAAGAAAGTGTGCTCCCTCTCAAGAGTCCTCGGCCCCTCAGTTCTAGGCTGTTTGCTTCCACTGCTTGAACCACACTTGATTTCTGCTGCTGGATTAGATAAGGTCATTAAGGATCTTACAGAGCCTAAACCAACCCTGCTATCTATTGTAACCTACGGTCCTGCTTCCACAGGGTAGTGCTAGTGCACAAAGAGCAAGGCAAATGTACATTTAAGCTGCTCTTCCAAGACGTTCCAGACCAGGGAGGGCTGTGTTCAAGAGGACAGGGAGGCTGTGTTTATCAAAGGAGCCCAACTCCTCCAGAAGACCTTCTATTGCAGCAATTGCTTTCGCAGCAGTATTCAATGCAAAGACCCTACAGCATTTCGAAGGGTTTCCTCACATTAACAACGCTGCTGTGCATGGGTAAATTCCCAATTACTTATACTAAGCACTACTTACATGGAAGATTTTGAAACAAGATGGAGCCTGCCTGAAACACCACCCTCCTTTTGGCTGCGGGGTACAGCATCTGTAGCTGGCGCCTGTGCTTGTCTGCCTCTCTCTTTGTTCTGGTGAGTCTGTCTCCTTGAATGCAAACAGGAAGCTGTTGGTCATACTGTGCTGTCACTAACTCCAGTGTAAATCCAGCACAACCCCATTGGGTGCAGGGAGATTAATCTGGATTTGCAGAAGCATAACTTTAGCTCTGTAGCTGAATTAACATCTTTAAAAGTGGTCTGGAAATTGGTGAGAAACCAGTAGAGACCGCTCCAACTTTTCCTTCCAGAAAACTTTTGATTTATTGATATGCTGCAGTCATAAATACAGAACAAAGGAAGTGAATATATTACAGTGTTCTCATTGTGAAAGGGCAGTGGCAGATGCTTTGATAAACCAGGAGACAGGTCATTATTTCAGTGCAATGCCTGTCGGAACTTCTACCTACCGTACCTCTCCAAAAAGTTAAAAAATAACTTACTTCCTATGAGATTTATTAGACTGTGAAGGAGAACCTCAAACAAGTGGTAGAATAATTTACCAAGTCCTACAGAAGGTACATTGGTGAATTGCCTCGCATTGTACTGGGGCAATGGACCAGATGACCTAGTGGCCTTTTCCATTTCTAATGTCTATGATTATTGCAGTTATACCTCAGGACACTAAACAGAGCCATTTTCTTCCTTTCAGTGGCAGCAAAACGTCACTAATGGCCATGCGAAATCAGAGCAACTGATCCTCCTGCAGATGTGTTGTGCATGAAGCAAGATGACTATAAATGATCCCACTTTGTTTAGACTTGCTATTTTCTGTTTCTGCAGTGCAAGTGCTCAGCACAAGGGGACTGCCAGCCAAGGGAAAGAATTTCTGTTAGGAGATTAAGGATAACTAAGGAAATGGTTGCATGACCTATAAAGAGAGGATCATAAATATTGCAACAATAAAACCAATAGCTCTTTCAAAGTTTAAATAGCTTTTCTTTTCAAACACTTGAGGTAAATGCCCTTTTCCCAAGGTTGTCTAGCATCTCCACCTTGGGATTTCGCACAGAGTTTCACCAAATATACTGTAATTTCTCAGGGACCTAGCTTTCTCATTTAATTATCTTTCTTTGTGGAAGCATCCCCCTCCACAGAAGTCAGACCCCAGCTACCTGGAAATTCCTTATTGCTTCCTCTAGCACTGAAGTTTCAGAAAAGCCAGAGTATGATGATAATAATAATAAAATAGCCCCCGCATTTCTTAAGCGCAACACCCACCAAACAATGCAAGAAGGGGCAAGTATGGATCTGCCCTTTATAACCAAGCAGCAGCACTTACACCTTTTCTTGTGTCCTAGGGGGAACCTCAGACACAAGGGTCTGCCTACATAAACAATCAGCTAAAACATTTATATTCTTCACAATCCCAAGTGTGCAAAACCCCAGACCTGGGCTGCTGCAGTTCTGTGGATACAGACAACTGACATTCCTATCCCACACACCCTGTTGGTCTGCAAAACAGCCTTTGTTTTTTCTGCTTGGGGTAGGATCCAGCTCCAGAGCAAGCACCCTGCTCTCTTGTGTGCTCATTTTTTTTTTTTTCCCCCGATTCTCCATCCTACCATTAGTCTGTAGCCAATTCAGGGGAAGCATAGACCAACGTGTCCCACCAGCCGTATCACAAGGATGCAGATCTTGCGGAAGAGTTTCTGTTCCTTTGACACCCCATGTTCTCATGTTCATTTACCTTGTATGTCTTAGCCCTTGGCTTGGGAGTATTGCTTTGGGCACTTTTAAATAAAAGGGCACAACACCTGTCACAGGACAAAGGCTGGAGAGCCTTGATATTAGTGCTCCATCCTGCAATCCACTGGCTCCCGGTCCGATTGCAGAAAGCAATATCCTTCCTTTAACAGCCACTCCAGTTTGAACACAGGCGTTTCTTCAGCTATTTGATTTACCATTCAGCCCACAGCAGGCATGTGCCAAATCCACCCTTGCACCCATGCAAAATGCTGATCAGTCCACAGCCCACTGGTGCAACATACTTTTCTTCCTTGCGCATTGGAAATTTGCTACTTTTTTTGCTTAAGTAAATTAAAAAGGCAAAGGACCCCTGAATGCAGTCAATACTCACAAATGGAAAATGCCCTTAACCCAACCTTCCTGATCCTTCCCTATGCTACTGTATGTATATGCATTAAAATCAGCTCACATTTTTATGTTCTAGTCCAGTCCCTCTATTATAGCCACAATCCTCATTATTCAAATGTTGTGCTTTGCTTCTATGCTTTCTGCACAAATTCTTTTGGTTGTGTTTTCCTGATTATGTGCAGTTTCACATATCCATTGTCTAGAAAATCATGGCTTTCAGCCCTCTGCATCATGTAGAAGTTGCTGCTTTCTACCTGAGACAGACAGAAGGGCTGTTTTATGCCTACAGTTCCCCTACAAGTGACATATCTAATGTTTTAGCAAAAGAAAACGAAACCTAACAAGTCAGATGAAAAAGCAGAAGTTGATACTGCAGACAGACAGGCTGCAAAAGGAGAGTGAAGCAGGATTAGAAACAGCTCCAAAACTTGAGACGTCGACACATTATGTTACAAATTTAGGATACACCAGCTACTCTGCCCCAACATTCCTGTGCAGACGCTTCTCTGCTACTGTCCCTTTCTTCCCTATCTTGCTGAAAAGCACGGCAAATTTGCCCACATTGGGAGTGAGAATGGAGTAGCTGAAGTGCTCTATGTTATGCTGTGGTTTTCTGTACCCTAACTCCCCAAGTATACGTGCCCAGACTTGCAAGAAAGATCAGAAATAGGTGTTGTGCAAAGAGTTAGGTAAACATCTGCCAGCCTTGCTACATGCATAAAAACCTTACTGTTTCATCTACATCCATAGGTTTTTCTTCCAAGATGGTTCCTACCGTCACTGATTGTGCTTTTCCTGAGCCTTGCTTATTAATGAGGATTCCCACATTTGCATTTCTTCTGCAGGCTAGGGACAGGGGACATAAGGTCTAGGGACACAAAGAGGTCATTCATTCCTGGACTGCTCTCCGATTTTAGAAAAGCACAGACAAAAGTGTCAAGAAACAAGAGAAAAGTGTAATATTAAAGCAGCAGTGAAGCAAAGGGAAGGACAAGTTTATCTTGCTTTCTTGGAGAACCTCCCTAAAACAAATACAGAAAAAGAAAAGGCACAAAGTGTTGTCGGTGCTAATACTATGAAGAAAGAGGCTCAGGATCCACGGAGCCCTGACATACCGTGTGAAACGAGCTTGGATTAGGCAGACTCCTCTTAAACTCTACGAAGACAATTGCTATGTGGACTTTAAACACTGAAAGAAAGATGAAAATTTTGTTTACTGCTATTACTTTTTCATGTACCTTAATGCCCAAAAGTAAAATAGAGGCTGGATTTATTCTGAAACATGGCCAGGAATTTTAAAACAGGCTTTTGTATAAACAAACAAAGGGAGCATGGGAAACAAGAGCTTGGGAGTTACTTAAATGTCAAGGATTACATTGTACCAGGTAAAACTGAAATGTAACAGAGGGACTCAGTTTCATAAATGAAATGTCATTGCTGATGGGTACAAATTATATAAGCAAGATGAAAAGGGAAACAGAGGTGGCACTTTGTCAGATGCATTTATAGCTGCAGCAAGATACAGTTCAGCCGCAACACGAGCGGTAGTAAAAAATAAAGAAAATAAAGAGAAACCGAAGTGCACATCTACTACAGCCTACTCCAGCAACAAGAAAGCAGGAATGAATTAGTCTCTCTCATGGTACTCAAAGCCACGTGACACTGTACTTGTGGGGAATTTAGCTGCCCACACACCTTTTAACATGCACCACCAAACATTGGCCAAAGATGTTCATGTGTTACACAGAAACCTGCTCTAATCCAGACAGTACAGGTTCCTGACAAATAAACAGAAAAATCCCCCCAAACCAGGAACTGTAGCTGAGAAATTAAAAGCGACACCAATGAACAAAACTATCTGAACGTAACATCGTAAAGAGTTTATTTGTTTGACTTCAAAAAGGTCTCCGGCATAACTCACTGGACACATATACATTAAATATACAAATGCATACCAAAAGAAACCCAGAAGGTATGCATTCAGCCAAGAGGCTCATTCAGAATCACTCACCATTTCACTCCAGAAAGAGAGCTGCAAGCCCCAGCTTTTTTACTCTCTGTCCAAAACTAGGACCACAAGCGTAGGCCCCATGGTACACCACACAGATCAGCAAACCTGGGCTGACAAGCCAAAGAGTAAACAAGATCCAGAGAACAGGCGTCCTCTTGGGATTGTCCAGGGTCAGGACACAGATGCCAAAGAGTTAATCTTGTTCTTTAAAATAGCAACAGAACAACAAATGTCTCCCATCCTTCCCGCCCTCTTGGGAGATTGGTGACTTGTTTGCAAGGGATGGTGTCTTGGGCAAGGAGCAAACAATTGCTTATTTGAAGACTGCTGTAGGTACTGCTGTACCTTCAGCCTCTGCTAGCAGACTTCCAACAGAATTCTTAACCACTGCTGCTTGCCCCTCTGCCCCCCAGCACCATCAACCACGTTTTATCTGGAGAGTGATATTCATTTTACAGGTCACAGCCTCAGGTTTCTAGCACTCATCAAGAACCACAATTAGCAAAACTAGTCAAAATAAATGTGGTCACCTCACCCAGACTCAGATCTGTTGCCATAGGAGCAGCCAAATAGCCCGAGTTGAGCTGATGTTATCTTCAGGGAAGAACAAGTTCCACCAGAGTCTGAAACATCCACTCTGGACCAGCAAGGCTGCATGCATCCCCAAAGAGTTTAAGGAGCAGATTCATATCATGCAAGAAAGCAAGTTTGCTCTCTCAAATTAAGTAATTAAACAGTGCGTGATAAGCCTAAGGAATCCTACTAGCCCCTGGAGTCAAGGCATGAGACTTGACTTCCGTGACAAGGGAAGGAATTTAAAAACACGTGAACACTACCTTTCAGGAATTGGTGTGGCAACAAAACAGAAGACAAACAACAGATGAGACTCTCACTGGAAGGGAGATCTTGTTAGTTGACAAGGTTAAAGAAAAGTGCGCTCACATCTGTCATAGGAAAGAGAAAGTAAGGCATGTTAATAAGCAAGCACAGAAGGAAAGGAAGGGCAAGCGAGATCAGCCTCTCGGGCTATTTGTGAAGTCACTCCACCCAAGATGAAGCAACGAAGACATAAACACAAAGAGATAGAGGACTTCCTGGAAAACCTGACCATATATATCAACATGGTACTAATTAGTTAATTAACTTATTGCACAATTAAAAAATAAATAAATATTTTAAAAGTCTGGGAGAATAAGGAAGCGCCAGATGACAATGTTCTTATCAGAACAAAAAGTCGAACAATGTTGGCCTGATAAATTTATCTCTGATCTCTGCTAACAAAGTGAAATAAATACAAGGAGAGAAAAAAAAAATCTCACAAACATCTGGAGAATAACGGAAGTATGGCAAAGTCAAGCCATTTTAGACAATCCTACAAGCATACAGCAAGTAGGTTTTGGCACATGAGCAATACACCTGAAGCCAACAGGATAACTCGTGTATTAAGTTACTTCTACATCCAAGTGATGGTGTCATTTCGAACACCTCTTTTCTCCCATTACCAGGAACAATTTTATAAAACACTGCTGATAATAGGAGCTGACAGACCCAGCTGTAAAACTACAGCTTGTTCCCAGAAGGCTATATAGAATAGCTATATAGAGTAGCAAGCATTTAACCCACTGAGTGAGGATGAGTACATTTAACAGAGGGCACAATACCTTCAGTATTTTATGATCTTAAGACATTTTGCAGGGTAAACTCAAGAGTAAAACAGACCTGCTTACCATTCAAGTTAAATACACTTCCAGGAAAGGCAGTTAATCAATCAATCAATCAATCACATTTTATCACCAACTACAGGCAGCTGTTTCAGTGTAACAACCACTACTGCAACCCAGCACCTAGAAGAGTCTTTGGAACAGCTTGTTCTGTGTTGGGGGTGCAGCAGTTGTCCTTGCTGTGAATTCCTTGTGCAGTGAAAAACCCAAGTGGTTTCTCTAAATAAAAAGAAAGAAAACTAAACCTGTGTTTTTCTGATGTCTGAATAGTTTTTTGGCAAGTAGGTATGTTAGTTTTCAGGTGTCTACTTACTATTAGGATTTATTTTTCTTAGGTATCACAAGAGGGCTTATTTATGACAGCAGAGTACGTAATTTAGATGGCAAGAAAGCAGAGTGAAACATCAATCCACACACTAAAGAAACAAAAACAACCTGCTTCTCTACTCTGTTAGTGGGTAGAACTGGAAGATGGCCAGTGAACAAGAGGACAGAGGTGTCAAACAGGTCTCATATAATGAATAGCTACGTATACCATGAACCTGCAACTTGGAAAAAGTGATGACTGAGGACACATATGATATAGGTCTGTAAAACCACAAGTGGCACGGAGACAAAGAATAGGGGTGGTCATCACTACATCTGACAGTGGAAGAATTAGGGTCACTCAATGAAATCATCAAGAAAACCATTAAACCAGCTTGAAAACAGTTCTTTTTCATACTACACAATGAACTCAGGGTTCATTGCCACAGAACACTGTGGAGGCCAAAAGTAGAAAAGGATTTTTAAAAAGGAACTAAGTGCATTCATTAAGGCCAGGCCCAGAAGGAACTGCCAGTTCAGAAAGTTCATAGACTGCTGGAACGGTGTCAGAGAAAGACCTCTGTATACAAGCTTTTTATTTTATGCTTCTGTGATCACCTGTTACTGGCTATCCTCACAGACAGGATAGCAGATTAGATGGTCTTTGGTATGATTGCATGCAGCGCTTCTTATGGATCAAAGCTCTCGATTTTGGCACAATTTAGAGTTTGGAAAGGTTAACTTAAAAAAAAAAAAGGAACATTTGAAAAGCTTGTATGCCTCCTGTGCTTCCTTTTTCAACCCTTAAAGACGTGCTCCTTAATCATTCAGTTTCTGTGAATAGTAAAGTATTGGTGAATTAGCAACAAACAGGATTTTGTAACAGCCACTGAAGGCTGCATTATTGCTCTCAGATCCTGCCCAGTCCCCCTTACAAGGCATTTCTCCTGACCCAGTCTCAACTGCAGGTTAAGCATGCCCCTATATTCCCTTTTCTCTCTTTACTACATTCTTGCTAAATCACTTTGTTCGACTGCTATATTTATGACATGAAACAGTTAAGACACTAATCTGTTGGCCTCTGCTAGCTAAACCCTTCTCCCCGACCACTCATTTCTCTGTGTGTGACAACAGGAATCTACAGGAAGACTCCTTGTGGACAAAGGATTGTTACGCTCTCTGTAAACATCCTTATTTCACCCAGAATTTGCCACTTCGATGGGATTTAGCCTTCCAGCCAGTCAGACCAATACATATCTGCAGTGCAGTAGAGTAAACAATGCAACACAGTGATTCTGAGTCTGTAGCTAGACAGACTGAAGTAGCAGCACAAGTAAGTCAGAAAATCTCCTGCATTTATCTGGACACAGAGCGAGCTCTGAGACCACTCATCACAGTTGGTTTTATACATAAAATATGTGTGCACATAGACATATGGACTAATACATTCATCACTAACCCTTATTTAAGGGATCGACCATCCAAAGTCTACACTTCACCCAGTGAATGTGCTTTAACTGGGGGTGCCAGGTGCATCCAGGACCGCGCAGTGGCTTGACAGACCACTGCGTGAGGACATGGCTGTAGGTTCAAAATCAATCAAAAGGTTACTGTTCCAGCTTGTTCAGTGCTCAGTTCTCCAGACAATCCTTCCCAATCAAGATAACACACAGGCAGATGGTTTGTTTTTATCGCTTGTAGTGGAGTTTGGACCCGGGTTACCTGGAATGAAAAGAAGTTAAAAGTAATGTTAATCTTAAGTAAATAAGACCCAGATAAAGTTTGGACTCACACTTCAATCCTTTTTCGTTATTTACTATATACCTTGTGTTAGACCTACATTACTCTGCACTCTCTTGTGGTTTTATTTCCTACAACTGTGAAATGAAGAGACATTAAAATAAGAGCAAATTCAGAGTATACTGTGGAGAAAACCACCAGAGAAGTATTTCCAGGCTTTGGCCTGTACCCAGGCCAGCTTCAGTGGTATTCTCAGGTCCCAGTTGGCACTGAAAAACAGTCTGGCCATGACTTGGGTGGGAGGTTTTCCAAAGAGTGAGGCATGAAAAAAAAAAAAGTCAGGACATCTCATCCATTTGATCCCCACACACATTTCTCAGTAGAGGTTTTTTCGCATCCCGTTTTAAACATCTCAAGTGCCAGTATTTCCACCATTTTCTTGGCAAAACAAATCCCGAGGCCTCAGGGTCTCTCACTTAACTAGCACAGTATGCTGCCCCAATTTTTTATCATCTTAGTTTTTTTCATTGCCCACTCTATGGATTCTGTCTGCTCGCAGTATCCGTACTTTTTAATGCTTGCACTGCTGTCTGATCTCCTTCATTACAGCCAACTGCTGGTCTGGATGCCCCAGCATATTTTTTTCAAGCACTGTACTAACGTGTGTTTGCAGAGGCTTTTGCAAGTAAGGGAACTCTGCTGTGCTCTGAGCTCAGCAAGGCTTACATGACCTATAGCCCAGGGCAGTACGTACTGAGAGGGACTGCCATGTGACTTGCAGTCACTGAACAAGGACAGACCCCACTCACGTATTTGTACAGAAGGAAGATATATGTGCATCTACTGAGCAGTCAGAGCCAGTGGCCAGTACAGTGTGAGAATGGGGATGGAAAACTGCCACAGGTCATGGTGACATGCTACTCAGAAGTCTCAACCTTGCTAAGATGAGGGAGCTGTCAGCCCAAGCACTGCCTCTGAACTGGGCTTCAAGTGAATAATTTTTCATGTCACTCTCTTGCTGGTGGGTATTTGATCAATGTTTTCCTCATCTGTATGTGACGGGGAAGAGAAGAATTCTCTCCTCTCCCCCTCCTTCTCTCCCCCTTCTTCCACACTGCAACTTCTTGATATCCACATGGGAGGCTGCACTGCAACCTGCCCTCACTTTTGTGGCTTCTTTGAATGCTACTGCCTCCTCCCCACATCTCCCTATGGCATTTGATTCTACCTCCTGTCCCCCTTTTGACCCATTCTGTATGTTACTGCTCAGTTCACCATTACTGATACCTCCTCACCACCCCTGTTCCCCTCCCTGTCTGTATCACATTCAAGACCCTCATGTTTACTTTCAAAAGCGTCTGTTCTCCTCTGCTTAATCTCAACTCCCAACTCCTTTATTCTTCTCACTTTCTACTCCTGTCTTCTGACCTTTTTCTGTTACAGTTGGAGCAAACACCCTCCTTGTATGTAGCCAACAACGTTCCCCTCATTCTCTTTAGAAAAGACGCTGAAAATTCCAGTTAATGCCTGTCCATGATCCCACTTCAGTTGAAAAAAATGGTGATAACTAAGCACTTTGCGTCTTGCAGGGGAGAAAACAAAACGCCAGCGCCTTCCAAAGACATACAGCTTTCAAACCCTTTCAGTATTTCCCAGAAACTGCACACAGATATCAGTGTCTTTGCTGATCACAGTCTGCCCAGCAGCAGCTTAAAATTAACAAGATTCTGGTCAGGTTCAGAGCTGCTGCTGTTGTGTTCCTAAGCGAGCAACAGTGATATTCAAGAGTTGTGTCAATTTGATGGTGTAGTTTAAGAAAGCTTTGTAAGACAAAGCACAGTCTCTGTGCAGTGTGCTAGGACAACACCTCAGGATGTTAATTGGGACACTTAGTTTGGGACATTACTACTTGAAGCCCTCGTATTTTCCAGACTCCCAATTCTGACTTGTAGGTATCCTTTTCTAGCATGTAAATACCCTGACAGATTTTCAGACTCTGTCACAGAACGCACTTTCATCACTTCCCTTCCCAGCTGGGATTCTCTTCATCACCATTTGCTCCTACAAGACTGAACCTGACCTTTAGCCTGCTTGAATAATGTCCTTCAATTACTCTATGAGCTACTCGGGGTGTGGATCTGGTCTCTCTACGCATTTGCAAGGTGGGATGTGTCTCTGTGGTACTACAGAATTAATAGTGACTTTGGAGGATGTGTGCACAGGCAGGCCCACAGGGCTTAAGTGTGCTGTTTAATCTTTACAAAAGGTAAGGGCAGCTATTTCAAACTGTGAAGCTCTGAATAATTGCATCCTAACCTGCTTGCATACCAAGCACCTTCTCCCTCCTTCATTTCCACTTCTTACCTCCCTTCTGTCACCCAGAGTATCACAGCATCAGTTTTTACTAGACCTGCTCAAAGACAACTTAAACTTTCGAAACTAAGTCAGTCCTACAGTTACCCAAGAACAAAGTGCCTCCTATTTTCTTCTTGAAGCTGGAACTCTATTCCATGCCCATGTTCAAGAATTTTTTACTAAATCCTAACGAAGCATGTCCCACTGATCAAGTAGCTGCAGCATCCTCTCGTGAGTCTCCATCTTTCTAATGTGCCCTCTACTATCTCTGTTCACATGCCACTGTGGGATCACTAAACTAGAGAAGCTTTCTCTCAAGGGCAGTGATTCAATTCAAAAGCAACACACAAGCAGTGATCTTCTTCCAGCATTTTACAACACCGGATGACCTAAGTCTACTTACACCATACTTCAAAAGCTGTGGAGTCTCCCATTGCCACCATGAACGGGCATTCTCAATTTGCATAAAACAAAAAAACACTTGCACGGACTCCTTGGAAAGACTTATCAGGTCAGGAAGAGCACAGTGAGAAGGCTGGTGTGCTGGACCTCTGTGCCTTCCCTGCATCTGTTCTCAATTCTTCCTTCTCCTTTATTGAAAGAAGTGGCAGCCCTCAGGAAGTAGCAATGGCAATAAATAAAACTTGAACATAATAGCACGATAGTGTCTTTGTGGAAATGGTCCAGACCAAGCATCAGACTGTCTGGCACAGATCCACCGTGTTAAAAGGAATAGGGACACCCCTGCTGCCCTGACTGTGCAATGCCCCAGAAGGGCACAGCGCCCCACTGTTCAACTAGAGGCGTCAATCTCTTTCATGCCTTAATCTGGGCCTAATTTCATCATGACGTTGCAGGAATGGTGGGCTGTCTGCTTTAAAACAGTTGACAGTGAGAAACGTAGGGAATCGCTGATATTGTAAAGTGCTGACAAATCAGAGATTACACAATTCTCTACTTCTGTCACTAGAGGGTAGTGCAAGCCCTCAGGTCCATTCCTCCGAGAGGCAATGTCCACACATCTCCCTATAGCTCTTCACTGATTTTGTTTTTCCTGGTTCTGAGGAATGGGGCCCAGCAGCACATACTGTCTGTGCTCAAGACAAAGTGATTTGGAAAGAGGCCCTCTTTAGACCAGGGTTTACTTCTGCCTCCCCAAATGCCAAACGCGCATCCTAAAATGGGTTTGCTATAGTCTTAAATAAACTACCCATGCCTTCTTACAGTTCCTCTCTCGTGTCCATTTGGCATTTTTAAGTCTCTCCATTCAGCCAGAAATATTTCTAAGAACCTAATCAATTGCTGTTCCTGACCGTCCCAATACCTTGCTTTTCTTTTTGGTCTCAGGAGAATATCTTTCCATTTCACATCATGGCAGTCTCAAGGGAATTCAGTCTCTCTACGCCTGCATTTCGCATTCATCAGAGCACAGAATGGTCACTGGCCAGACAGGTTAAGGAGAAATTTTCTCCCTGGAACTAGTTTATTCTCCTGCTGGTGCAGGATGTATTCACACTCAGAGAGAGGAAGACAACCAGGCTGAATAGACCATAGATATACTTCAATCTGACAAAATACCTAAAACGTTGGTTAGTTAGCTATGAACCCATAAATTGGGAGAAATCTTTATCATTTGTGTCTTCAACTGGATAAAGCCTTGGAAGGACTTGGTGAAAATACCAGTCTTGTGCTAGCAAAGAAAGAAAAGTCGAGATCTAGTACTTCTCCACAGCTTCTATTTTCATGTTCTTCCCCATTTCACAAGGTAATAAAGGAGCAAATTAAAAAGACTTCCACCCTGTCCTCCACTCCTTGCCCCCTCACCTCAACATAAACACATTTTCCACTCTTCTCCACCAATAACATTGCCACAGTAAACACACCTGACTAAACCCAAATGAGGAAAGGAGGGGTTACACTGGAAATCTGTCCATGCTACCACCATGCTACCCACTACAACACTGAACATACCGCTGTTAGGGCAGTGCACTTCAAGAACTGCATAGGCAGCTTGTTTTACAGAAGGAGACATTCACCTTTCTCTCCCTTTGCCCCATACTCGCTTGCTGAGAAGTATCAGAAAACATTTACATGAGAAGTACCAACCTTACAATAAGACTGGCATTAAATTGCCTTCAGAGTTATGCTTTATTTGATACAACTTCTACTCTTCTCTGATCCTGCTCATTTTAATGTAAAGGAAATAACAGGATCTACTCACGGGTGCCTAAGCTGAGTATGCTTGCACCAATCAACCAAACTCAGAACTAAGGGACACATAAGCAGAATATGCCGGTAGAAGAGGTTTTACCTGAGATGCCTCCAGTGCTCCGAACACTGGCATGGCCAATGCTGAGCCGCTCGTATTCCAGTTTCATGTTCCCAAGGTCTTCTCCTGAATGTCCTTCACTGGCAAAAGAATTGGCCTCGATGCTTGAGCCTGGAGACCGTTTGGCCTTGCGACTGAAAAGCCCACTGGCAAACCGTTTTCCTTGCTTTGAATTGGCCTGTGCTTCTTCTTTCTTCGTGTCACGAATAGATTCTCTGGATTTGGATTTATTTTTCAGGTCCATCTGGAGCCGGGAGAACAGTTTCTGAGGGCTCCGATTCAGCTTGTTCAAGTTCTCCAGAGGTGGATCAATTTCTGGGAACTCTTGCTCCAAGGTGACTAAGTCATTCAGAAACTGATTTAACCGTTTCTTTGACTCACTTGTTTCCTCCTTTTCCATGTTGCCCTGATTATCCTGCCTATGTCGTGAAGCCCAGAGCAGCATATCACCACGGGTTGCTCCTGCCACTAAACCGTACTTGGGGTTAATGAACTTCCGAGCCACAGTGGAGGAATGAAGGCCTGGCTTCCCAATTCCGAGAAGGAATGGGTTAGCAATACCCAGCTCCTTGTAGAAATTAACTTCCTCTGAGATGGCATAGAGTTCACGAAACTCAACGTCAAACATCTCCACGTGCTGTCCTGTCAAGACTAGCAGGATGTTTCTGTCAATGTGGGATGAACTCCATGTGAAGCTAAGAGTAGGAAACAGAACCGACATTAGATTTTTGGGTGTATACTTGACCCAGCCCACCTAACAATATCTAAGGCACTACATGGGAATATGTAGCATTGCACCGTTTGTCCATATGTCCTTGCCAAGATGGGTCAGGATAGATACGTGAAGCTCTTTATTATTGTGCTTCATTAGGCATGCAGACCAGATCCGGAAGGCCCTGAAACTCTGAATGACAGTTTACCCTTTCATAAAAGCAGCACTGCATGAACAGAAGGAGTCTCCAGACTGAAAACCTCACTAAAGAGAACCGAGCACAGTGGCTGGTGGGGAGTCCTTGCAGGCCACCACCCAATGCAGTGTGGAACTATCTCTAGCCCACTAAAATGGTCCACTAGCATGGGCATGTTCCCTTCCCCCAGGAACAACTTGTGCTCTATGCCACCTTCTCTGTCGTCCCACCCCAATTTCTACAGATGCCAAACAGATTACAGAGGCTAGGATAAGAAAGGCGATGGCATGGGAAGAAGACTCTCAAGCAAAGCCACAAGCCATTCTTTACACAAAGAATGTGGCTTTGCGTTAAGCAAAAGCAACCCACCTGTATGATCCAGTGGCCACCTTTTCACCATCTACCATCAGGAATCGGGATGCCAATGTGCCTCTGATCTTCCCTGCTGGCATGTAGAACCCAACTCCTGTCACAGAACGTACGCGGATATTCTAACAGGGAGGTGAAAAGAGAAAATGTCACAATAAATAGGGCAGAGAATTAGATAATTGCCAGCTCCAAATCTTAACATGTCATTCACATTATCTCACTACTTCTGGGACTACAGCTCATTTTGTATCAGCCACCAGAAATCAGAAGGGCTGCAGAAAGGAAAGTACAGTGCCATAAGACCTGTTGTCATCCTGTCTATGCAAGTTGCTCCCCTCCATCAGTTCATAACCCTGTCCCAATAGGTCAACATCTTTATAACCCTGCCTGCTGTCTTCAGCTATTCATCTTAGCCTACTGGCAAGACAATGCTTTCAAAATCAAAAAATCCCCCCCCCCATCTCCAGTCCTGTGCTGTAGCTCAGAAGGCCCAGCCCAGTTCAGGGGAATGAATCAGAGAAAGCTCTGAGTCACGTCTGTGCTCTCTGAATTCTGATCCCTATTCCACGGCACTCATGAGCTCTTCTCCAGATTACATTAGCAGGACCACAAAACCAAGGAACTTTGCAACACCTGTGCAGCCCAAAGGACACAGTTACTTGGAGGGTAACGTATGAGACAGATCTACATTAGGTTCTTTTTGTGCTTGTGTTCTGATCACAACAACACATGACTTGACAAAACTGGGCAAATTAGAAGACTGGAGAAATTAATTATTACAGAAGAAAGGAGGAAACAGTTCTATTGCTCAAAACATAGATGTTTTCTGTCTGTTACAAAAGGAGAACGCTGACCTTTATAATTTTGCTAAGAATCCCAAACAGTTACAGTGTCCACCCATATTCCTCGGTGTTCAACAGAGTGAAAAAACACAGAAATTTCTTTGAGCAAAAGGAGTAGGATAAGAGTCTCTACTTTCAGCAAAGAAGAATTTCTGAAGAGGAAGGAAAAACCTTTCATGAAGTGAACAGAAGGAGTTAGAAAAAGATAATACCTCTCCCCAAACCTCCCGTCTCATACCCTTTGGCCAGCAAACCTACAAATAATAAAACAAAGCACTACCAGGGACAGAGAAAACACACATTTAAGATTACATGATTTTCTACAACAGATGTGTGCCTGAACATAGTATAAGAACGTATTTGCACACTGGACTGAGTGTTATTCTGTTCATGGGTCCTGGCTGCATGAGGCTGAATTGCCAAACAGGTACATGTACTGTCTAACACGAAAAAAAAAAAACCCAACAACAAAACCTAAAAGTATTGACTGTCAGTATAAGTTTAGAACAAATTATCTTGTTGCTCTGACACACAAATTTAGACCATTTTCTTCATTCCACCATCTGTTTCTGTAAGAATTCTTTAACAATGAAAAGCTAAAAGGTATTGTGATCTGGAGTAATAAATCCAGGGTTGGAAGTCAGATAGTCCCAAATGTAATCACAATTCTGACACTATTCCCTGTGATGTTCTGGGAAAGTCGATTCACTTTTGCCTCATTCTTCACCCATCTGCAGAGCAGAAGAATCATGAGGATTTGGCTAATGCCAGCACAGCCTTGGATCCCACAAAGACCTAAGTCCTATTATTCTAAACCTCACTGACAGCTTAAATATTGATAAGCTACAGAAATCAGCATGCAGGAATGAGTGATTATAAGAATGCAGATTTCTTTCAAAAACAATTTGCTGAATATAACTCTTACCTTTTGAACCTGTTCCTATTTTCCCCACTAAAATACAGCAGTGGCAGTACAAATTCTGACTAACAGTAACTGATGATACTACTATTTTGCATTCATCTACTGCTTGATCTGTCTGGAGTCCTGTGTGGGCATTAGCTAATTAATGCTCCCAACACTGCTGAAAGTATTATTACCCTGTTTTAAAGACGAAGAGTCTGAGAGAGAAAAAGATGAAGTGACTTGCCCAAGGCCTGGCAGTGAGTCATATGTGTGGGATGCTGAATGCAGGTTGGGTAGAGCAGAGGAGAAAGGGTGCCCTTTCCAGTATTTAGAATAACATTTGTAGTTGGCTGCCTGATCACCTGAAATAATTTTTTTTCCCTCGCTGAGTAAAGTTGGATGTAAGATTTGCCAAATTCATCCAATGGAATATTGACTGCAAGTGTCAAGAAGGACCTCCGTTCTTCAAAGCAGTCCACAGCTCTGACATGTCATGCACCTTTGTGAATCAAGAATTACCAGCCTGTGTGAGCAGAAAGTTTCTTAGCATGTAACTAGTGTCGATTTTATTGTGTTTGTATGTTATATCACCTTCTTTTGGTGGAAAGAAAGCACATTTGAATTTCTGCAGTAACTGAGCTCCACGTAACACTTAGAAAGGCACAGAGGGGATAGAACCAAACAGCTGAACACATAAACCTCCTTGAACAAAGTAGGCACAGGGGTGCATAAATACATCTTGAAATGCAGAAAACAAGCACAAAGTCATATAAACATCGAGGCACTTAACAGGTTATTTGTATAATATTTTCGCCTTGAAGGATCTTGGAGCATTTGTAGACTGATATATCAAGCTGTACAGAGAAGGAACAAGCCTGGGTTGATATACTGAAGACTACACAACAACAAAAGAGGAAAGACAAATATAAATGGAGTGAGATTGCAGCAATTGGGGGGGGGGGCACTAATGTTACAGTAGTAACAAATATTTTGGGTAGAGGACCAGTTAGTTCACCAGATAGAAGTGACCCCTCCAGATCTGTATTCTTGCAGAAGCCTGCTTAAGATTTGTCATCTCCTGGCTTATGGAAGCTGCAGTCTGCATTAAATTTCCACATTTCCTTTACGCAGGCTTGCACCACTCCTCATCACAAGCAGTGACTAACGTCTCCCTGGCAGCAACTTAATATGGACTGGTAACACTCAAGCCTGACAGAGCATCCTGATACAGACAGTGAAGGAATCAGTCTTTCTTGCTTTATTGTGATACACTTTTAAACCTCACCCTGAATCCACAGAAAGTTAAATTAGACCCAGTATAGAAAGTCAGTAATAGGTTGCGTTGTGACTGACACTTAGTTGTCCCCTGACAGACCTGAGCAGCAGCACTCACAGGCTGGGGTTGAGTAGGGGGAAACACAAGACAGACCCTAAAGGCAAGCATTGCAAGTACTTCCACCAGGGAATCCTGCATATACCTTCCCGCTTAGAACAACAACTGATATATATATTGCAAAGCAAGCAGCGATCTTTATTTCAAGTTGGGATGGATGGCATGAACGACTTCTATAAAATAACAGATTTAAAACAGATAAAGGAGAGGCAACAGACCAAAGTAGTAGCTGATAGATGACAGTTATTCAACAGTCCTTTACATTGACTGTGTTTTTTCAACATGTAGAGATTCCCTTTCTGCTGGTCCTGGAAAAATCAGATCCCATCAGTAAATAGCATCTGCTGAGGTAGCTCTTGTGCTCTGTCTTCTTGTACTACTGCTTCACTAGAGCGCAGGGCTGAGGGGGAGGCCCCACATGCCCATTATTTCACACTCTGAAATCCTAGATGGAGGTTCCACAGAAGAGGGAAAAAGGAGGAGAGATATGGGATTTGTGTGGACAGGATCACAGTAACAACAGACAAGGAATCTTTCTTATTCATGGTCTTGCAAGGTTCTTGTTTCTGATGATCAGATCTCTAAGTCAGAGAGATGGGTGGTAGGTGCTTATCTTACACAGGGACACATAAGCAGCCACAATATGGAAGCAGCCACCAAGTAATGCAGAGAAATATTGTGGAATCATCCTCTGTGTTTGCCCTGAACAGTTTTGAAAAAGTTATGCTTGTTGACAAAATAGTAAAACTTGCAGGTATTCAAGAAGAATGGGACAGAATGCAGCTAGCTGGACCTGGCCTGCCAAGGTCATTAGTAGGTACTACTTATTTGGAAATTTGCAAAAAGAGAGCCTTGTAAAGCCCCCGTTTTCAAAAGGTCACAAGCAGCCTAGAATAATTCTCTAATAGATAATTAACAAACCAACAGCACTGCATCACATTACATTCAGCTTCTCCCTCACTCGAG
This sequence comes from Anarhynchus alexandrinus, assembly GCA_008711295.1. NCBI lineage: Eukaryota > Metazoa > Chordata > Aves > Charadriiformes > Charadriidae > Anarhynchus > Anarhynchus alexandrinus. The sequence continues at coordinate 262,810 of VUYV01000214.1, read as the reverse complement.
TTAGGATTGGATGAAGAAAGCTCAGAAGTAGAGACATGAAATACTGAAATGAAACTTCAAAAATTTCTTAGGCAGAAACTTTTAAGAATTCCTGGAGTGAGGCAACTCCTTACATGTTGAGAAAATGAATGTAAAAATTAACATGAAGGTGAAGTTCCTGCAGATAACTCATTCCCTGGGCTTGCTTGGAGCTCCAGGTGAACTCCCTGTCTTTGATCAGGAGTGTCTGTTACTGGGGTCTTGGTTAGCATAAGCATGGGGAGAAAGAGAACTCATTAAAAACTGGTGAGAACACCTCGGGTCAATAAAAAAAAAGACTGTTTGTGGGACTATGAATTTTCTATCTGTGAGAACTCTGATTCATTGTGATCTCCAAAGAACACTCCTGTGTCAAACAGAACAGAACTCTGGTGAACCATGTCTTGTAGGCTCAGGAAGCCATACGACTCATACACAAAAGACACACTCTTACCACCATCCCAGGATGAATGTGCTGATGGTTGAATTTAAATGCATTTCTTGTGATCTCTGGCCTTCAGACAAAACATGAGTTTTTCTCATTTCATGCTTGGAGTCAGTAAAGAACGTTTTGTCTTTGCAGAGTGAGATACTGTCTTCCTACAGCAGTTTTCCTCCTGTGAGACTGCCAGCAGATCATGCTACCCTGCCATCTCAAAATGATACAATAGCCAGGAATTTTGTGAAAACGCCCAGCACTTCATGTAGACAAAGGGCAAAATCCAGTGTTAACAATAAATCTCCCTGTATTAGGACTGTTGAAGTATTCACTCTGCATTGGATGAACAGAGCAATGGAAACAAAAGGGCAGGAATCACAGAACAATCTGAGCATCTGGTGATGACAGAAGACAGAATAAGCATCCTGACCCTGCAGCAATGACAGCGCATGGTAGTGTGTCATCTGTCTCTGTCTTTCCTTGGGATCAGAACTTGCCTCTAAACCTTGAAGTTACATCCCAAATTGCTGAAACTTTCTGAGAAAAAGCCATCCTGTAAATCTTGCGCAAGCCTTCCAAAGGAAAGGTGAGAAGAAGGGCAGGAAGGAAGAGTATGCAATTCCTTTGCTGTTAAACTGTGGCCCACTGGTGAAAATATTTTAGAAGCAAGCAAAACGGTTACACAAAAAGACGGTGGAAGGAAAGAATTTTGTTGCTAAAAATCTGTAGAACAAACTCAGACATCAAAGCAGATGTTAAGAGGAAGACATATCATAAATAAGAAATGGTTGAATGATAGAACAAGAAATTCTAGTGCAGTTAACTCTTTCTCGNAACAAACTCAGACATCAAAGCAGATGTTAAGAGGAAGACATATCATAAATAAGAAATGGTTGAATGATAGAGTTAACTGCACTAGAGTTTCTTGTTCTTTCTCAGCAATTCCAACACCCTCCGTGATCAAGCAACGGGGACAAAATGATTCTGCCCGAACAAGACCAGAGGACCAGCTTGCTTTCTTGTTTTAAATCTGGGTCTTCAGCACTAAAAGTTAAAAACTACCCTAGACACATTAGATCAATGAGGTGGGGGTGGGGAGGGGTCTTCCAGGAGAAGACTAAACCTTGCTTGAGGCTCCTTGGGTATCTAAAGCCTGCTGTTGGGGGAATCACTATATGATTATTTCTGTCATACTGACCCAAGAAGCAGCACAGATACATCCAAGGCAGCCTTGGCCAGGATACTAAGAGGCCATCTTCCTTGAGAGGCAAATGACCTGTTTCCCCTTACAGGAAGACTCTTCCCAATCCTTCCATAGTACCATAGACAGGAATAAACTGCATTGACCTTAACAAGATTAACTAAAGCCTTAGCCATACTGGAAAAGAAATACAACAAGCTTAAGGGGAATTTAAGACACAGTATGAGATGGCTGGGAAAAAGGAGGGGAAAAAGTTGAAGGACGGCACTCTGTGGGCTGGAGCTCTGCAGAGGAGTGAACAACTAGGTCAAAGAAGGATGTTAAAAAGTTCTTCTCAGCGGACCTCCTTCAGCTTAGCTTGTATTTGGACTTTTTTTTTAGCTGAAGGAGTCTAAGGAAAAACATAGCAAGGGCTGCTGTGAAAGAAGGGAAGCACAGAAGGGACACAGAAGAGTTTTCTCCCGCCTTCAATGGCATCAATTCAAACTCTACTTCTTTGGAAAAGGTGACCTTGCAACACAGCTAGGCTGCTGCAGGACCTAGTCACTGCTGTAGAACGCCACTGTGATGACTGGTTTTGGAGTGTAAAGTTTGTGTAGATACCTATGCAGAAAGAGGTAAGAGGAAGAGCAGGAGACCACTTACTGTTTAATGACGGAGAAGGCAGACAAAAAGCAGCTCACCTCTCCAATAGCGTTGCAACTTTTTCTAAAACACCAGGGCATCTTTTCATTCACTCTATCCCGGAGTTAAAATATGCAGTACTGAAGTCATCATTCCTGCCCATGATGACATTGTAAGAAAAGTACTGGAAAACAGGTACTGGAGCAAATGGAACTACTGCTGTGATTTCACAGTTTTGTACCAAAGAGACTCGAGCTAGGCCACAGAATACCCGTGAAGCTTGAAACGGGTCTATTGTAATGATGGCTGTGTCTTGCTTTCAAAGACACCAGAGGAAAGAAACTTCCATCTCTGTTTTGGAGAAAGATGAGAAAACTGCTCGGCTGGATGTCTTTTTTGATGGAGAAGTCCAGAAACTCCAAGCAGAGTGGTAGTTCACAGGAGTACTGTTCAGATATATGCAAGTCATTTTCATCCAGATTTAAGATGATTCTCCTAAAATGGTTAATATGAGCCTCTAAAACCTTCAGAGCTTTTTGAGTTTTGCTTCGTGGTTTTTTTTTTTTTTAAGCTACTAAATGAGTGTTTATGGAAGATCTGCCCTTCCTCCAGGCGCTTTTTTAATTTTTTTCACTGCTCAGAAGAACAGCTGGATCACAAGAGGAGCGAGCCTTGCATCCTATAGGTTGTTTCCAATCTAGCAACTTTTTCAGTACTTGGAACAAGTCTTTAGTAGTGACAGTGACTAAAAAACATGAAAAAAGCAAGGAAAACAATACTGACTATAAACACACAGAGGATTTCAGTCTGTATATAATGGAATGAGATCCTACTGAGGCTATTTCTGCCAGCCAAGCTAGGCTGACTACTCTGCTGTGCTGCATGCACTATATGAAGGCATACTTTGATATGGAACTGGGGAGCAGCTATGCTCCCCAATCCCATGTGTTGTCAGGCAAAGGAGGACCACAAGCGCATTCACTCTCAGATGATCACTGCTGGACAGGAGAGTCTTGATTTCACAGAGTATATGTGTCCTGTAACTGTGATCCATGCAGACAGCAACTCAAAGAGCTGCTCTGGACTCTAGTTTGAATCCTTGCATAGGAGACCCACACGAATTTCCTCCGACAATTTTCTTCCCAAACAGGAATTTTTAGGCCACAAGAGCCAAGAAATTACATAGACCCCTGCCTCAGGTGAAAAGCAAAAAATCCAAATCTTTCCTTTCGTATTAACAAGCCACTCTCTTATCCCTCTATATTCCATCAACCCCTGTCTAAGTGCTGTGATATGACTTGTAGGGAGGAAGAGATGTTTGCGTGTCCAAGTGAGTTCCAAGATTCATTACAACCAAAAAAGGCCACTGACCTGCAGGAGGTAATGGTTCAGTATTGAGTATCTTACCCGGATCTGCAAGTCACTGAGGTCAAGGCATCTGCACATTTCCAGGAACAGCTTCACACCCTCCTCATCTAGGATTATATAGACGGGGATCCAGCGCTTATACGCTGCATCGACAATATCGCGGAAGATGTCCCGGTCTGTAAATACATCCATGACCACTGCAATAATCTGGAAAAAAGAAGACAGCAGACAGACAACTGAATAAAACAGTAGAAACTGAAAGGGTGGCCCATTACACTGGTGCAAAATAAAGGAGAGCACTGATACCAGAATATGGGGGAGGGGGATATAGGGGAGACAAAAGTACAAGGATGTACATGCCCAAGCACTACCAATAATCTTGTAATTTTCTGGCATGGCTCCTGCTGCACTTTGGAAGGAACTTAATAAATGCCTTTGAGAGTTCTTCTTCCAGTGGAAGATGGCTTATTTCAGCAGCCTGAGGAATGCCAAAGCCAAATACCAAGCTTTTCCTCTGTATTGTGAAACTTTTGTTGCCTCGGTAAGGATCCACTTACACAAAGAAGAACACTGAAAATAGGCTGAAAAAAAAGAGTGAAAAACACAGCTCTAACACTTAATCAGAAGGTGAGTAATGGAAGAATGAATGTGCAGAGGATCAGAGCCTGAATCCTCAGCCATGGCGCATAGTACAGACAACAAGAATTTTATTTTCCTTTTTTCCCAATTCCCTGTGAGAAGTCTGCTCTCAGGGCTGGCTTCCCGAGGAATGTCTTCTGGAGCTCAAACATAAACACCTCATATTTGTCAGGAAGGGACTGGAGTGTATGTTCAAGATTTGGAGGCAAAATGATCATTCCCTCTTTCACATGTACATTTTTTTCTGGTATAAAACTAATCCCTCTTTCCAGGCACAGATTTTACATAAAAACAAAAGGTTGCACTGACGTGACAGACAAGCCTGAACATTCATAGGATGAGTAACAACAAAACCAAGAAGGTTATGGGCAACTTGAATGCTGATCTTACATGTTTCGCCTTTCTCTCCCTTTCTGTATCTTTTACACCATTAGAAATAGCAATTCACTTTTCCGCCTGAAAAAAGTTATTCTCCCCAACATTTGGAAGGCTATGAACAAAGGAAAGTACTGTTTTCCTAGTCCCGCTAGGAAACATCAGCTTGCCAGGTCAGAGCTCTCATGCTGACCATATGCTGGGAATATAGGTCCCTAAATTTTAACTTCCCAGGCGCTGGGGTCACAGTGATGAGCCAAGCTGTGCTGGGGACGGCACATACACGTGTGGATGGAGCCGAAGACTGGATCGAACAGAAGGAATTTCTTCAGTTGAAGTTTAGAAGAGGTACAGCTTAAGTTGCAGGAGACCTCTGTGGAAGGGGGAATGATTCTCACCAGATACCTCTTTCCTTTGAAAAATGCCCTTGACCAAATTGCTTTTGGCAAAGTGATGCCAGCCACAGTAAATATACCCTACTGTTTGCTGAGTCTCTGCTTGTACGGCCAACAACAACCAACACATCTGCTCTGTCAGGCTCCTTCTGTCAACACAAGCTTTTCTTTGTTAGAAAAAATAAAAAAAGAGCTGACATTGTGTTTACGCTCATCATTAACATGCAGGTTCCTGATACAGGTGAACTATAGTGGAGCTACATTATAAACTAATAGTAAGTCCCTCGATAACTTCCGCTAGGCAGAACTGGATTTCAAGGTCCTGCCTTGGTTCACACTTCCCAGCACAAAGCAGCAAGATGCAGGGAATGTTACTAGAACCTCTGAAAATTAAAATACAGTGAACTTGTGCAACTTTATTGCTGAACAACTTCATATACAGACAGATTATAATTAAAGGTATGAAGACTTCATGCATTAATTCAGGCCTGTTATGCTTCCTCTCCCCTCCACACACTGTGGTATGGATGTAGTTATTTAGGAACAAGGATGCCAGTAATAATCATTTGAAGTAAGAACATCCACATAGGGAATTGATCAAGAACAGATAGCAGAAGTATGAATTTGTTTTCTTTCCATCCCCTCCATTTGCAATGAGTCCAATGACTGCAGAAATTACACCACATCCTGGACAAACCATTAATTGCTAGTACTGGCCTTGCAATACGAAGGATGTTTACCTCCAGGCTTTGGGGCCCTGGTTTAGTGCAAGCTTCTTTGCAAGGCTGTGGACTAAATCCATGACAACTGCAGTCCTGTATGGAAAGCGGATGAGCTGCCTTGCACATGGCACTTCCAAGCCAGCAAAATCTGAGATGGGCAACCCCACTGCTGGTATGTCAGTCTTCTCAAACCCCTGCCGCAGCTGGCGATCTGTCAAGATTACCTAGGAGTGTTCCCACATACAGCAAGTCAGAGCATGAGTGTCTAGCCCTGCAGGAGGTTTTCCCCATTCCTCTACCTATCCTATGGATTTCAACTTATCTATAGGGCCCATAGGTGTGCCTAGCTCTTCACAGGTATTCACAGGTATTTAGAGATTGGCAAGTTAATGCTTGCCAATCTCATTGTGGCAAGGTAGCTTAATTAACATATGTTTGTAAAACACTGATGATAAGCCACCCACAGACATGTGCCACATATTACTAGTATCTGTTTAGACCCTCCTGCTCTCCCCCCCCCGAAAAAAAAATAAAAAAAACCGAAACCTACTCTCATCTACTGAATAAAAAACTGCTACCTGGAGATTTTTTTTTTGCCAGGGCAAGCTCAACTGAACACAGTAGGCATAGTTATCTATGAAAAGGACCATTAAACACTTAAATGGCTGTTAAACGTGAAACCACCTTTGGGCTGGGAGGGGCACAGTTCGTCCAGTCAGTGAAAAAATAAAAATCTACAAAGGAATTAATTACTTTTAGGTGCCAGGCACAGCTATCGAAAAGAGCAAAGTTTCCCAGTCCTTGCTCAGCCTGTAGAGGCATTTGCAGCAGCGCAAGGAGGATGTGAAGTTGCACTAAATCCGAACGTAAGCATTTTACAGCTTCTGGCCTTTCTAAACGACTGATCACACCAGTGGCTGAGCAGGATCACGGGGCGTGCATGTATTTCTGCGAGCAGGGAGCTGAGGAGATCACCCACTGGATTAATGCCTCTCTGGAAAGTTTTTTGTGGTTCCCAGCAGATTTGGTTTTAACAAGTCTGCAAAGGTTGTGTGTATAGTGTCTGCTGGGGTGGGGGAGCAGGTGGAGGAGGAAATAACTGCTGAATTAGAAAGCAGGAAAAAAAGAAAGTAGCAAACCTAAGAGCAGCAATGAAGTGTCTTATGCTGTTATTCCCTTTCCTCAGGGGAAATGTCAGCTCTGAAGGGGATCATTTCCTGGGTGGTCTTCCCTGGAAACTTCACCCAGACATAGAAAAACCTCGTCATTGCCCCCCACCTATTCAACACAAGCTCTTGTAGCATCATGGCTGGTTTGTTTTCTTGCCAAGATGTGCCCTGTCACCACTGGCAGTCCTTTCCAGCCAAAGATAAATAGGAGGAGCAGCCACATATTGTCTGGACCTTGGCTGCTGGATGGTGTGGAGACCACAAAAAATAAACCCTAAAAAACACCACCCCACAAACAAACTTGCTGCCCTGTGTTTAACTAGGGATACCTGCACGTACAGGAGGGGTGGCTGGCACAGCATCATGACCTATCTTCACCTGAGCCAGTGAATCACAAAAAGCAAAACATGGGTACAAAACCCCATTTTGGGGAGGGTGCAGGGGTTTAGCCCCATCCCGGCCATCAGCTTTGGCAAACTGTAACACGACCGGCAACAAACCGCAGGGAAATCCCCGCCTGGCGGACGCTTGACCAGTTGAAGGGCCAACGCGCTCCTCCCGCTTTGGTGGGGACCAGTGAGGAAAGCCTGGCCATGGTGGGCTCTCACCTCCCGTCCACCCCACGCGCCCCCCCACCCCAAGCCAGGCCCTCTTCCCCGGGTGTCCCCGGGGCCCAGGCGTGAAGGCGGGCAGGGGTGGCCGGTGGCGGGCCCCGCGCTTCGTGTGGCGGCCGGGCCCTACCTTCTGCGCCTGCTGGATCATCTCCCGCACCACCTCCTTCAGGTGGGGCGCGTTCTCCTCCTTGCGGGGGTGCGTGAAGAGGGCCACCCGGCTGATGCCCCGGTAGAAGGTCTTGTCGGTCCAGCCCAAATCCAACGGCGGCACCTCCGTGTCCGAGCACTCGGGCCAGTAGGCCAACGAGAGGGCCTCGCCGCCGGGCCCCCGCACCACCTTGCCGCCTTCCCGGGGGTCGTCGTAGCCCCGCCAGCCGCCCCGCAGGGCCTGCAGCTCCCGGCTGGAGAGAAACTCGCGGAGCTGCTCCTTCCTCAGCGCCTCCCGGTAGGCCGCCTCGCCCCGGGTCACCAGCGCCTCCAGGGCCCGGCGCTGCTCCTCGCTGTAGTAGAAGCGGGCCTGGGCCTCCGTCACCTTCTCGTTGACGTGCGACTCGTCCAGCAGATGCACCTGAGACTCCGCCATGCTGCCGGCAGCCCGCAGCGCCGGCCGGCCCGGGAGGCTGCGGAAGGAGGGTGAGGCAGAGCCGGGACCGCCTCACCTGGCCTGCCCGAGCCCGCCCCGACGGGTGGAGCGGCCGCGCCGCCCTGCGCCGGCCCCTCGCGCTCCCCTGGCTGCCTGGGGACACGGCTGTCCCCTCCGTCCGACCCTTCGCCCGCACCCGTGCGTGGCCCTTCACCCCGCTGGCGGCCATCCCGGGGGGGGTAGGGGGGGGTGTCCGGTGTCCCCGTCCCAGGGGTGGCCACCATCCACGGCATGGCCGGCACCGGGGTCCCTGACCGCAGCGCTTGGGGTCGAACCAGGCCTGGCCCGTGGGTGTCATTTGGGGTGCAAATGCAAAAGGCTATTTAAGATGGTTTCCCCCCCCGCCCCTTTTTCAGCACCCGAGGGGTGCTCATGGGGAAAAGGGGGGGGACGCGAGTGGGGCCGGGGGCACAGGCAAAGGGCACCATGGTGGCCACAGGCCGTGGTCCGCCGGCCGGCCGCAGCTGGCAGCTAGCCAGCCTGCTCCAAATCCACTTCCAGAGCAGCAGTAGCAGCTCAGCTGCTCCCGAAAAGCAGGAGGTGGGTACCGTGAGTACCCTCCTTACGGAGGGGAAGACGACAGAGGGATTTGCCTGAGGCCGCCCAGCAGGCTGCTGTCAGAGCTGGGAATAAAAACAGCCCCGGCTCAGGGGGTATTTATCATTAAATTATGATTTTTTTTTTTTTTTTGCGTGGTATGCGATAGTTGCCAGGGGCCCTAATGGAGATTCAGGCCCCGCTGCGGTTTGCAGCCCATACACAAAGGATAAAAAGCCGTGCCTTCCCCCTCGCAGCCCAGGGACAGAGCTGGCAGGGATGAGCAAGGGATAAAGGCAAGGCAGTGGTGAAATACAAACATTCAGAGGCATTTGCAGTGCTTTACATACGTGATTAGCCCTAATCGCTCACGTGCACCAAAAGAAACTGTAGGGACAGAGCTGCTGGAGCTGCTCTTTGTCTCCTCTCTATAAGCAATCGCCTGCGCTCAGTGTGAGTTAGCTTAAAAAGCCAAGGATGAGGTGAGGCTGTGCTGTTCCTCTCCTTTAGGTAGAAGGGAGATTTTTAGTATTCCAGACTGTCATCAATAGCTTTTCCTAGCATGAAATTAACTTAAAATTTGAAATTGCACATTGCAGAGGTCTACTCCTCTGCCTATCAAGGCCCCTTTAAAAATTAATTTTAATATAGGTTCTTTTAGCCTGATTTCCAATGGAAATGAGGCTTACGGGGTCCTGGTGTCTGCATCTGTCTGCCTGTCTGTCCATCTCTCTAATAACTTTTGAACCACTGGCAGATTTTGAACAAGTTTGGGAGAAGTGTAATTACATCCCAACAGATTTTGTGAAAATAAATGGCCTGGTAGCAAAAAGAGACCCTATCGCAGTCCCCAGCAGGGAGAGTTACAATGTGGGTTCACGCCTTATTAGATTTCAGATATTCCATAAAAGTGAAAACCCTAATAAGTGCCTGATCTGTATGAAAAGCTTCAAATGAAGTTTATGCCATCTTAGACACCCTAGTCAATAAACCGCAATATACAAATACACAGGAGATGAGGCTTTGTTAGTTCCAGTTCTCGCTAAACTACTTGTTGGGGTGTTTTTTTCTGTACTAGAGGCTGCCATCAGCTCTGCTATTTCATGTGTGGCTAAGTAAAATCTCTTTAATCCTAGGTGCTCTATTCACTTGTAGCTGCGAAATGTAGTCCTTTGTGTTCAGCTAAGGCTCCCACATGAAAGCAACAGAAGGTTCACAAATAAATGTTTAGTTTTATATTTAAAAGTAAAGCAAACATTTCCCACATGCAAGGAAAAGCAGCAGAGATTTTTCAGTTTGTTGTGATGAAATGCTTAGCCCCCAACTCTCACTCTAAAATACAAAGTGTTGTCTGTGTGTTGATACCATAAATAGGGGCAAGGAGCTGTGCCAAAGCTGAGAGAGACCCTTTCCCCATGCATGCATGCGTCCCATTCCCCCCTCCCCATTCTCACAGAAATACATTCCAACGACGCGTGTTTCCTATATGGAATTTTTTGTAAGGGCTGATGAATCAGTTGCTTTTGATATACCCTGACCCTCTGGCTGACAGCGTCACCTCAAAGACTGGTAAAAGGGCTGTGCAAACAAACTGCCCTCTCTGCCACAGAGGTAACCCAACCCTTCGGGACTGGAGAAGAACAAACGTGGCAGGCAGGGGGGGGGAAATACTTGTGCCTGGCCTGCCCCTCTGGGATCCAGGAGTGAATTCCAGTTTCCACTCTGGAAGAGGGTCGTTATTGTTTCAGCTCAGGTTTTCCTCTCTGCCCTTAGCACTGGCTCCAGAGAAGGAAGAAAGGGGAAGCCTGCTTTTGAACAGGGCTGAGGCTGCTGCAAATCCACGCAGAACTACACTATCAGTCCTTTGATTTATTTTGTTCCTGGGGATTACTCGCTGGAGGGGCTGCGTGTGCGTAGGCAGGGTTGGGTTTCTTTGCTTTTCACCTTTGTTTGGGTGTCGTCCCAGCCAAGTCCTGGTTAAGGTCTTGCTTACTTTTCTGGCCTGGTTCCAAAACGTTTTCCAAAGGATGTAAACTAACCTATCAGGAAATATTACCTCTTATTGTAACCCTCCCCCAACCCCATTACAGCGTTTTAAATCTTCTGCCTTCAAACACCTCCCACGTATATTCTGGTTACTTGGGCCTAATTGCTTCACTTTCCTCTGCGAGGCAGTGCAGGTTGTGTATTAGATAAAGATATGACACCTTATATTTAGCATTAATTGTAACTGCGCCTGTCCTGAGCATACATCTCTCTTGCCAGTCCTTCCTGTGTAATTTCAGTCCCTAAATAGCCCACCTCATGATATATTCTTTGATAAATTTCCCAGCAGTGTTCTTCTTGTGATATACACTGCTGCAAGGTCTTGTTATAAACCTTTGGGTGCTCAGCTCTTCAGGAATAAAATTCTGATGCCTTCCCCCTCACCTGCATCTTATTTCTCCCAGGAGCAGTCAGCATCTGCATGCAAAATAGGAGTAAAAACAGGGGCAGATATTAAAAAGGAAGTATCATTTTGTGATAAAGTGGTTGAGAGCTGTACAGTAGAAGCCTTTTTTTGAGGGGCGGTATCCTCCAAAACAAAACCACATGATTTACCAAAATATCTCTGATCGACCATACTACCTTTTGGGTTTTTGTTTTGTTTGGGTGGTTTTGTTTTGTTTGGGTTCCCCCCCCTCCCCCGCGTCCATAAAAAGCAGTAACTGGTTAGAAATTAGTTCTGCAAAGAAAGCAGGATGGTCTAAGGGATGGAGGATACAAGAGAGTGTATTCCACTTCGCAGCGTCCCAGCTGCAGATTAGCCTGAGGTCATGGGGCTTTGCCGTCTTGAAATGCAAGAGTAAATAAATAGGTGCCTGTGCCATGGCTGTTATTAAACACTCCAGTCTTTCCCTGTGCTGGCTGGCACCACAGAAAAACTGGCAAAGGCTTGGTGGAGATCGCATCTCCTCGACTCTCTTCTTCACAGCCGGGATCCAGGAGTTTGTGGACAGACTGTTACGTGCGCAGCAAGGCGCGCTCTGCGCGCCCCGAGTCTGAAGTTTCATTTGCAAGCGCTGCCAGCCCGGCGCAGGAACGGGTGCATTAGTCATGTCCAAGTATTGGCAGAACTAAAAAGCCTGAAACAAGGTGATTTCAGGGTGGAGAGGAAGAAGTGTTTGCCTTCACCGTTCTCCCTCCAGCAACCCAAAGAGCTGCAGGCGGTGGAAGGCAGGTGTGTCACTTCTGCAGCAGCAGTGACAGACTGCAATCTGGAGGATGAAGAAATGCTTTCAGATGCTTCCTTTCTGTCATATTACGCCGCCTCAGGGAGAAAACCTAGCTGCTGAATTGGAGAATTGCCGCAACTGAGTCAAGCGCTTCTGGCCTCCCACTCAGTTTTTCAGCTGTTGTTTCCATGTGAGAATAAATAGGTAAGAGAGTCCTCTGAAGAGAGCAGAAAGGGACAACTGTGATCGTGGGCTCATGTCTTGCAGCGAGGTATTTGCTGACTGGGCACGCACAGAATGGCCTTTAGCTGTTTTCCCCAGTTGCTCCCATTCGCAGGGCAACAGTTTGAGGCAGTTTCCTGTAAGAAATAGTGCTGACCCAGGTCTCTTGCTTAATCTTTCGACTCCCGTATAGGCAAGGACTCAAAACTGGTTGCAGTTCAGAACTCAGCTGAGCTACCCTGCGGGGCCTTGGCCAAGTCGTCTGCTCTGCCTCAGTTCCCTACTTGTAAAATGAGGAAAATACTACTTGACTTCACAGGACTGCTACAGGGAAGAGCTTAAAAAATAAAAACCCCAAATCAACATCACCTACATTTACTTTGGTTTCTTCTGCAAGGGGAGGAGGTTAAAAAAAAAAAAAGACAGCTGTAGAGTTCCTTTGCACATGAGCCAAACCCTGAATGGAAGCTCTCGCTAAAGAAAATAGTGAGGAATAAGCAATGCAGTCTCTGAATAGGACGCTTAATTGCAGCTATAATTATGTAGCTCTCAAATCACAGTGTGCTTTATAGACAAAGGAACACCAGGGATGGGGGAGCTGATAAGTTAAGGCAGCAACAAGTCTACAGCATTGTGTACTTACCTGTGTCGTGGCCACCTGTCAGTGTGCATTGCTACCGACTCTTTGGAGAAGAAAATGCTCAAGTGAGAGCTGATGGGAAGAGGAGTGGAGGACACGGGGAAGGCTGGGGTGGGTGTCCCAGGCAGAGGCTGGAGGGATGGGGAGCAGACTGGCAGGAAGCAATTAATGGGACAGTCTTGATATGGTGGAGCAGGCCACCAGCCAGTCCAGCAAGATGAGGTAGGAGATGGAGTTACGTGCTGATGACGAGGACAAGATGTCCCAACGCTATGTGGTGGATAAGAGGGAGTCAGTGGAGGGGACGCAAGAGAGACGTGATGTGTACAAGAGTGAATAAATTCATTTGAAAAGCTGCATAATCAGTGGAGGGAAGGAGAGCAGTAGGAAGCAGAGATGAGGCTCTGGTATCCACAAAGTTTTAGCCATCCTGGAAGATGGCTAAAAAAGCCATTGCAAAGCAGGAAGCCCTGTTTTCTATAAGGAGGGTGAAAGAATAGAACTGTGAGGCTTGACTCACGGGGGGGGAATTTAGAGGTTGGCCCTAAAACTACAAAAATGAATGGGTAGGAAGGAGTTCGGCCCCCACAAAAATTGCAGAACTGCGTTAAGGGAGCAGCATAGGAAAGAAAAAGGGAATCCCTTGAGGGGAGATGCAGAAGGCTGAAGTGTGGGCTTAGATCCAGAGATGGAACAAGGAGATTTGTGATTAATGAACATAAAGAAAGGTACCGCTAGATTTTAAGATGTAATGGAAGTGTGTTTATTGGGTTTGGAAGATGCCCTTTACTGATCAGCATACATTGGCCTCTGATGTGTATTTAGCTTAAAAATATCCAGAGAGGCAGTGTAAAGGAGAAGTCAGCTGCTCAGGACCTTACCAGGAGCACCGCTAGCTCCAGAGGATCCCTGCCTTTCACTTGCCGTTGTTTCTGTCCAGCAGTGCCACAGTGAAGGCAGATGGAGCGGGTGCAAGCGACTCCCTGAGTCAGAGGAAACAAATAAAAGGAGCTGACCAGACCTCCCTCCTGAAAGGCTGTTTCCAGAGAGACGTGTTGTCGGTGCGAAAGCAAAACTTTACAGGAAGTTACGCTTGAAATCTGCTGTTTAATTTTTTGCCTCATAAATCCAGATCTAAGGCGATAAAAAGCATACCAGGTGACATCCCCTCCCCTCTGGTCTGGCAGCTCTTTCTGTGGACAAATCACCCTTCGGCTTAACTGACACGCTGCACAGCAGCATTTATCCCAGGCTATAACGTTGCTCCAAGCAGGGGTGCACTCTGGCCACCCCAAAACCACACAAGGAGTAACCAGCATAGTGCCTACGTTTCGATACAGTAGACACTCCTACCTTGGACTTCAGTAGGGAAGAGGTTCTAAGCCAGCCAGCCTGAGGCATGGTGATGATCTTGGTCCTGAGACGGCGTCACAGGGACAGTGACCCACAGACACCTGAGTTCAGGCTTAGAATATCGTATTCTCAGATCAGCACTGGCAGAAAGATCTGGTTTTGAATTCTTCCAAAAGCAAAACCCAAATGCATAATGCACTTATGTTCCTCCAGTGCCTGTTTTTAGATCCGTTTCTTTTGCAACTCAATTAATCAAGATTTCACTGCTCATTTTAAAATAAGTGGCATTTCTCTTAGGAAGGTTTATAGATTTCAATCTTAGAGGTTTAAAAATAATCAAATGGATTCTGAGCTAATCCAGATTCATAAACCATTCTCGTCTGTTAATATCAGAACACTTTGATCATCATATTTAAGAGATTCCTTTCTCCAGGGGGGTATTTTTTGGATTGTCCCCCACTACTTTTTATTTTGAGGCTGTGGTAGGTTACCGTGCTGTACCCTCATGCAAAACGCATAGGAGGACGGGAGGGGGAGGAAGAGCTGCAGCAGAAATAAGCCACGGCTCTGAGTTCCTTTTTCCCCTGTTCTCCTGAGGATGGAGGATCCATAGATCTCTCCTTGTGTTTAGCCTGTCCTCCTCAGCTTCTCTTTTCTATTTGCCCTGCCAACCTTTTGTGGGATCTTTTAAAAATCTTCCCTTGAAAGTGACCATGGGCATTTTTCCTTTTACGCTTCCAGCAGGGCTGGCTCGGTAATATGTTTCTGCTTCTCAGACCCCCACACCTTCTTCCCCACCCTCCTGTATTTATTTTCTTCTGTTGGAGAAGCAGCTGCATCC
Source organism: Anarhynchus alexandrinus (assembly GCA_008711295.1). NCBI lineage: Eukaryota > Metazoa > Chordata > Aves > Charadriiformes > Charadriidae > Anarhynchus > Anarhynchus alexandrinus. The sequence goes on along the minus strand of VUYV01000214.1, from coordinate 247,795 downwards.
CCTGGGGAAGAGTGCAGCCTGTGGCAGATCCCCATCCCTACCAGAGTATCTCTGCTCTGACAAGCAGGATGAGAGAGTCCAGTCTTCATGGCTCTACTTCCACTTTGTTGAGGCTGCTAATTAGTAGAGGAAGCAATGATTGGATTTTTTTTTTTTCTTCCTTTCTCATGCTGACAATTGACCTAAGCCATAGTAAGGCAGGAAATGCAATTAGACAGCAGATGATCTTGGGAAGGACTGCAACTAATGGCTTACCATTTTGCATTTCTCACAAACATTTAATTTATCCTTCTGCTCTTCCTGCAAGTTGCATATAGGACATAGTGGGGTCATTTCATCCTCTCATGTAAGGTAATTGCCTTGTGATCCTCTTTCAACACTGCAGAGCAACGTGAATAGCAAATTACAGCTCAAATATCACTCATGCCAATGCTTGGGGTAACACTATGACAAGCAATGTAAGGGATGTACTGGTGGCCTTGGTCACCAGGTAGCAGGGTGGCTTTCCAGCTAGGCTTCATCTGAAGGGCATTAGCTGCAGCAAGGCTCTTTTAAGCTTGAGCCAAATCCACCATGGCAAGGCAACATCACAGCCTCTGTCCATCACCTCCAGGAAGCTCTGGCTGGCAGTCAACGTTGCAGAATGAGAGGCAGTCATGATACCCAGAGGAGAACAAGAAGCACCATACGCGAGTCCCAGCATGAGAGACTGGGTAGGCCTGACATTTAGGATGAGAAATGGATAGGCTCCTGCTTTGGGTGTCCAGGACATGCAGCTGTACACTGCTGTGGGACTACACAGCAATGCTGGAGAATTAATTCAGTCAGCTGGAAGAGGGCGAGTTTGGATTGGGTTGTTTGTTTGCAGCACGAGGTAACCTACTTTTATGAACACTGCCCTGGCAAGTTAGTTAGATCAGGGTGATTCCCTGCCTTCCTCTACTCGGTGGCCTGCCAGTCCCTTTTGTTCTGAGCTCATCTGCTTTTGGAAGGTAAACACAAGGTACGCCCATGGTGACCTTTAGAACTAGAAGCCTTTACGGTTTGCATAACACTGCAGATATATACGCCACGATAATAAATAAGCTAGACTAATTACAGAATAAATCCTTGCCCCAAAGAGATACCCAGATGCGAACGGTGGAGCACACTGCCAAACGTAAAGCATGGCTCAACTGGAGAGGAGCATGCTGCAAACACCCAGGGTTTTTGCAAGAGGAGGGAAGAAAGCCTAGCCAACGTGAGGAGGCTCCACGGGCAAGCTGAAAGAAGTCGAAAAGCCAGAGGGGATGAGAAAGAAAGCGAAGGACATGTTTAACCACTGTTTGAGGGCCCGAAGATAAGGATGAGAAATGCTATGTTGGCATAAAGATAGTCATGGAAAAGGAAGAGGAGCTTTGAGTCTGACATCCGTGGCTCTGCCATTGTCCGTCCTGCTATGCTACCTTTGGGAAATCACTTCACCTTCATCTAACTTCCCTCCTCATCTTTGTATGTCTTGGCACTCTGACTTGCAAGTTCTTTGGAGTAAGACTATAATTTCTACAGGCATATGAAGTGCCCACTGCAACCAGGCTTTGAACTCAGCTGGTGCATCTCTATTGTGAAGGACAGCAAAATCCAATGGAAGGTGAAAAGCTGTTGCATGGACTTGGACACAGGCAAGGCTCATCTGTTAACAGGGACCGACAGCCTGTGCTGCAGGGATGAAGGAGAACAGGATGCCAGAGAGGAGAGGGCAACACCAGCCACCAAGAACACGGCTTGGCTCATGGCAGCGGGATGAGAGAAAGAGCAATGAAGAGAAAGAAATGTTAAAATCATGATATGTGGGTGGAGGTGGAGAAGAGACAAGGAATGGTTCGGTAGAAAAGGCAGGTGCTATTTTAGTCAGACTGGGTTAATTTCAGCTCTGATGTAACTCCATTTACGTCAATTTTAGTCAGTTGAATTACACAAAAGATTAATTTAGGTCAATGAGTTGAGGTGAGAGTGAGTCAGCCCAAAATAAGTTTTAGGGTGCAAGGAAGTGATGTGGAACAAGGACCAGGTGAAGAACTGGAGCCATGCTGGATTTGGAGAGATGCTGAAGAAGGGAGGGTAAGGATAAGAGAGGGCGAACAAGAAGGAGCAAAGGCAAAGAGGCCACAGGACTTTGCAGGGATATTTGTCAATGATTTTTGTTCTAACCCAGGACAATTTGCAAAGAAAGGCAGTCTGCTCCCTGAACTCTGTATTGTAGCGGTTATTTACCCCTTACTCATTCTCATGGTCTACCTCCTCTTGCCACTCCTCTGGGCAGCTTGCACACCAACATACCATACTCACTGAGAGATGATAACAATTAAGCTTTGGTTTTATTTTTTTTGTGTTTTATCACAAAAAAATCCAGGTTTAACCTGAAATACACTTTGGATGAGGGTTTCACAGGGCAACAGCTGCATTTAGCAGGGAGAATGGGTCTGATTCACTCCTGGTACAGCTTCGCTGGAGTCGATGGAAATGAATTTGTTCCATTAATTCTCCAGAGACAGCATGAAAGCCAAATGAAACCAGACAGGGCCATTCTCAGGCTGACAAATGCATCCACACCTTAACTCTCACCAGCCTGCGTGTGGAAAAGGGTCGGAAATACTTGACACCATCTTTAAGGTTCGCAAAGAAGTGCCTCTCAACAACGCATAGGAAATAAGAGTCATGCCACTACACTTAATGAAATGAAAACAAAAAATAATTAAGCACATCTCTTGCTTCCTTCCCATTCCACTCTCTTTTTCTTTCCCTGCACATGCTTTCCATCAATTGTTTCTGATGCCTCTTTTAAACTGGTGTTTACTTGTAATTCTGTGTACTGAGATAATTTAACATCATGGATCCCTGAGGTTTCTTTTCTCTGGCCTCATTTGCCCTAGCTTTTATTTTCCCGTTCAGTTTTTGCATTTTTGTTCTTAGAAATCATGATTTTCAACTGTATTTTCATTCCCTTCCTCTACAGCTTGCCCCTGTTTTCATTCCTCTATTCTCTTGTTCCTTGTTCAGCATCAGCTTTAGTTGAGAGAAGAAGAAAGTCAGTAGGTCGTAAGGTTAACTTTAACCATCTCTCTGACACCTACCCCAAACTCAGCTCCCCCAGTTTCCCACCTTCCACAAATACTCGGTACTGCACAAGAAATAAACACCCACAAAGCGCTCTCATCTCATATTCAATCACCATAATAAATACAAACTCTCTTCTGTAACATTCAATCATTATATTTAGTCTTAATATCATACTTTTCATCTGCAAACACCCACACAAGCATTGGTTAATTTGTCCTTACAACAGCCCTGCAAGGTAGGTAATTACGTGTTATTATCTCCATTTTACACATAAGGAAACTCTAGAAGAAATTATGAAACTCCTAACAAGCACATATACCCACAAATCTACAGAGGTACTAACTATATTTTCTACAAACGCACACATACACACAGCAGTCTACAGACATATTAGCGTACACTGAAAATAAGGGAGCAGCAAGCTTGCTGAAGGTCAGGAGAGAGGCGCTCGACACATTACATCCATCTAAAAGGAAACTTCTCAGAACATGAGATGGGCCTGGACAGCAGGGGAGAGGCGCAGGAAGCAAACATGTCTCTGCAGCACGCTCTGTAACTTCGGGGCAGCATTTCATGACCTCCCTTTCCTGCAGATGAGCAAATGTGCAAGGTGAACTCCTCCTCGCCCCCATGGACTTTTTCTGAAGCACCACCGAGGTTTGATTTCGTGTTTGCAGTTTCACCACTGGTGACCGCCCTCGCTCTATCAACACTTGTTTCTGACAAGGAGTTGGGAAAACCCAGTCAGGCACAACCCCCAAGTGAGCTCCTGACCTATTTGAATGCTAATTACCTCTTAGTGCTCTATCCGACTCGTTCGACTGCCTATCAAGATGTCAGGATGGGAAGATAATAGACCTTCTGGACCGCAGGCAGCCGCACACACAAAACCATAGAAATATGGAAGAAACATTAGTGGGAAAGCCAGAGAACGAAAATGAAGACACGAGTAATTAACTTTGATCCAGGATGTCAGCAGTCTGTGCCAGAGTATCCTGTGTGCAGCAACTCCCCTCCACCGCGGGGACAGGATGCTCTGTTCCCGTCCCACGCAGTACTCCCGCACAGCAGCCCTTGCACCGCAGAGGTTCCGGGGACTCTGCAGGGTCTGGCGGGGTCTGTTTTGGAGGGTCAGATCCTCAAGTGTAGTTAGACGTTGAATTCCCACTTATGCAAGGGAGCTCTGCTGCAACTAATGGGCATTAGATGTCATAAATATAAAGAAATTTGACGTGAAAATAAAGAACTCTGTAAGGATTTGGGCCTCTGTGACTTCCCATTTCACTCTTCTCCATTCAGCATGACACTGAGGATCTCATGGACTTGGGAGTCATGGTTCAAGGAAAACTATCCTCTTCCCCCTTTGTTGGTACTCCTGTCTTATTTTCTGAACCTGTCACATCCTCTCTAAGCATAGATCTGTCCAGGCAAACGATTTTAATATTGTCTTCCTTTCACCCCTTGTGTTTCGGGTGGGACTAGGAACAAAGCTATAGGACAGTTTGCCAAGATGAATGTACATTGCTTGTTCCATAAAAACTGACACAAGGCCCCGCGTCTTCTCAGTACCAATAAAAATGTTGTTAAGTCTGTATCATTGCTAGAGTTTTTTCCTGTTCCACATTTTCTTAAAATCCTTTACTGTTTTTAGCTTTTCCAGCCAGGGTTGTGTCCTTGATGTATTCAGTTTTTCATGTCAGTTTTCTGCGTTTCATAATTTCTGCTTTAGAACAATTGCAGTCTCTTTTTTCTTTCCCCTAGTTGGCATATGTTACTTTTTTATTTCTAATTGCTGTCTGAGCTCTGCCACCGAGCCAGCACAGGTTGCTGCTTCCTAAAACACAGACATTGATGCCAAGGCTGAAACTTCACAGAGTTCTGCCAAACCTGCTGACTCCGGATTCCTGCATCACAGGGGTCCTCTCAGCCTCATCCCTTATTAATTACAATCAACCATTCATACCACAGGAGCGACCCAAACTTCCAGATTAGCTCATGACCCGAGTGTCTATGTGCTGTGCAGACAGGGAGGGAAGGCCAGCCCTGTCTTACAAACTACAAGGTGACACAAAATGATTGTTCCAGGTCAAAATGGCCGTCCCACGTAATGAGTGGTCTTTGCTTTAATGACTCTTCTTTCCTTGGTGCTCTTTCCCTGGGGGGTAAAGGATCAGACCACCAGCAGAGCACCTGTGCTGGCAAGGCCATGCCAGACTCACAGCATGTGGCCTGGCTGCCCACGTCTGTGCATGTCCGGGGGGCTCCAGCTCCCCCCTGCCCCATTCACTGGACGTGGGGACACCACACTGCTTCATTGGGAGCAACGCTGTGAGAAGGGAGGGGAGAAGTGCCAGGGAGCACTGACAGCGGAGTTACTACTTGCATAGTGGTGCTGCTGTAGGTCCTGTAGCATAAACAAGTCTTAAAAGAGATTTCAGGTCAGGGAGGGAAATACTTTACTCATATAACATGCACTGAGATGCTCAGATTAGTCAAAACCACCTGCTGCTTTGGCCATCACAGCGACCTACCCTGCCTCTTTGCTTCCTTGTGCTACTCCTGTCTACTTGCCTGGACCCACCTCTTACCACTAACTGGAAGCTGCAAGAGCTCTGGAGCACGGCCATAGTGCCAGCACTACAGGGCCTCGGTCTTGGTCTGGATTTAGCATTTCCAAGTACTTATGGCAACTTAGGAGTAGGGAGAATAAATACTAAATTAATACTAGCAAAACTTAAAAAAACCAACCCCACCACACACAAACAAAGTGAGAGCGCTCTGATGTCCATGATAGGTGTAATGAAACGGAAAGCAAATCTATGCATTCCTGAGAGAGAAGGTGATGGGGACGGTGAACTTTAGGGACACTGTAGAATGAATTCCTGGACCATAATGAAGCATTTGAGCTGGGGATGGAGGACGAAGGAAGTAGAAGCTACAACGAAGAAGACAAGAGCTTCCAGCTAATGTGGGAGTGCAAAGGGAGACAGTGGTGGGATGCAAATAGGAGGCTGATGTGATTGCAGCGCTGAGCCAGCCAAGCCTTGTCTATACTAGCAGTACACATCCTATTAGAAAGGGTTTCGCACCCACGCTCTAAGTAACAGGATGCTCACCATAAATTTGAATTTTGCATGAACAAAAGACAGCTGCATTAAAAATAGGTTAGTCAGTCTTGGTTAATGCTCTCTGAACACAACATGTGTCTTGTATATGTTAGGCTTCAGCCTCCCTGGGCACTGTATTCCTCAAAATGTTAGCTCTTCTTTACATGGGATCGTCATTGATGTACATTTGCAACACAGTCATTCTTCACTGACTCCCCTGTGAGGTCTGTTATTCTACATTGGATGGGCCTCCACCAGACACAGTGTCCTCCACTTCCGCTGTGTGGACTGCGTGCATCCGTGCAGGATGCTTGGCTTGACCACTTACTGTGAAACAGTCATGCCACAGTCACTAGCTTGAGTTATTTACTGAGCTGAACTAGCTCTAAGTTAACCAGCTCTTTTTCCTAAATAACACATTTTCCCTGTACATACATGGTTGGAACCCCCACCCTCCCCTTTTGCAGCAGCTTTTTCAATAAGCTGGAGGCTGCAGAAATAAGGAAGGTAGAAACAATAAAGCATAATATGAAGAGTACGTTGAGAAGAGCTTTGGAGCTGTGGTCAGCTTTGTCTGAGTCATGAGAAAAGAAAACCACGAGGCTTTGACCATATTAGACTGTCTTACACAGGTAAATATAAAGATTCTTTAAATAGATGAAAGATGATAATTATAATTTCAAAGAGGAGTAAATCACTACCCACACCCTTTGGCTCCCTACATGAAGATCTTATCAAATTAAGGTATGATCTCTTTCTGGAATAATGAGGCAGAACCTCAGCTGGTAAAAATCAGAATAGCTCCATGGAATTAGAACATACAGCAGTGACTTACTCAGACAAAGCTCAGTCCATCTTGCCTGCTCAGATGTCTTCTCAGGTGCCCCCTTCCTCCCAGTGCCCCACTCAAGTCTGCATGTGCCACACACTTAAGCTAAAACAGGCTGCTGTTCAGAGACAGCTTCCTCTAGATCCAGGGACATCAGCACTTCAGAAAAATAGGCTTCATATTTAAATCTTTCTTATAAGGACAATAAACACCACCAGTCATTTGTTAGTAATAGTCTCTCTCATCATAGTGGTTGGCCTTCAGTTCACCAACAGAGCCAAAGGCTTCAGAAGACTGAAGGGACAGTTGTGACCGTGTTCTCCAGCTTCCCATAACCTAGGCCAGAGTATTTCACCCAGTAAATCTTGTATCCAGCCCTCTTACCAGCCTTAAGCTGGAGACTCTGTGGTAGAGACCACAGCAAGCTTGGTATGCTGTTCAAGTGGTTATGAACCTTCTCTTTTAAATGCACGTTTTATTTTCAGTCAGTATTTGTCTAAAGTCAGTGCAAACCACCCATTTGTGTGTCTTGAAGCCTTACCTCTTTTTTTTGGCGTCCTAAATTTGAGATGTTTACAACTGGTGTTCCACAGCATTCTGCTGTGTAAGTGCTTGTGAAACGTCTGTGCTCTTCAAGTCATGCTCATTTTAAATGAGAATATGCAGCTATCATTTCGGTCAGCTGATGCTGAAGATTTAAACTTGTAAGCACTGGTGTGCTCTCCAACCTGATAAACACGACTGATAGCTGCACCCCACCCTGAAAGAGAAGCATCAGCAACAAGTGGCACTAATTTAGCTATTTCACAGGACAGCAAGGTGCCTCTTGTTATTATTTTTTTTCCTCCTGAAAACTGCTGTGCATGGTTCATTCCCCTCACAGGTAACATTGAAAATAGCTTGAATGACTGAGAGTTTTACTATTGTCACCATGTTAGGAATTAATTTTTTTCTTGCTTTACTTTATGTTCAAAAAAACCCCCAAACTCTAACAGCTTTGCTGCTTCAATAAGATTTTCTCTGAGCTTCCACGGAGGAGACGTAGGAGGCACTGTTTGTAGCAGATCTGAGTTCTTTCCCCTTTCCTGCCCCCACCCTGATCTCCCAAACAAGCTTTAAAGAAAGGATTCCCTACTCATGTAAAGGCATTACGGCAACCTCAACGCCAAGTAAGTTCTCATTTTGCTGAGTCTGCAGCCAATAGCTCCCGCTGCCAGCACTGGGAGGTTCTGCCTTACCCTCTCCCCTCCTGGCTGTGCATTCCCCCTGCTCACCCTGCGCTGGCTCTGGGCCTCCTTACGCTGCCCTCGGTGAGCTGACTCAACTCATTAACGTGGCAAAAAAACAAGTGGATCGTTTTCTGCAGGGTGGCAGCGAGCTGTTAGATTGACTCACCGGCGCTGATGAAATCACGGCCATTGTTATTAGCAGACCATCTTCATCTGATAACAGCCAAATAGCTGCCATCACAATGGCAAGCTCAGATATATAGATATGCAACTACAGAGGGCTGATTCTCTGCTGCCACGGAGGATCTCTTATTCACACCTCTGCCAAGCGAGTGTAAAAAGCTGCTGGTTCAGAATGAGCTGTTGGTGGTACACATGCATTCAGCGCTGATGAAAATTACTCTAGAAGAGGCAGAGCAAAGGGCAGTTCCCCAATCCCTCCGTGCTGGTAGCAAACTTGCAGTTGATTTCTCCCCTCGCCATCCTTCATAAATTTTGATGAGACCAAAAAAAAAAAATAATGAAAAGGTTGATGCCGTCTGCTTCTAATTCAGCATTTTGCAACCGAACTTTTGGTGTGCTGCACCTGGCAGAAAACATTCAGTCACGAGAAGGGTCACTGCGGACTGGTTCCTGCTGCTTGTTATTATCTGTTGGTGCTGCAGTAGCGCCGTTCTTGGAATTTGACAAGGGAGAGGGATTGGCCAGTGCCACAAGGAAGTTACGGGCTAAGTCAGTACAGCACAGACATAAAAGATACAATACAAATAACCTCTAGATCAGTAGAGAAGGTACCTCTCTCTTTTTTTTTTTTTTCCTTGTCTTTATCTGTGGCTGTAAATCACTGAATGGTTTCCCAGAAGCGCCTCTTAAATGGGAAATTGAACTTCAGTCATGGTATCAGGACACTGTCACCATTTTATAGCTTTAACTGCACAGTAGTAGGCTCATGTCCTAAACCGCAATTTTTTTTCCCCACAGATTTGCTCTCATTTTTATTTGTGACAAACAGACTTGCCATGGCTATATCTTTCATATATCCTGGTGGAAATGAGCCTGCTTGGACTAGCGGGGAGAAGCCACAAGATATCTAGAGATCTTTTAATTTGTTTGTTTCTTCTTCCTCCCTTTGTTGCCTGAGCTAATTTTATTTCTGCATGTCTACAAGGATCCCTGCACGCCTGCCATTTGTGAAATTTTGCATTTTCATGTTAGCAGGCTGGACATCCGCCAAGCGGCTCTCACTTGCACAATGACAGCAGACAATGTGCTTTGAATTTTCCCTCTGCACAAAGGTCAGTGAACTTTTCGTACTCACTTGCCTGTTCCCCTGCTGTCCTGTAGCTCGCAGATAAGTCCTTGGCTGTTTTCTACTGTCAGTTCTGCTTATGTAAGAAACTTCTTCTGTGTTTGATGCAAATTAAGGCTCCTGAATTCTGTCACATGAAAGCTGCGTCTAAAAATTGGAGAAACTGGCAATGCTCTGCCCTCTTCCTCAGTGCTATTAAAGGCTTTATCATACACTCAGTTCATGGTTCCCCACTGAAACGCGAAGCTTTCAGCAGCAAGGAGTGGCTGGGTGTCAGAAACTCTTTAGTCAATGCGTGTGTTTTAACCAGTCAATGTTACTGCCTGGATCATCTAGGGAACGCTAATGGTTTCAAATGATCTCTGTAGGGTTTCATTTAAAAGCAGCTAAGCCAATTGCTTTGAACAAGTATTTGAAACGAGATGTCTGCAGAGGACTTTCTATCAGCACAGAGGCAAAAGCTGGGCGATGGGCTTTCTAGTGCATCCAGGGACAGTGAGGTGATGGGCTGCAGCTGCAGGGAGGTGCGGGCAGGCTTCTTGGCTGCATTGGGCAGGGATGGGCAGCATTGGAAGGAACAGCATTGCCAAATACTTCTCACACCTAGTCTGGTGTAACCCTGGCTCCTTGGCAGAGAGCTGCAGGAGCAGAACAGACTTTTGTCTGAGCACAGCCCTAGCCCAGACGGACACATATATGTCCCACCAGACATCCTTGTTGTCCCTATGATGTGACATTGATATAATTAAAGACCCACTGCTTCCCACTCAGGGTAGAACTCACCCTTCACCTCACTGCTGGACTACAGCTGCTGGGGCATCGCTCCTGCAATGCACAATGTCCCAGCTGATACCACATTGCTGTTCGAGACTGATTTCTCCTGACCATGTGGTCTTGGCTGCTGGATCTTTTGCTTCTGCCATCCTTGGTTGCTCTCCACAAGGGCTGAAGGCAAAATCGCCTTCCAAGAGGCTGCAGCATCAGGATCCCATTGGGGAGGAAGGATGAGAGGTGCTGCTGAACAGAAAATATGATGAACAAGTGCCTGTTGTGAAAATCTCCAAATTTCCTGCACAGCCCACTGAAATTGAGAACTACTTTCAATTAAAAAAAAAAAAACAACCAAGGAACTTGTTGTATCTCTGGTACAGGGGGACTAACCTAGCAGTCTGTCTGGGTGCTGACTTTGTGGCAGCACTGAGGATCGTCTCCCTGGTGCTCTTATGCTGTCAGCAGCCAGACGGGAACCAGCCATGTTCCCGTTGTTGCCGTAGTGCGCTCCAGTGAGTGCAGCTGTTATAGTAAGCATGTACGCCAAGGCAGAGACATCTCTATTTTGTGGCACAGAAAGCTGCCCAGACAACTTTTGCCTGAAAGCAGATTTCCATTTACTGTTTTTCGCTCAACCTTATTAATCACAGAGACATTTCTAAACAAAATATGGATCTGCAGCATAATGTAGGCAAAAAGTTCATTCAGACAGGAGAAAGCACAGCTCAGCTGTGCTCATCAAACTTATTTTTCCATGTGCAAGTCCAGCTTCCTCTGTGTCATTTATTATAATCGTGTTTGCCTTCCCACATACTTTTCCTACTTTTATCTCTGTTTACAATCTCTTTTCTCATGAACTGTCTTTCTTGCTTAAGAAAAATACCAAACAAAATACTTCTCTGGGTTCTTCTTTATTCCTTCCCATTTTGGCTTCACAGTGAGCTCTCTCAGGATGTGTTCTGGAGGGTTAGTTCTTTACGAAACATTGATACATGTCAGGTAAAATCAGTGCACCACATTGTCATCTTAAGGCTCCTGTCCTACATGGCTAAAACACGCCCCTTCTATGGGCAATAGAATCTGAGTTTTTCACAGCACAGGTGTTAAGTGAAGCACCACAATATTAGCAAGGATTGTGTTACAATTAAAACCTGTTGGAAGAAGGAGCAGGAAGGTTGGCAGGATATATGGGTGGAGGTGAGGAGTGTCTCTCTCGCCTTATAAAGTGACCTGATCTATGGGAGACATCATTTCATGGGCAGACTACAGCAGAAAACAGCAGAGGGCATGGAAAACACCTCCATCTTGTGGCTACAGCACCTTCTACCCCAGGAAAACTCTCCCATTTTCTCACACCTCTCCTTGTATCCAGACACTCCATCGACTTGGGAAGAGCCATAGTTCTTCTCTGTGCTGTTGTTTTGCTGGGAGGAAAACAACTTCTACTGTGGGAGGGTACACAAATGCAGTGACTCCTGTGCCTCCCAGCTACTCGCAGGTACAGTAAACGTAGGTAGCACTGCCTCTACGGTGGGGAGCAGGCAAGGACAAAAGCAGAAGCAAGCGAGACTGGGTCTTGCAGACCAAGCTTGGCCAGCTGCACAAGGCAGTGCAGAACGTGGCACTAGTGTAGTTATCACAGCCGCCATGATACTTTTGCCTCCTAGTAATTTTGGTGTCATTAGGTGCTGCTCATAATGGAAAATCATGATTTTACTGTGGTTCTGGTATGTTGTCCATAATTAGCGTGCAATCCTTTAATGCTAATTACCTTAAGTATTAATTCCTTAAACATCAATTAAAAAAATCACGTGAAAATTTACCTCTTCCTCAAACGAATCATGAGTTAACATGGGGGTACTTACAATGTACTACTTAGACTTGCTTAATTAGTTAATCTCTGTAAAGGGGTTTCAAATGTGTGAAGAGCTATCAAACTGCTAAGTGCATTATCTTCAATTAATTTTGTGCAACTACATCTTCACTACCAAGAGGATCTTTAGAGTGCTGAGGAAAGGAAAAAGAGACATTGCTTCTAATTTTAAAAGTAACTAATCAAAAAAAAAGAATTAATTGAAAGATGATTTGACATGGTGGGAATAATGGTGAACATACCATTTCTTCTGTTTCAGCCAGACCTGAATATGAAAGATTCATCATTCATATCCCTCCTCTGCCTTTGCTGATCTCTGGTTTCTTTGCTTCCATCTTCCCCTGGTCTTAATCCTCTCTTTCATTGAATATTAACCCTCTCTCTTCCAAATTTGATATTACCTTAGCAAAAAAAAAAAAAGTTAAAAAAGAGCGAATCACAAAAAAAAACCCCCCACTCTTCAAACTGTGGAGTCACTGAGGTTACACCCTCACACCAACCCAATAATAAGGTAGCTTGTTCCGAAATAAGCCTCATGGACTTCACTTCAAAAGCAGATGCTAAAGGCCCAGAACAGAGCTCCTGCAAGAGAACAGGGCCAAGTCCAACCCAGGAGGTCATATGGTATCTCTCCATTTCCTGAACCACCCTGGTAGCCAATGGAGATAAGCTCTTAACGTGTCTTTCAAAGTTTTCTATTCTATTTAGAGCTTATATGCATTGTTAATTATTCTCATTTTACTTCACCCATTACTAATCTGCTTTCAGTGGAGTTCTCTCAAAAATCTGACAATGCTAATACTCTGTCTAGCTGGCAGCTTTATTTAGGCCAGCTACATTGAATTGGTCTTTACCGAGAACCTATTTCCTGGATTATTTTTCTCCCACTGGGACTAACAAAAGATAAGAACATTTTTCTTGCTGGGTCTGATTTGTTTTTAGAGTTTTTCACTTGCCTTTTCTTTCTTTCCCAAGAACGATAAATCATCACTTCCTTGCTGACTGCCGAGGTCCCACATGTTGTGAAAAATTCAGACAGCTTGTTTAATATCAACTTGCCTGAGCAGTGGTTATGCAGCGGTCTCTCCTTCACAGGGTTTGGATCATTTTTAATGCGCATTTGCAGTATATTTGTATCACATCTGGGCATTTACTCAGCAATGATTTGAAAAACTATTCATTTCCCGTATTTCATCCAAAAGAAACTGGAACAGAGAACAGACTATTTGATGGCCACAACTTTATTCTCTGCATACTGTAAAGTAACAGCTTAACCTGTCAGATGAGGAATTCCACTAGCAAGTCAGAGTTGTGTACACAGTGGTCCTGAACACCCCACATTCTCAGAGAAAGAACTTCTGCCACCAAACAAGAAAAATCTCTTCTTTCCAACCCCTCCCCAATTCAGTTTTATAAAAGGAAGCAGTGAGGGATATTCGTTGTTATCCGATCCAGTGGATATTAATTTAGCTGAAGGGCCTGACCTGCTTTAACCGGGATTTCTAACAGAAGTGTAGGTACCTCAGCGAGCAGCTCGAAAATGGGACAAGTTGTTGTTATGGGGTGCAGAAAGAAGAGTAGGACTATCAGAAGAAGCAAAGAAAGTGGCTTCTCACCCTCCCATACCTTCACCACTGGTTTGTTTGTACAAAAGCTTACAGGATCCTTTCCCTTCATCTGGCATATCCATACAGTCCGTACCCACAGAAAGTACTAGATGGGTAAGCCAGAAACTATTTAGAAAAGTCAAGGTTGCCTTGCACCTCAACCTAAGGCCCCCTCACTTTCCTCCCTTGCCAGAAGGATTAATGTGATCACCAATGATCATTTAATTCACCTGGGTGTTCCTCCTGTCTCTGAAAGAAAGGAGAAATAGAGCCTGGAGAGACTATGAGTGCTACCAGACTCAAAAGGAAGGGGTAGGGCTACCTGCATACGGAATCCTGACTTGTCTGAGGTGCATTTCCACAGAACAAACCTAACTGCAGGAAGTTATCAATATGTAGCCAAAGAAGTGACAGGGCAGGGAGGATCCAACAAGGTCTCAATGAACAGTCCAGGATTTTTGCTTCTTGGATGTGAAAAATAGGGGAAAAATTTCCTATTCCTTCAAAGGGTTCCCTTTCATACCAACATTTCAAAAGATCAATTGCCAATAAATTAAGACAAAAACAAAAACACCGTATGTCCTGGGGGCAAGGGAAGATGCACTCCCTCTCTGTCCCTGTCATGTCAGAAAAGCAGGTCCAATATGGCCTTCTGGGGCATATGGTGCCCTCACAGGGGCACCGGTGTGACATAGTTGGCAGGGAAGAGACCCAGTTCCCCACGCAGACGTCCTTTCCACCATGATGGGTTGGAGCTGTCCAGGACCTCTACGATGTCTCCGCTGCGGAAGCCCAGCTCGTCATGCTCCATAGCATCAAAGTCGTACAAGGCACGGACCCATAGCGTTCGCTGGAAAGGAGACAGAAACAGGCAGGGAACAATGAGCCACAACTCTTAAAGATCATCTTCCTCTCACCCCTCTTATGCCCCAGTATGTTCACTAAGAGAGGACAAGCAATGCTGAAATTGAGACCATCTTGCAATTAAACCAGGAAGTGGCCAAGATGCCAGGAAGGAGGGACCAATTTTCTGGGACACCCAAGGGATGGTGCTTGGGTTCTCAGCAGCCTCAGTATATTCATGGGTATTCACACCACAAGGTGAAAAGTCAGACTGAGAGCAGGTCCTTAGCAAATTGTGTTCAAATGGCTTTGTCTCTTCTGCCCTGTAAGATCAGCTGTGTTAGCCATGTCTGAAGACAGTTATGGGAGCACAGAGAAGAACTCCTCCCTGAATCCTACTGGGCTATACAGTATAAGTGAATGACTCTAGGGAGGTAAGCTGGTGCTGGTACAGATATAGAAATGTGTCCTTGGCCAGCAGAGGACTATGAGGAATACATAGAATAGTTTGGTTTGAAAGGGATCTTTAAAGGTCATCTAGTCCAACTTCCCCTGCAATGAGCAGGGACATCTTCAACTAGATCAGGTTGCTCAGAGCCCCATCCAACCTGACCTTGAATGTTTCCAGGGATGGGGCATCTACCACGTCTCTGGGAAACCTGCGGCAGTGATTCACCACTCTCATTGTAAAAAATTTATTCCTTATATCTAGTCTAAATCTACCCTCTTTTAGTTAAAAACCATTACCCCTTGTCCTATCGCTACAGATGCTACTAAAAAGTTTGTACCTATCTTTCTTATAAGCCCCCTATAAGTACTGAAAGGCCACAATAAGGTCTCCCCCGAGCCTTCTCTTCTCCAGGCTGAACAACCCCAACTCTCTCAGCCTGTCCTCATAGGAGAGGTGTTCCAACCCCCTGATCATTTTTGCGCCCCTCCTCTGGACCCGCTCCAACAGGTCCATGTCTTTCCTGTGCTGAGGGCTCCAGAGCTGGATGCAGTACTCCAGGTGGGGTCTCACCAGAAAGGAGTAGAGGGGCAGAATCACCTCCCTCGACCTGCTGGCCATGCTTCTTTTGATGCAGCCCAGTATATGGTTGGCTTTCTGGGCTGTGAGTGCTCATGGCCGGCTCATGTCCAGCTTTTTATCCACCAGTATCCCCAAGTCCTTCTCACCAGGGCTGCTCTCAATCCCTTCATCCCCCAGCCTGTATTGATACCGGGGTTTGCCCCAGCCCGTGTGCAGGACCCTGCACTTGGCCTTGCTGAACCTCATGAGGTTCACACAGACCCACTTCTTGAGCTTGTCCAGGTCCCTCTGGATGGCATCCTGTCCTTCAGGCGTGTCAACCACAGCACTCAGCTTGGTGTCATCTTGGTGGGGGTGCAGTCAATACTGCTATGTCATTGATGAAGATATTAAACAGTACTGGTCCCAATACAGACCCCTAAGGGACAGCACTTGTGGAGGGATCTCCATCTGGACATTGAGCTGTTGACCAATAGCCTCTGGATGCGACTATCCAATCAATTCCTCATCCACTGGACAGTCCATCCATCACATCCATCTCTCTCCGATTTAGAGAGAAGGATATTGTGAGGGACCATGTCAAAGGCCTTACAGAAGTCCAGATAGATGATATCCATAGCTCTACCCTTGTCCACTGATGTAGTCACTCCATCATAGGAGACCACTAGGTTGGTCAGGCAGGACTTGCCCTTGGTGAAGCCATGCTGGCTGTCTTGAATCATCCCCCTGTCCTCCATGTGCCTTAGCATAGCTGATAGGAGGATCTGTTCCATGATCTTCCCAGGCACAGAGGTAAGGCTGACAAGGGTAGTTCCCAGGGTCCTCCTTTCTACCCTTTTAAAAATGGATGCAATGTTTCCCTTTTTCCAGTCACCAGGGACTTCACCTGACTGCCAAGACTTTTCAAATATGGAGAGTGGCTTGGCGTCAGCCAGTTCCATCAGGACTCTCAGGGATACATCTCATCAGGTCCCATAGACTTATGTATGTTCAGGTTCCTCAGGTGGTCATGAACCTGATCTTCTCTTACAGTGGGAAGCACTTTGACTCCCCAGAGAGCCAGCACACCAAGAGACCCAGCACACAGGCAAATCGAGCGAACATTGTAAAGAATGATATTTGCTCTTTCAGGCACTTTCAGGGCATATGGGAGGGTCTTAAACCTTCTTTGGACTCTCCCCAAGGTCAATCCCCTGAGATCAGGAGGATTTAGGAACTGTTTGGGTGTATCAGTTTATTTTGGATTTGCACTTTAATGAGCACTGTGCTCAGATTTTTTTCTTATGAGAACTTCATCGTAAGACACTTTGTAGTCAATCTCCCATTTTGACTTTA
Organism: Anarhynchus alexandrinus; assembly: GCA_008711295.1. NCBI lineage: Eukaryota > Metazoa > Chordata > Aves > Charadriiformes > Charadriidae > Anarhynchus > Anarhynchus alexandrinus. The sequence continues at coordinate 230,763 of VUYV01000214.1, read as the reverse complement.
ATATAATAAAGATTTAGGGCTTTTGCCCAAAGGAGACATGTCCCTGTTTCCCAGTTTGTTCAAAAATTCCTAATCCAATCTGTCTTCTTCGTCTCACACTTGAGAAAGTTCTGCTGTCCTTCCCTTCTCTCTTTGGATATAGGTTCTGTGGTGGTTCTGGGCTAAGATGTACATTTCCTCAAGGAAGAGGAGCGTGCCTTAGGTAACACTCCTAGGGGCTGATGGAGAAATACTTTGGAGTTGGCACTGGAATCACGGGATGAGGCAGAGAAAGACACCGTGCTCTATGCAAACAATCACATAGTGGGAATTTGCTGAGCAGGTGGTTACTTAAGGTCAACTGCCAGGTGTGGATCCAGGTAGGGGAGCAGTCTGAGATGTCTGTAGAGACATAGCTGGATCCTGCCTGCATACACTGTGCTAAGAGGCTCTGACAGATAAGGGTGACAGGTCGGCGAGTCCCACTTTGATGGCATAGTAGCTCTGAGAGAATGTGCTAGGTTCAGACAAGTAGAACTGGGTGATGACAGGTCTTCTCAGGACTGTAGCAAAATGTAGCGGAAGAGACTGTGTGACTACAAGCGCATTGCAAGACAGAAGGAGCACTGTAGAATAGCACAGTATCATGAGGCAACGCTCCATAGGACTTAAAAAGAGTACCATACATCTAGCTACCATGCTGAGGAAGGCCTGGCTGTGGTGGCAGATACTTGATAGTCCCTTGCCTCAGTGGACACGAAGCCCTTCTAGGAAAGATCATTAGGCTTTCAGAAATGTCTTCTGCTGTACTGGACCCATGCTTGATCCAAACCCATGTATAAGCTTGGGCTCATTCACAATGTCCCAGATGCCTATTGTGTTGAGCTTATGCTAAGTTCCCTCTGCTAAGTCTGCATGTTAACTAAGACTGGCCTTGAGAGCAGTCCTATGTAACCCCATAGTCCTACCCTGAGAGTGTCCCAGAAGCAGATTCAGGTGGCTGGGATAGAGTCTTGAGATTCAGAACCAACTTCTAATACATGTCCCAACAGGCTTAATACATTGCATACTCATGCAACCTCTGTGCAGGTGACGTTGCCCAGACTGCTTGGCCATTGTAAGGAACCCATTGATTGGTGCAGATGGGGACTTCCAGGTACATCACCTACCGGTGTCTGCTGGTGCAGTGGGTCTGTATGTCTCCGTTGCATAGCTGCTGCACTTCCTTGGCCATGATCCCTTAGTCCATGCAGCCCATCTTTCCTGTCCAGACTCCCACCATATCTATCCTAGAAAGACAACAGCAAGAGAAAAGTCATGAATATGCTGAGATGTATAAATGAGGGGCTTTAAGAGCCAATGGTGGCCAGTGAGTCAGGTTTCAACCCTGAAGTAAATCATTGTAGATGTCTGCTTCCAACATAGTCCCTGCACTGCAGTCCTGCAAGCAATCCCCCTCATGGAAGACGTCACCTCAGACTGTTCTATTTTGGATTTTTCTCCTTAGAAGTTGAAAGTTGACTGTCCTCAGCTGTGTTCCACAGCTGCTAGGAAAAATGGTCAGAGGGGCTTTTTTGGCCTCTGGGACTTTTGGAGAAAAATAAAGGCTGTTATAACTCACAGAGGGAAAGCCATGCTTGCCAAGGGGAGTTTTGCCAATCTGCAGTTATTATGCCCCAGTCCTGCCCACTCCTTGCTCTTCCTCTGTCCCTCTTCCTCTGTGGAATGGCAGTGATGCTGATGCAGCTGACTGTATATCTGAGGACTCACTACTTTACTTTTTATTTGGGCTGCTCCATGCTGTACAGGGCAGGGAGCAAGCCTGAGAATCCAGTAGTCCAACTAACCAAAGAGGAAAGAGACAAAATCAGATTCAAAGAAAAGAAGCCATATGACCACATGTCTGAAGTCATATCAACACAAACCAACCCAGACAAAGGAACTAGGCAACATCTAGGGAGCAAGTTCTCTTTCGTCTGCACAGCTGAGAGGTGCTGAGTGTTTTTATCCCTCCAGGCCCTTAGTGCATACACTAAGCTTTTTTATGATAACGGTGTGACAGAATCTGTTATCATGTTAGCTCAGGTTGCAGCAGTGCTTCGGTAACACAGGGTCTGATCAGCTGTGTCAACAGAGAGGAGGAAGAACAATGGCTTGTACTTGCTGTTGCTTGTAAACAGCTTTCGTCCTCCCCTCTTGCTGCTTCCTTTCTTGCACCCACTCTTCCAAAAGCTTCTTTGGTCTTACTTGCACTTTTGTAAGCCTAAAAGGTTGCTGAGGCTGCCTGAGACTGGAACACAATTTGCACCTCACCTGTCCCTGCCAGGAAGTGAGTGAACTCAATCTGGCTTTGCAGCTGCAAGACGCACTACATGGACACTTCACTCCTATGAGTATTTCTGCTCCATATCGAATGTGACTCATGCGTAGACTATGGTCCAAAGAGTGCAGGCCCTCAGCTTTGTCAGAAGCTGTATTATTCCATCACCAGTTCCCTGACAGGCAACGCTGCTTGTCTGATGAGAGAACAGGCCATTTCACAATTATCCCTGGCCTTGCTATATGGGAGCTCTCATGCCTTAAGTGACATGGTTTTAGATTTCTTCCCTCCAGTAGGACAAGTACTTTCCTTGGATGATGCTACGCTGTCCTATTCCTCCCAAACTATTTCCCCCAAAATTGATCAGGAAGACAGCACCAGGTACTGCTGTTGTCCTCTCCATTCCTGTGCAAGCAAAGGAGTAAAGAAACCTCACAAATCAGGGATGCAACATGATTAAAGAGTGCAGAGAGGGCCCAGAATAGGGAAGATGAGGAGGAATGTTCTGAAGGAAACCACAGTCTCCTATGGTTACCATAGTTATTTCTCATACCTGTGATGTGTTTTGTGGTGCTGAATGTCAGTAGCATAACTCAGAAAAAAGAAACAGGCAGCAAGGTTTCATTTGTCCAGCAGACTAGAGAGGAGATCCTGAAACCATATATGTGTGCATGTGTATGTGCCTGCGCAAGATTTGGGAGTGTTTTTCTGCACTCTCACTGGATGATACTTTATGTCCTTTCCTAAACAAAGCAAGAACATGACACCATTCCTTGTTTTCCAGTTTTTGGGATGAAGCCTCAAAAACTCCCTAGGAGTATTCCGAGGTTCCTAGTGAAAGTGCCACTGTACACTGACTCCTATTTTTTACTGGTTTGTCAATCAATCATGGATCACAGAACTAAATAAAAGCCCATATATTTACTGCACATCAAAAGTGCTCCCCATGCCAACACCATCATCGCTGCTATTCCCATAGGAAGACCTACCTGACTGCCTCCTAAAGCAGGTTCAGGGTGGCAGATTTTTGACAAAGCAACTGTTCACTTGCTATCAAGCAATGCAGGCAAATGTTTCATGTGCCTGGGCCTAACGTCCCAGACCCTTGTTGCTGGTAGTACCTGTTGCTGCTGCAGTATGGGGATAGGATGCTCTACATATCTCTTGGATGTAGAACAATGATCTTCTCCAGTGGCTCCACCCAGGTGGAATCCTTCCCGGCCCATCCGTTCCAGGCTCCCACCACGCCTCTCCTGATGGAAGAAAGATCACAAAAGTGAGGTCAGGTTTTGCTTCCCACCACATCCTTGACTGAAGCCTAGCAGTTGTCACACACTGATCACTACCACTACCCTTTACTGTGGAGGCACTTCCAAAGGAAAGCTCCTGCCCCTCTGAACAGAAGGACAAATTAGGAATCCCATATTTTAGGTCTTTGTCATAGCCATTCCCCATCTGAAGAGTAGGTAGTAAGGGCAGGTGCTGGGCTGATGTGAGGACTGTTATAGGAGCCAAGCTCTTTTTGGAAATACTGCCCTTAGACTTCATTTGTCTCTGCGCTGAAATCTGTATATTACTATCATTCTATCATATGACTGTAGCATCTAGAAATTTGAATTGTGAACAGAAACCCTGCTGTGACAAGTGCTAAACATGCCCTGCTGAGCCCATCACCATAACAAATGTATAGAGTGTTTGCCAAAGCAAACTTGACTCCTGTTCTTTCATTTGCCTGTCTGCATCTTGGAGCAAATGCTGTTCCCTTTCCCTTCCTGCTCACAGTCAGACCAAACAGGTTGTTTTACTGATATATACATGCATACAGTCTTCCTTTCTCCTTCCCCAGACAACTCTTTGCTGTGATCCCTCCCTCATAAGTCCCATAGCCTTTATTTTATACCTTACTAATGCATTTTTAAAGCTCTGCGTGAGTGGTTTAGAATGAGACAACAACACAAGCCCCCTTTTCAGACTGAAAAATAAATCATCTCTCTTTTGGAGCCAGCAAGAATGACCCACATGCAGCCTATAAAACTTTACTGCTGCAGTGAGCAAGTCACGTACTTTCTGCCTTGCCTCTACCTGCACATCCTGGTAATTTAATACCAGAATCCGTTTCCCAGTAAAGCAGGACTTTGGTTACTGCAGTGACCGGGCATGTTCACTCCCAGCACTATGTATGCAACACATAGCAGTCTCTACTATGTCATTTGCTTGTTCTCCTGGCACGAACCCAGGGATTCATTAGACTGGGATTTCCCTGCCTTCTCAAACATCTACTATATCTTCCCTGAATGCACAGCTTGTTCCCATATTTGCTATGTTCTTCTCAGCGGTACTTTTCAGTTCCTACCAGTCACTGCTCCTGGTTATGCCCTCGGTTCCTCCACACTCCTTACTGTGTTTGCTAGGTAACAGAAGATGGATGATTATTCTGAGCAGACAAACTTTCAACTGTAACAACAGCTGCACTCTGAGTACATTCAAGAGCACTAGGAAACCAGACTCAGAATCTTCTCAGACACAACCTACCAGTCAGCTGTGTACCTGCCCTTATGAAATTTAGGCACTTCAATAAGGATGTGTAAGGCATCTTAGAATTTCAGCTCTGGGGCCTTAGCACACCTTTGGCAAAGCACCTCTATGCAGATTTGCAGCACTGCCTATTGCTATCCAAAACAGAATTAGAAAATTCTGCTCAATTATATAACTGTACATACCACTGAATCCACTAAAAATCTATGTTGCAGGGCCCGACAGTGTAGTGATGTGAGTGGGTTTCCAAGGACAGACCCTTTCCACAATCTCAAGACATTCTCATGAGCTGAATTCCTTCCATAGAAAGGTTTCTTACCGAGAAACTTCAAAGGATAGTTTGTGTTTACCTTTTCTTCTCGGCTATTGTCCCTGAGGAAGATCTGCTTCTGCCTGGAGATGGAAGTTGTCTTGTAGTAGTCCACCAGCTTGTTTAGTGAGTGGAATTTCTCTGTCCACAAGTAATAGTTACCCTTTGAATCCCTCATCACTTTGAAGTGTTGCACATCATCTTCATGCCTGGATCCAATTGGAAAAGTAAGAGATCATCAATCAGATTGCACTTTTATCTTTTTTTTTTAAAGTCTTTTCCAGAATGGTACCAAAGCTTCTTGCTTAGCCAAATCTAGACATCTGGAAAGTAAAGCAATGGCAGTCCTTGTGTGTACTGGACCTAGATACGGCTTTGTATTTCAAAAGACTCATCAACTTACAAACATGGATACCGCAGGGCTGCCCTGTTACAAAGCACTATCAGAACAAAGCATAGGGTTTTAAAGCCTCTCCTTTGAAATAAAGGCCAGAGGAGCTTTCAGGGCCACAAAGAGCTAATAGCCTTATTCTGTAATTTCTACGAGAGACAAAGGTGCAGTTGTAGTCTACCCACTAGCCTCTGCAGGTTCCTGTTAACATCCAGTCTGCATTGACTGTAAGAGATGTATTATACCTTTTCACACCGTGGGCATCACCACTACATACAGACATAGTCTCACGAAGCCATACACTGAGTAGTTTTAGAATTGGATAATATCTAGTATAATATCATTACTACTCATCTTTCTCCCTACCCAAAAGAAAAAAAAAAAAGAAGGAATTATTAGTTGCTGTTGCAAGCCAAATTAACAGTCTCAACCTTCTGCCCCTGCTTCCCCCCTGCAACTTCCCTTGTCTTACCTCTTGTCTGATTAGATAATTCCTCTTTGCACCAGATGTGATCTGGGTTTGGTACCCACCTCCTTGCTCTGTGCAACTCCAGGAACTCGAAACACTTGTCTCATAGGCTACATCTGCACAAATAAACTAAACAGGGACCAGGGAGGGACTGAGTGCTGTCCTGGAGTGCTGTGAGTCACACAGGCTGTTAAAATGTTAGCATGGTTTTGGTCTAAACCAAAAAACTCTCCCCTAGATAGTGCTGGGCCATGGTTAGGGGAAGAGAGTGGACCAGGAACTGTTCACAGTGAGCTGCTTGAAAGCATCTGTTCTGTTCTGTGGGGTGAAGAGGGTTTAGCCATATAGATCTGAGCTCTGCCACATTGCTTGACCTCAGCACCAGAGAAAGAGCCTAACTGTACTTAGTTTATTGGTGTTTATTGGTGTAGATGTAGCCAGATACTTTTTGAGCTCCCTGAATCAGAAAGTGCACACTGCTTGGAAAAGACATTACTAACCACTACTCTAATTTAAAACTGGTTATCAATTGTTTGACTGAAAATTGGGAAACCAACCATCACTTAAGAGCTCTGCTTTGAAGCAAACACTCTGAGAAGGGCTGGGTTACAATAAGTTGCTGAAATGCAGCTGGGCTGCAAGCAACTAAATGCCATTCCTGTCCAATGGCTGTTTAGTGGCCTGTGGAAAGTAAGTTAACAATGTAATAGTTATCTCTTAATGGGTAGTAGTGGAATTCTTGGATTCAATAACCAGAGCTGTCAGGGAAATAAAACAAATGGAAGGCACATGTTTTGCACTGTGGGAGACGTCCCATGTACCACTCTGCTTTGCTGCAGCTCTTTCAGAGAAGCGGGTCACCAAGGGATGCAGCTTTGGAATGGGGCATTCACTGTGTCACTTGAAAAGAGGCAGAAACATTTGGGAAGCAAATACCCAATTTGTTCTCATTCACAACACAGCATCACTGCCAGTGACTGGCAGCATGTAGGCTTCCCAAGAGGCTACGTCACATTAGGAATCCTGTCAAGAGGAGGCTAGGGACACCATTAAACAGGAAAAGAAGCAAGAAAATGCTATGAGAAGCAGATACCTGACAGAGATGGAGAAGTCACCGTGAGAGTTCTGACTGGCTCGGACGATGAAAGAGCCAACTCCTTTGCTCATGAGGATGTTCTCTGCTTCGTGGCGGGATATCCTCTCATCAAACCAGCTGTCAAGTGGGAAAAATCATGGAGACATGAATAAGGAAGGTGAATTAAGGTAAGGAACAAAAAAGTTGAGGGTAGGGAGAACATGAATAAGCAGGGTGGAGGAAAGACAAAACAAAAGGATCAGAGGAGCCCACATGACTACTCCCAGTGGCCATGTACATGCTAAGGTATAGGGTTTTGTTGGGTGCAGACCATTTTCTCTGAGCAGTAAAAGCACGTAGATGCAAAGAGAACAATGTAAGCTTTGGCCTGCTAAGAAACAACACTCAGATGAAACTGTAATTACAGGCACGGTACGGTACGGTGTTAGTCAAAGAAATTTTAAATTACAAATGTGCATGTATATATACATACACACATAATTCTCTGACATATACATCAAATTGATTTTGGTAAACTGATTGAAAATGACTGGACTGTGATTGATATATTGCAAGGGACACACATAAATTTTTAGCAGAAGCAAGCCGTGAAAGTTTTAGTACTAATAAATTGGTTCCTGCAAGAGTTATAATACCACAAAATTGCAGAAACACAGAATACATAAGCACACTTATGTAAATTTAGCCAGGCATAACAAACAATAGCATAAGGCACTGGACAAATAATGAGAAAGTCACCATAAATAGTAAAATAATACAATGTCAACAGGAATTTTTCAGTAGAGAAAAAAATCGTCATGTATACTCATATACGTCCACTCCACAGCTAATAAGATCTACAGTCTGCAGTCTTTTGCCTTTATGTATAGCTCAATTGCCTGTATTGCATTATTGCATTAAAATTAAGGACGAATAGTTTCATAAGCTCTGCCATTTCCACTTTTGAGTTTCGTTATACTTTTCCTTGCTATCATCATGGTTTACTTATGTATCATTAGCAAAGGGAAATCAGACTTTAACCAGTCTCAACGATTACTGAACAAGAAAAAGATGGGAAAAAATGGCCCATCAAAAATAGGAGACAGCTTTCTTCCCTACATCTGGTTCTAGCATCTGGCCTGAATTGCTTCAAAGTGCAGATCTGCTACTCCTAGAAAAGAGTCAAAGTGGAAATATTTCTTCACAGCTCTTGCACAGAGAAAGCGTCATGAAAAAAGTGTGTGCCAAAAAAGAAGCTGCTAGTGTCCCTGCTCGATGCCACAGCCCTGTGAAAGAGCAAACAAGAACAACAATCTGGGAGATCTCATCCCCCTGAGGCCCAAAAGTACAAGCCTGTATTTGCAGAGCAAACTAATAATGTCCTTCAGCTCAGCCAAGCAGGCTGGTTTATGTCCTAAAAGGCTGGTAAGTGCCACCTCCACAGGGGACAGTGGCACTTATTTGTACCCTCAAAATCCCTGTACACTCCCAGTTTGCCCGCTCAGGGCACCAGTGTGTTACAGCTAGCAGTACTGGGCTTGGTGCATGCTCTGCCTGTTCTCGCCTCAAATGCTGCAGCACTTTTTCAAAAGAGCAGAATTACAGGGGTTTCAGGGAGCATTTCTGCCAACTGAATGGAAAAGGTTGTAAAAATGCTGTGCGTTGTCATATTTATGGCATAGGGCCGGACGGCACATTTAACATGCATTTAAACACCTATCAGTCCTTTCTGAAAGTGCAGTGCCATCTACTCAGTGGGAAGAGAGAAATGAAGGTACGCCTGTCCTCTGACAGGTCTACGTTTGGGTGTGCAGTCACGAAACATGGAGAAGTGTGTGTGTGTCTGCATGTGTGTGGGAGCAGGGCGGCATGTCTGGTCTATCATCTCTGTCAATCCATGAGTAACACCAGCTGCCACATTTCGTGTAGCATTGCACTGACCTCTAGTGCATCGAGAGAAACTCACACACACTTACACAGGGGGAGGGAATGCGGATGACAGGCTCGGGAAAAGGGGGTTAATGTAGCTAAGAATCGGGGAGAGGGGGGGGAGGGAATTACATTTTTATAATTCGTTTTCAGAGAGATCTCTTGCTCTTCCTTTTGTGCTCAGCCCGTGTCTCTATTGCCAAGACTTCACATCATGGCTATTCTCCTTCTGTCCGAGGAGATCTAAATGCAGTTCCTGCCACATCCCAGTGACATCCCTCTGAGCAACAGTAACAAAGGAGTCACTTGGGAGTGATAGACAGCACTGAAAACCATTCAGCTCTGAAAGAACAGAAGATGCTTCAGGGTAGAAATAAGGTGCGCTGGCAGAACTTTGTACAGCGTTATGACAATCCTTGCCAGCCTTAAACTGTAGTATGTTATAACTACTGCTTCCTGTGTCATGTCTTCCTTTGTGCGTGAACACGCACGTGCTCTTGCCAGCACTCTGTGGAAATGTGCAATGGTGGTGCACACAGTTTCCATGACACTTACGGGGGAGCGTGAAAATCAATGAAGTTCTTAGGAACGTAGCCCTCTTGACTTCTGAGCTCAGCCTTGTACCACTCTTCCTGGGAGCTCAAAACCTGCAATGGAGAAATGGATGGGAATAAACGTGTCTCCTGAGAAAGGCAAAATTAGCCAAGATTCTAGAATTTCTTGTAAGAATAGAAGAGAAGTCCACATATGCTCTACTTCCCGCCCACCATGCAGCAAGGTTAGCGGCTGATGACCACTTCAGAGCAAAAAAGTAATAAAGAAGGCTGAGTGGAATTAGAGGGATTGCCTGTTAACTTTATGCCTTCATCTGAATGCCTGTGGAGGTGGCTGGGGATGCTGTCTGCATGTCTGTGATGCCCTTGAAATGGAGAAATTCAGCTCTGCAGGACTTCATATGGGTTTAAGGAGTTCTCTGTGTTGCTTTTAATAGTTGGTACCGGAGCATCTCAGTTTCACAAGGAAGGAAAAAAATCTGTGAAAACTCCTCCGACGGGTATGGGTAGGAAGGGATATACAGCTATATTTCTGCATGTGTGCATTATGACTGCACAAATGTTACCATGTGCTCTTATTTCACAAGAGATTATTTAGTGGGTTAAGTCTTCAGCTGCCCTGAGCTTTGCCAAGGTAGATAAAAGAAGGAGGCAAAAAATATTTTAAAGCCGCTATTATGCTTAAGAGATTGGAGGATAGCAGGAAGCCAGCCCACAGTGCACACTGGAGCAGCTTCAAGTGTGCTTGCATTAATGTTGACTTTAATGGTCCTTAGGGACTGCCCTGCTGACCAGGGACTTCCCAAATTCACTGCTCCCTGGCTGATGGTCCCTGATGCAGCCCTGAGCTAGAGGAGAGAGAACAGGGATACAACCACGTTGTGATTTTACTGCAAACATTGTGGTCTTCGGTGTTTTGTTTGACATTCCAACTCCTGGGACAGAATTCCACTTTATGAAATAGAACATGTTTCTGTTCTCTCTGGTTTTGGAGAGGAGCCTGAAAGCATGAGCCATGACAGTTTTAAAAGGAGAAAGCGAGTGGAAAAGACTTAATTTAAAATCTATTGTTAACAACAATAACAGTTGTTTTGTAAGCCAGTCTCATATTTTTGGGAGCCTAACGCACATTCTAACTGCTTGGTGTTGGCAACAGGATGTTGCTATCTCTCAGGCCGATTCTCCATTGCCGTGCCTGCCATGTAGGCCTTTTTTATGCATTTGGATACAGAAAGGTTGGGGAATAGAAAGCTGTGGAGTTCTCTGCTCGTATAGTCACTGCTTCCCCCATCCCCGGGTGCCAGATTAAGGCTCTTTTTTTGCTGCTGTGGCCAACCAAAAGGGATGATAGCTACTCCCTGCTCACGCTCAGGCCCTGCTCTGTTGGCAGCAAGGTTTCCAGAAAGACCCACCTGCTGGTTCTCAGTGCAGGGCTGGCAGGTTTGTCTTAGTGTGTCATCCTCTCAGAGAAGGATGTAGGGGGGGGTGAGAGGGTGGATTTCCTCCTGTCACTGCTGGTTGAGGGCCTCATGTTTCCTGTTTTCTAATCTCTACATCAATACTGTTCATCTTATCTCCTTTATAAATCAGAAAAGACAGCCAGCAGGTTGTGCAAGCAGCAGGAGGGGGCTCATGACGGGGTATGAATGTATGTGTGCGTATGCCAGAAGAGAGATGTCACTCAGGCTAATTTACTGTTACTACGGCTTGGGCGGCTAAGGTGTTATTTTGTTTACCTCAAGGACGTTAACACAAGAGGCAATCTGACTTTTCTGGTAGTGAAGTCTCTGTGACAACTAATAATAATACTGATGTGTAGTGTTATTTGACACTTTTCATCAGTAGCTTCCAACATACTTTGAAGGAAGCTCTAGTTTATAATGATTTTACAGGAAGGGAAATAGAAGAACAGAAGGAAAAGTGCTCTGGCCAACACCATCACCCCAGCCAGGGACCTGATGAAACAACAGTCTCCTGGGGAAGAAGATATCAGATAAAGATCATGGGAAAATAGGGGCATGGCGACTACTTTTGACCTAAGGAAGAATTAGGCATAAGAGTGTTCATCTTATGCTGAAGATGAGGCAGTGACTTCTCCAGAACCTTCTTTCCTCTCTGGAAAAACCTGATATTTGATCTTAATGAGTTCTGGATGCCATCAGCTTTGTCTAAGCTTCAAGAATTAAAAGACCAATAAAATAAAAAAAGGTGGTGATGGAAGAGGCAAGGCTGAGACCCAATATCTGGTTACTAACTGGAATAGCTGGGACTGTACAGGGAGGTAGCGAAGGCTCCCTGGCCAAACAAGGGTTTAGATCCTATTGTTGTACATCATCCCTTTGGACAGAGGAGGAGTTAAGGCCTTAGAGTGGAATTATACACAGGCATTTTCAACTGAAACAAAACAGCTATGCTGGGGGCTGAGAAGTGGATAAATAATTAGGGTGGAGCAGCGTGTGACTTCACCTGTGGGACTTTGGTAGGGTTAACAAGAACTGTTCTACCATAACACATGCAAATCAACTTCAAAGAGACTCTCACATACTCTGTATTGTATATGATCAACTGTACTTCTGCCATTCCCCCACTGCTAAATTCCTGCGAGGGTGTATATAATATTATTAGCCCAGGACCTCTTAAACTCTTCCATTATGTGTGTAACAGACTGTCTCATGGACTTTTCCTCTTCTATTTGCAATTGCCTAAAACCCCTGTGGCAACTAACAGTAATTACTTACAGTGAAAAGTTAAGTTCTATAATGCATGATAACTATCTTTTAAACAGTTTCAGAGCTGGAAATAAGGAAGACAGCAATCTCTGGACCACACTCATCCTGCCTGCTTTTAGACATATCCTAAACTTAGTCACCTTAGGCTACCTATATAGTCAATGAAAACAGACAGGACCCTCAAAATCTGTCTGCCGAAGAACTGGATCTCTGCCCCAGCAAGGGTACTTATCCTTTCCTGCTGACTACTGGAGGACTGTAGGGCAACTAAATCCATAGCTTATGGACCTAAAATCAAGTGAAGTGGACACAGACTCAAGCAACTTGGAAGTTGTTGGTTGACCTATAGCAAGCCCTATGGGAGCTGATTGTCCTGCATTTGTATCTCAGTTTATAGGCATCTGTCTTCATCAGTTTTGTCAAGGCAAATGGGAGTGTAAAAGATCTGGCAGCACTTTCAGAAATGCTGTTTAGTCAAGCCTGGGGCTGTACTTACCTTCAGCATATCTCCAGCCTGGAAGCTCAACTCATCCTCTCCAGAAGCACTGAAATCAAACTTGGCGATGGCTTCCATACTGTGTCTTGGTGGAAGAGCAAAGCTGGAAGAAGCATATGCTTATCAACATCTATGAGCTGCTGGGACTGCTGAGTCTAGCCTCTAGAAAGCTTATAGGCAATGCTGTGATATGTACATGGATGAGCATGCACCAACTATTAGTAGACATTAGTTACTAGACATGGGAAGACATTAGCAGGTAAAAGAGATGGCACGGCCAAGAGGCTATAATTAGCCCAAGTCGGTAGTTCAAACAACCCATTGTGTATGCCTATTCCAACAGATCTCTTACTCTGCAGCAATCTCATGGACAAGTTTGCACACATCACCCAAATAAGCTGGTAGCTGGGAAAAAACTTCTGTATAGACCAACCACTACTCTGTCACAGTTCCCAATAAAGCAAGTGACTCTGTCATGCAATAGAAGAATGCATTTGTCCTCTGCAGTGACTTACTCTTTATCTCAAGAGCGAGACAAATGGTGGACAAAACGAACAGCCCGCACTAAATATAATTGTTTCTTGGACAGGGTCCACAATACTGAAGGTTGAAGGAGTCTTTTTTCTGTGATGCCTTAGCATGGGTGACCACAACTTTTCAGCTAGGAAAAACTGTTTGCAGAAAGGCTGTATTCCCTATTTTGGAGCAGGCAGAGAGTGAAACTGTAGCACTGACAAATTTAAGGCAGGCACTTACCCTGCCTCAGTGTTGGTAACCCAGGAGCCTGAAACTTACCAGACAGCCTGCAAACCAAAGCCCGCTTTTCATCAGCACAGCAGATGTGGCAGGGGAAGTAGCAACATGAGCTTCGCTTCTTCACCACTTCCTGCTCATATAACTCAGATGTACCCCAGCAGGACCACTTCTATAATCAAAAGAGTCATTTCCCATGGCTGGCTCCATGGACCCTGCAGCCCAGAGCTGAGGCTGCCAGTAACAAAACACGAAATAGCTAGGCAGTGCCACATTAAGCAACTGCGCTGCTGATAGATGCTCTTGCAGCCCAGCTTGTGAAGACCATCAGACAGATCCAACACAGAAGTAATTTTTATGGTTACTAAGCTAGGTTCGTCTGGGAACAATGATCCAGAAACCAAAGGTCCCATTACCAAACTTCACGTCTCACAAAAACACCCAGACTTTACGGCTTGAGAAAAAACAGAAAGCCCTAGAAAGAAACTGTATGAACAACCCTAGTTAGGGGGCTATTTCTTGTCTCCTGTTAGAACTGAGACAATACTCCCAAAATATAAAGTGCTGATACTGAGCAAGCTCCAAAATTATGCCACTTTAAAATCAACAGACTACTGTAACCCTTCTTCTCTGCAGTACCTGCTGTAAGCTTCCTCCTTTGACACACAACCCAGGGATTTAACCACCTGCATACCAAGGATCCAGGGCTCAGCTCTGATACAGTGCAACTTGACTCAAACTGCTGAGAATGAGCTGGAAGAAAGTCTGCAGGGCAAAAGTTATAGACAGAGTTAGGGCTGTTGAGACGGCACCAGCAGTAGCGNAACCACCTGCATACCAAGGATCCAGGGCTCAGCTCTGATACAGTGCAACTTGACTCAAACTGCTGAGAATGAGCTGGAAGAAAGTCTGCAGGGCAAAAGTTATAGACAGTTAGGGCTGTCGAGACGGCACCAGCAGTAGCACAGGAATTCAAAAGGAAAAACACCAGCATGGAAAGATATAAAATCTCAGAGGAAAGACAGAACCACAGGAGGTTCAGTTGGGATAGTCAGTCTATCTGAGGACCAGTCAAGAATCATTGGGGTAGCCAAGTTGAGCTGTCAGTGCCAGCGGTCCTGACCCAACTGATGGCAGATGGCAGCTATGGAGGCTGACTCTTCCCTCCCAACTGATGCCTGCCTCACCAGCAAAGACCCTTTGGGTGCCTTTACACAGGTGAGGAGTATGCTAATACTTAGCCTAATATTTCATTAAATCCTAGCTAGCTTCTGTGTGTGTTAACTGTAGAGAGCAATTATTTATTGGCTAAATTGTGCATTTCCTGCTTGCAGAGTCCTTTTGCACTTGACTAAAGATGCCCAGATAAAGTGATCCACAAGAGGGGCATCACTGGAGATTGGTTCTGAGATTTGTTACATCTTATTTCCAACTATAAAAAGATCTTCACATGCTTCCTATTGGATTCTGTTAGCACCCTCTTTTTTTTCTGCTTATAGGTGAATTTGTATTCAAGTGACTGATGTGAACTAGGTGGCCCCAAGGCAAATTTTTTAGCAGTCCACAGACAGCTCTGCTCTTTCAGCTTGAACCCGTCCTACAGCAATTGGGGTGGTTTCAGTGTTGGGGCCTCCCATGTAGGTTGGATGGAGTACATAGCTCAGCTGTGATCTGCTATGCACCTGCTATTCCAGCCTGCTGCCTTAGGGTTTTGTCAATATACATCAATACTGAACTATAACACCCTATGTTTTACCAATGTGCTTTATTCTCAGTCTTCACCTTACCAGCTATTCCAAACTTTTTCGCCCCTGCTTCTCTCCGTCCACTTACTGATGCTCTTTAATTCTTACTTTGGATACCTTTTGCAGGTTTGCAAATATAGCTTAGGTTCATCCTCTGATTGCCCCACTCTTATTCCAGGCATTTGGTAACTCTGCAGATGAATAAGATCTGAGAACTGTCCTCTATTCCTGCACTGACATTTTTGGAGCGTCAGTCTATAACATCCCACAGCCAGTGTGAGCCCCTCCCATGCTAACAAAGTGTATGGGTATTAAATCAGAGGGGAATTAACCATTGAGAGAACTAGTTAAACAATTATACTCTTTCAAGGAAGAGAACTGAAGAAAAGGACTAAAGGAGAATTACTTCAATAAGGCATGTTGCAGTGGTGGGCTGCTGCAGAGAGATCTGAGCCAACAGTGCAGATGAATCCTGGAACTCCTAAGTGCAGAACACTAATCCCAGCTTGAGAAAAAAACACACTTAAAAACAATAAACTGTTTAAATACAAATCCTGTCTTTGATTTTTGCCCCTTAATCACAGAAGAGACAGTGGGTGTTCTCTCTGTGGGGTGCAAGAGGGGAGAGAGCCTTTCATTTTTCAATATCCCAAACATTAAAGATGCTATTGGAGATGTGACCCCCTGAAAAGGAGAAGTGTTTGTGAAACAGTTAAAATCTCCTCTCTCACCTCCTTTTCAATTTCAGCAATCCCAACCTCGGAGAGAGACCAGGAGACAGATACCTCTTCAAACAATCTAACACATGGATTAAATGTGCTTTTCATTGCCAGCGGCTGGATTTAGAAGTGACTCAAATACCATACACAGTGTTGGCTGTGTTGATAAATCAGCAATGCAGTAATGCTGTGGCCTTAAGCTCTTCCCCCACCAACTACTAAAGCAACACTAGCCAATAATCCTGTCTTTGAACTCCAGCCGACCACTTTTCATCACCTGAACTTCAAACCAGTTTTGTTTTTCTGATCCTGTTCCTCCCTCCATCTGTAACTCGAGAATCCTCACTCCGCATGGGTCAGTGCTGGGCCCTCATGAAAACTCCCCTGCCAGGGGCCCATTCTTTCCCTCTCTGCATGTGCGTGACTTTGAGCACCACCCCACAACACAAAGAGACAGGATTTTTTTTGTTATTGTCGTAACTTACATTTCTCAAGCACCTTTCATCCCAAAGGACAGCGCTGCAGTTTGCAGAGCGCCAGATTCCGCTTTTAACTGCCTGGTGCAACTCCTTTAAGCTTTCGAGTAACCAAGGACAATTTTAGACTGTGCGTAATGTTCTGTGTGAAAATCACCTTTCTACAGAGTTTAGCATGAAGTCTATGCAATGTTCAAAGGAGAATTTTTCAGTTCTGAGTGTGAGTTGACCAGTACCCTCCATTTTGTGCTAGTTCTCTGCATGGAGGTGAATTCTCTCTGTGGTTCCCCATTGTAACACGGCGGATCCAAGGGGCATAAGGCTACTGCAGTTCTGTGGGATCGGTGCAACAGAAGATTCATAAAAGGAGAAGTGAAAAGCAGCGTGGCTTTAAGAGCCCTAGGTAGGTATTTTAGTTTGGCAGAATGCCATTCCCTGGGCAAGAACATCAGCATCTCTCTGTTGATGAAAAGAGCCAAGGCCTAAATCATGTCAGCAAGCAACATAGTCTGACAGCAGCATCCCAAAGAGTTTAACACTGTTACCCTACACCAAGTTGGGTCACCATTCAGTAATAACAATGCCAGGGAAGGTCACCACCTACGAAGAGTTTACCACTCAGGGACTGCCCAGGCTCAGTCCTGCTCAATCTCACATATTAACATCACAGAAGGAGGGCATAGTTGCAAAAATGTGCCCACTTAAAGCAGCCACATGAACAAAAGTTTTTATTTTTATGCCTGCAACATGTACATCTCCAGCCTGCAGCTCCATCCAGTGAGGTTTTGCACTGAGATACACAGCACGAGTTACTGTGTCTTTGTTCAGCTCCGCAAGAACAACCTATCGGACTGACGAGCAACCAGGGACAGAATTCAAGCCTGAACGTCTGTACAGAAACTCCAGATGACATTTCATCAGAAACAATGGAGAAGGGACCCGTTATCTAAAAGAGCTGTGATAGATAAAAGCTTTGTTTTCACCAGCTAAGCCACATACAAGTGGCACGGGAATATTTCGTTCCAAAAACACAAACCTCTTGCTACAGAGTTAACGGTGCAGCTCTGCTGACTGTCAGTGATAAGAGGGTAAAATTTATAAGGGAGAACAAGTCACTAAAACACCCAGCACTGTCGCATTTAAGTCTTGGCTATCCTGCCATCCAGAGCAATGCATAGCACTTGGGCTGAGCCTCTGTGCACACACAAAATAAGCCTCCTAGGAACCGAATTCACAGAACAAACTTTCAGGACTCTATATCCAACAGCAGTTGTTAAGAAATGCCCCAGACTAGGATGGTGCTTAATCTCCCTGGGGAACCTGGATCTTCTGTGCTACTTCAGTCACGACAGAGAAGAGCTGTGCAGCACCATGGGAAGCCTGTGCAACAGCAGCCCCGATGAGAGTAGCACAATACCGCACAGTACTGTGAGAGTATAACATCACAAATCTTTGCTGTGCTGGAAGGGTCGGTGTGGAGGACTAGGGTAGAGGGAAGCACCTCCTTTTGTTTGCCCACGTCCTCCCTCAGTTTCCAGCTGGTCAGATTTGGCCGAGGCACAGGGACTTGTCCTGCAAAAGCACTGCCGTACTGTGGAAGCTGATGAACAAGATGGCACTGGGATCCCATGCTCTTCCCCTACCGTGCAGTACTTCACCTCTCCTTCCAAAACCCCTTAGTACCTTTCCCACACAGCTCCCCCCACTCAAGTCTCAGAGCCGCGCTTGTCCCATACCTTGTATCAGCTCTCTTTTCCTCTGGCACTTTGCTAGAAAGCAGGAGGCGCGTTACCATCTAAGGGAAGGAAGAGAAGGAGCTCAGCCTGTATCAGGCTCCTCCCTGCAGCGACAGTGTGCCACATCAGTAATGGGTCCACGTGTGTGGACGAAGACAGTCGGGAGATGGCATGGGGGACAGAGGCAGAGTCACAGAACAGTGTCTGTCATATGACAGAGTGGGGAACGGACAATTACGAGTCTCTAATGTTGGAAATATTTAAAATGGTGCTGTCAGTTCAAAAGAACCTGCCCTTTGCTGCTGCCTCAGCCCAGGATGGTGTAACAGCTGAATAAAGGAGGGTACTGTCCCTCAAAAAGTGCAAGTTCTACTCAAATAAGGAAAACAGAAAAGAGCAGAGATCTGGTAAGTTAAATGAGAAACCATAGTAAGTCCGTTGAAAAGCCTATCTTGAGGAACAAGTAGCTGAAGACATAAAAACATGTAATAAAATTATTTTCAAAGAACAGAAGCAGGAAGCCTGCCAGAGAGTCTGTAGGGCTGTCGGATGATTGAGATGTAAAAAGAGTGCTCAAAGAAGATAAGGATGAAGCATAAAAGCTAAATGAATTCTCTGCATCCACGCATCTTCCATAGGCATGTAAGGAGGTCCCCACACCGGGGTTTTCTTTGCAGAGAAGAGCCAGGGGAACTGTCTCAAGCTGAAGAATTGGAGGAAAAGGTTTTAGGACTAATCAGTAAATGAACAAGAGTAAATCTGAGGATTCGATATTTTAGAAATCTTGACTGAAATCTAAACTGAACATGAAATAGTAAAGGCTGAGCAATTAAACTGCGGCATACAATGTAAGACCTAACTCAGCCGCAGTACTAGGAGAAAAAGCAGCAAACACAATGCCAAGGTTTGAAAAGCGTTTTGAGGGGATGCACAGGGCAGGAGGTCTAACTTCTGTATGCCTGAAATTGGTATAAAGAATAATAATGAAAAAAAGAATTACTGGGCATAAGATAGAAATGACATAGCAATTGCCGCTTACATAGTTTTTGTAGAAGGAAGTCATCCCGCACAAAACTGAGTTCTTTGAAGAAGTTGATGAGCATGTGGATATCCATGATCACTTGATATAAAACTTGCATTTCTAAATCCTTTTTGATGAAGTCTCTCACCAAAGACTGTTAAAAAACCTCCTAAGCTCTCAAAGAATAAGAGGGAAGGTCCTATAGAGGATTAACAACTGATTAAAAGTTAGGAAACAGCTTGAATGAGCTGTTCAACATATTCATAAATGATCTGGAAAAAATGAAGTAACAAAGCTTACTGATGAGAAAAAAAAATCAGGGTAACACAAATTAAATGTGATCACAAAGAGTTGCAGATGATTTTCAAAATACTGTTGAAATGCAAGATGAATCTCAGTGCTGATGACTGCAAAATGGACATGGGAATAAACAACCGTAACTATATGAACACAGCAATGAACTTAAAATTAGAATTACCACCCAGGAAAGATACGTTTGAGTTGCCGTGGATAGTTCTATCAAAGTGTCAGCTCAGTGGAAGTCAAAAAAGCAGGCTAGGAAATGTCAGGAAAGTGATAGAGAACAAAACAGAAAGCAACATCATGTCACTGTACAAATCCCTAGGGCACCTGTTTGAATATTTGTAACTTGAATATGGCAGCTAGTTCTCATCCTTCCATCTCAAAAATGGAGACAGCAGCATTAGAAATAGTGAGAAAGTAATTAAGGATGACAAAAGGAATGGAAAGTTCTGAACAACGAAGGACCAAAATAAACAGACTAGGATCCTTCACCCTAGGAAAAAAGTTGTCAGAGGGATAAATGCAAAAGCAATGTAGAAAATAACAAGAATCATGGAAAACACAAACAGGAAATTTTTGTCCATCATTTCTTATAACATAAGCACTAGAAGCTCATTCTTAAGAGTGTTGGGATCTGGGAGGCCCTAGTGAAAGGAGCTTTGCAGCATACTTGCCCTGTTCTTACCCTCCTTCCCCAAACTGCTGTTGCTCAGCACAGCATCATGGGCTGCGTGGAACTGTAACCTGACTTGATTCATCCTTTCTTATGAGCCATGGTACTTCACAGAAAACACCACAACGTGCTAGACTAAGGCAATCACTCCAGCAGCACGCAGTGGCTGTGTGTCCCTACACACACCACCCTTTGGGGAGGCAATAATCTCCCTGAAATACATGTTAGTTAAAACAGAGGTAGGCTGTATATTATGTAGTCGCCAAAGGTGTAGAAACAATGAGAATTCCCTCTGAAGAGGATAATCCCCAATATATTTTGCTGAAAAAATACAAAGGTGCAGAAAGCAGGGGGCCATAAGACAAGTCCAGCAGCTAGCTCTGGTCATGTTGTGAAAAGTTTTACATGTGGCTATCACTGTACACATCAGGAATATAAACTTCTGTACAGGCAGGTGAGACACCAATCCTCACAGTCTTCTTGGTTTTAAGCTACATTCATTCTCATGCTCTGTGAATGGCCTGACAGATTACATTACATTACACATTAGAACGACCTATTTTCTCTGTTTCTACCATGATGTGATCTAATGGGCCCCCCAGCAAGAGCGCTGCTGTGAGCGTCACTCATGCTTGCTGCCTTACAATGACACAAAACACTGTCTGGATTCCTGTTAGTTAGAACTATTCCATGATAATATTAAATCTATTTAATGTCAAGCCATGAAAGACATGGCTTTCTATACCACAAAGAAAACACTCAATAGCGGCAAGCTCCCAACAATGAGAAAGGATAGGAAGTAACTCTCTTTTCCTTCTTTGCCATTTCTATATACTCCTCCCGTGTCACAGTTATGGCAGCATGTTAATGTCCTCACCATGTGGAATACATGCATCACAGCTATGTTGAAAAATATGAAGAAACATCCAGATATTTCATCCATAATTAATGGAAACAAGCCTTATGGGAAGGGTGTTAGACTCTATGCTTCCATGTTTTAGCCAATCTCTATTAAACAACTGGATAAAGCCCAACCCAGGCAGACAGGTTATTCCACAACTGCCAGCTGCAGACTTCTTATGTCATCATCTACTACTGGGACAGTCCAGATGGGATAGCTGAACCATGGCCATGATACAGTCTGGGAAGACCAGGATTTAAAAAGCTTGATGCAGATAAACTTACACCTGCTTTTACACTTAGGTGAATGACCCAAAATAGATATGTCTGCAACCATGTCTAAAAACTGCCTAAGGATATATTATCTCACAAAAATTTTAGTAATTTCTTGCTGGACTGGAATTTTCAAGAGAAAAAAACTTTTCCCAAGGCATTTTATTCAGTTTAGTTTCTATCTGGGAAGCATGGGAGCGGCCAGAAAGAAAACAAGAGGAAAAAGAAAAAAAAAAGGAAGAAAAGAAAAGGAAAGGAATAAAAGGTTATTTCCAATAAAATATATAAATCAAATATTTTGCCTACTCTGAATTGTTTGGGTTGATAATATATGGCAGATTAAGTGACTAGGTTGCGTTTGTCCTCAATGTAAACTACTTCCCCATGTTGTTAATTAGTTTGCCTCCAGAAAGTAACATTGCTAACAATAGAAACAGGAGTCAAAGTGTGGAAACAAGCAAGATTTCAATTGCTGTATTTTGTTGTCAGTAATAACTCGGCATCTGTGGATTCCGGAGCATCAGGGCTGTAAATCCACATAAAACTGAATGTTATGAATGGAAGCTGTCTGGTCTTTCCCGATCTCCCATCTATTCCTGTCCCCACATTCAGATATGCTCCACACACAGCAATTCATCCTCTCTCACTGCTTTGCTTTCTGCAAACAGCTGCTCAGGCTGTCCACAGTGACAGGTCATTAGTGGGCAGTTATTTTTTTCAGGAGTGAGTGCACAGGAGTGGCAGTGCTATAAAAGCTCTGCAGAGCTCCGTGAACCGATCTGGGCAGAGCTCTGTAGCTCTGTCCCAATTTGCTATGCTTCCTGTTAGCAAAGATTGTCTTGAAAGCTCTTCACCTTGTTGCTCACCTGCAGTGGTCCTGTTTGATCATGTCCTAGGATTTTCAAACAGCTCAGTCAACAGCATCAGCTGTATAGCTCTTGCTATTCTAGTACCGGTCTTGTCACCATCACACCCATAAACCACATTCAGTTTAGCTGGTATGACTACAGCCTACTGTGCTCGCACATGTGGTACAACTATTTCAATTAAAGGTGTGAAGCCATTTCTCTTACAGGAATAAGCTTTTACTGTAAGACTACCGTTCTAATTCTACAGTTGTGCATGCACTAGGAGAGTGTACAACTTTAACCACAGAATGATCAGGGTTGGAAGGGACCGCTGGAGATCATCCAGTCCAACCCCCCTGCCAGAGCAGAGTCACCCTGCAGCAAGTTGCACAGGATGGCATCCAGGCAGGTTCTGAATGTCTCCAGTGTGGGAGACTCCACAACCTCTCTGGGCAGCCTGTGCCAGTGCTCTGCCACCCTCAAAGTAAAGAAGTTCCTCCTCATGTTTAGATGGAACTTCCTATGTTCAAGTTTGTGCCCGTTACCTCTTGTTCTATCACTGGGCACTACTGAAAAAAGACTGTTCCCATCTACCTGGCACCCTCCCTTTAAGTATTTATAACCACCTGGTACCATCAATGTAGCACCATTTATTGCAAGGAGATGTGTCTTTAATCCTGAACAACAGTGTCATTTTGCTATTTGGTTCATACACTCCTTCCCAACATTCTGCTAATTCACCTCCAAAGACACCCCCTACCATTCCAGCTGATGAGCATGTCTGCACTTCTGAGAGATTTTTCTTTGGGAATATATTGCTATGATCCTCTAGTTTCCTATTCTAAAGAAGTACTGGCAAACTTGATGATATTAAAAATTTTCTTCAAATCCCTCCAAAACAGCCAACTTTCTCTTCTACGTTCCCGACCCCATAACTCCTGATTACTGAACTATTAGTGTCTCCCTAGCAGCTTTTTGTATCTAATCAGTTAGGTTCTCCATCTTCTGCATCTGTAGGGTGATTACACTGACACCTCAGATTATCATCTTGACAGCAATTACAAGATCACAAGAACTGAACTGAACTGTCACAGAACTGACTGGATTAGCAGAGGAGGAAGGAGCAGATTACAATGGAGAAAGGGAAGTTTTGACTTCTTTTCCTTTACTGCTAAACAATTCTCTTGGATTTCCATAGATTTCCTTTAACTGCTGCATTGCTGCCCAGGAGTCCAGACAGAAGCAACTACTGTACAGCTGCTGTGTTGCCAGCTGCTCTGAGGACACATAGACAAGTCACGCCTGCTGTGTTGTGTAATGTTCTGCATCAGAGGTCTTCATCTTGGCCCCACTGAACTACTTTTTAAGGATCAGCAGATAAGACTAAAGAAGAAGCATCTCACAGCAACTTGTGCTTTCACTGGGAAAACTGGATCAATCTGCAAGCCCAAAGAAGGTTGGAGACCATGGGAAAAAATGAACAGAATATGTTCCTCATAACAGCACTTTTTCCAAGCTTGTCCTACATTTATCTCACCTAAGAGCTAAAGAGGGCCAGTTACTCAGGGCAGGAAAGCATGGATCCTGCAGCCTGACATTGGCCCTGGAGCCTTCCCCCAGCGGGACTATTTTCTGATCACCCTCAGCACTGAGAAACCTTTCTCCTCCTTCCTGCTCTCTTGGGAGCCAACACCACCTCTTTCAGACTCTGAAGAGTTAATCAGTTGATCTCCACCATCATCTATGAACTATACCAAGTTACACGAGCAGCAAATCTGGCACATCTGAATTTATGATATATTGGGCTAATTCTCCTTTACAGTGTTCAAATAGAAAAAAAACCCAGCCCAGTGAAGACAGAGAGAAGCACTGCTACTGATAGAAAAAGGAAACTCTTCCCAGTCTTTTCAATTTGTTTATTATCATCCCTTCTGAACACTAACAAGCAGCAAAATAAGTCCTAGAGGCTGTTGCAATGGTACCCTGTGCACCCCTGAAAAATAAACATGACAAAAATACAGGAATCAGACATCTAGGCCATTATGACAATAGCTAATTTTGTCATCACATTATTACAATTTGAACTACAGATAAGCTAAGCAGGGGCTGCATGCCTATCAAGACAAAATCAACATGGGCTGCATGAGAAGCTAATTTTCTTCTTTGCTGCATGCAAGAGGTAGAGGGAGAAAGGAAGCGAGAGAAAGAAAAAGAGACTCTTCTTCAGTGATTTGAATCCAGTGCTGGACTGTTCAACAAAACATTCCTTTCCAGGATTTAAATTCTCCCTTTGATGAGCACCTAGCGACTCAGTGGGATTTGCTAAGCTTCCATTTGAAGCTAGAGAGAAGTAATCTCACTCTTTATTTCTTCCCCCTCCCTGTGCTACACCCCTATAATCATGATAAATATATCTAAACATGCCTGATTAAGCCAGACAGACAATGCGCCCCTAATCTGAACTGATCAGGGCTCCGGAGCTGCCAAAGTGAACCTGCTGTCTCTCTATCAGACAGAGCAATAAGGGGTCGGTAATGCAGCTCCATTAACTGCTTCCCACAGAAGGAATTTTCCCTGACTGCTTCTAAAGAGCAGACACTTGAGGAATGCCGCCTGATGGGAGGTTGCTTCGAATGGTCTCTTTCGGCACAATCGTCGAGCAGCTCCTTTTCAAGCCCTCCAGACAAACAACTAAAGTATGAAAAATGTAGCCACTTCCTTCTACGCTACTTTTTAAAAAGTCTCCTCATACCTTATCTAGCTAACTGCCTCTCAATTTTTCTCATCTTTTCTTGGTAAGCTTCAGCACTGGCTGATATGTGTTGTGCTGCAAGTGTGTGGTTATCAGAATAACAATCCTGCTCCCACTGTGCATGTGCATATGTATGCAAGGGATCTGCTTTAGTGTACAGGTGGAGCTTGCACTTTGTGGATTCACAGAATTTAGGGCCATGACAGACCACTATATCGATATACCATATCAATATATCAACATACCCTGTGTGTTTAGCATATTTGCACTAACATTGAAGGTTCATTGGTGAAAAAAGGGATATAAATCAGAACAAGTGCAAGAATGTACACCTTTGAGTTTTTTCTGGAATCTGTGCACATGTACATACATCTGTTTTCATGCAGGTGTAGCCCTCTGCCATATTTATCCTCTGAGAAGATCCACTCTTAGTAAAAGACTGCAGTCAAGAGGGATCAAGAGGGCGTCAGACCATGTTTGGGCTCTGCGAAATCCTGGGACTATGTATCCTACCTTCAAAGTACCTTCAAAGCCTCTCTGAATCACACCAGCTGTGAACAGCTCCAGGGAACCATTCTGCTAGCAGCAAATCGGATGGAGAATTACAGTTCTCAAACTGATCATACAAGAGACTGGGATGAGGAGCGATGTTACATTTCAGACATGTTTCCTATCAGGAAGAACTTTCCAAAAGTCACTTCCAAAGCAAAGGAATCAAAACAGAATCAAGAATATGGTACTATGAGACTTGATTAAAAACAACCAACAAACTACAGACTGTGAAACCCACCTACAATTAGATCCAGATACTCCAAGGTTCTTTCCTTGTATATGAGTGTCTAAATATGGGAAAGAATACTCAAGATCCATTATCTCCAGCTCTGACTGTCAGAGAGAGATTTCCAAAAAATGTACAGTATCCAACACGCTGTTCTGTAAAACTGAGCTCTTGTACTGTAACTAAGAGCTGAGCAATTCTGATGTACATGCAGGTCTGCATATGAATACACACTGGATGTGCATGTGAATGGTAAATTCACTTTGTCTACGCATGATCATGCATTTCGCAATGTGAAATGGAAAGCCAGAAAATAAATCTGTAAATATTTGTGCTAAAGTAGGAGTAAGTTCACCTTATGTCTTTAGTTCATTTCCACAGCAGTTAAGAAACTCTTTTCATATATAAAAAATGAAGGATGCAACAGAAAGCTATCATTTCTTTATTTCTGGGCATCACACAACCTAGAGAATTCACTACATTAAGGCATTAATCCAATCCGGTAAAAATAGTTTTTAATCTTATATTGGACTCTACTGTTTATCAATACATTTGAGTGGGATACATGAACAAAACGGTATGAAAATCTGCTAGTATATACTGCTGGTTACATATTATGTTTCCAATCAGCTACTGCATGTTTCTTCGATCAGACAGTCTGATAAGATTTTGTGTAAAATGGGAAGAAAAGCAAGATCAATGATGAAACTGCCATTTTCCTTGGTATTTTTTTGTGTAAGATTAATCCTGGCAGCACAGATAATTGTGCAAAATCTGGAACTCGAGTACTAAAATTACATTGTGTGCCAACAGATATGATTTTGCACAAAAGTAGAACTACAGTTAGCTCAGTACGAAAAGGTAACGTTTCTTTGTCCTTTTAACCACAAATCTATTTTTGTACAAAATCACATCTGAATGCGCAAGTTGTGAGTTGTTTTACTGAAAAGTTTGCCTCACCTCTATTCCCTTATATATTTTTCCTCTCCTCTTGTGCTTTTATGAAAGAATGAAATATAAAGGTCTAGTTCGACATACATTTAAGCTATGATAATCTAAACACAAGCATAGGAAATCTGATAATTAGGTTCTCAGAGCCCTCTTATCTTGGACATGTTATACATAATTTCAGCTCACAGCCACTTTTGTTCTGAGAAGAAGATCAGATACACTTTATATACAAAGCTTCACATTTAAGTAAGGACAGAGAAATTGAAATGCTACCAGTGGTACCTGCCATGTGATATAACGAGCACTGCTGTGGTACCTTCATTGCATAATGTCACCACTTGCATATTTACCTTCTGAGCCTCTGTGTTGTATTAACTGTGTTTTTTCTGTTTAATGGATCTTCACGGCTCAACTTCCATTTAAACACAGGACCCCCTTTACAAGGCCTAAGTGCTACAGAACAGCTTTTACATAAATTAAAGTCAGCCCATGTGCATCTGCATTTCGGAATGCTTCTGAAAGGGTTTTAAAAGCAATCAATTACAATAATTCATACATTTAAAGATGCAACTCCAACAGTCAATCCAACTTTTCTTCTCATTATAAGGTAAATGTGAATGCCAGCTTGTTACTATTCCTGGGGTTTATCACTGCACAGCAATCGTCCCATTTTAAGTAGAAGTGTGGAACATATTTCATGTTTGTCTATGCATTTTTTAGTTCACTTGGATTATGATACCTTTGAAATTAAAGTGCAGCAGCAGTTCCTGAATGATTTAACATGTAGACATTTTCACTCTGAAGCAGGAACAACTCATTCTTGTTTATCTTAACCCAAAATTGAGTTATATCAACTCGGAATAGGTTCTCATCATCTGGAATAAAAATGCCCAGGTCATTCCCTGATGTGGGAATATCGGTTACTGAACTAACGTGCAGACTAAGACTTAATTAAACACATAAAGTTCCTTACAGGTAAATCAGGCTTGACATCCTACGTTTCCTGTTCCTACAGTGTGGGCACCTTCATGGAAATGAGGCTAACTGGAACCTCAGTGCGTAACCCCTGTACACCCTGCAAAAATAATCACGGTCCCACTCCTTCAGTGAGCAAGTGATCGATTGCTGCTCTGCAGCAGGGAACCGCGCAGCCTTCAGACTATTCAATAGATTGCATGTGGCAAAAAGAGAACATTGTGCAAAGGGTGTGAATGAGTCATTCGACATTTCAGGTTGACTGAAGTCATTCTCCTACATTTATTTCTAATCTTGATGCGCTATCCACATTTGCATGTTAAGCAGCATGGGAAGAAAGAGATTTAAATTATTTGCTGCAACACACGTGGGAAACAGCAGACTGCACCTGTGTGAGAATATGGGATTACATGCATGACTAGGTGAATGCAGCATCATGTGAAGTGCCTTTTTGACCCTCATACAGAGTAAGCATTCTGCATGCAAGTCTGAACACATCTGAGCAAAAGTAGGTTCGAACATGTGTATCTCTAGGGATCTGATTGTAAATGAAAGATGTTCATTTGCAGTATGCCTCAACGGAGGAACAGAGGTCCCATGAGCATACTTCAGGTGATGTGTGTGGTGGTTTCTTTGGCAAATACAAATCTGAGCAACTGTGAATGAGGTGGTGTGCATGCACTTGGAGGGCAGGCACATGTCTTGTGTGCATGTGGGTGACAAGGAGCACCCATGAGTATGAGCAGGTGTCAGCTGAAGCTGGAATTTATACATTAGTCAAACATCAGCAGCAGTGAATCACCTACTTAAAGATTTCCATGGAAAGAATACATGGCAACCTCTCAAAGTACGATCTGGCCTAACACTATGCTTCTTCACTCCTGGTCATACTTCCAGTTTAAAGCGCAAGTTTGCAGAGTCTGACTTCTTATAGCTCACCCTGAATCCTGTTTGATCCATGCATACTTAGCAACTTTAAGCATTAAGCCATTTTAAAGTGCACACTCACCTCTGAGACTTAGGAGCCTCAGTTCAAGCACTTGGATTTGAAATTCTGGACAAAGACACTGACTTCACTCTCATTGCAGGAAAAAAATAGCTATCAGTATAGAGACAAAGATCCTGGTGAAATGCCACACAGGAAATATTTTCTGAGGGTGAAGAGGCAAACATAAAAGATACTTCGTGAGGTACTCAAGGCTATGTCACAAGGACTCAGTGCTTTAAACTGAAGATGGAGAATCTCGCTGTGAATATGGAATCAGTGGGCCACACACGAACTAATTCTTGAGGAGATGAAATATCAAGTGGGTGGGGCAAGCAGAGCTCTGGTATCTCGCCTCAAGCTAAAATCAGTCAGGTTTGGTTTTGCACAGAGCTAACAATGTATTTGCATCCCGAGCAACAGACTCACAGAATGTCACACTGCCATGATCTGTGTTATTAATTTTATGTTTTTGGTAACATCCAAATTATTGTGTCCTTTAAATTATTAGGATTTGCTTAAAGCACTGCAGATCCCCCCCCCCGCCTCTATTTTGCACATTATTGGGACCTCACTCAATTAACCTTGGTGAGTGAATATAAGATGGACATTGTGTCTCTCAGTTTCAGTCATTTTTGCGCAGTGCCACAGTTTGCATACAAACCACTGAATAGTGGTACTTAAATGTCCGAGTAAAATTGCTTTAATGGAAACAAAAGCGCACATTCATGACATTTATATTCATATTAAGTCTCATATGCTTCATTATCTGAAAGCCTAAACATTGGGCCTAGTCTACGCATATTCTGCCCCATTAAATAAGGAAGTGAGTGCAATTCCAGTTCAAAAAGTTTAGAGAAAATGTATTCTTACATTTCTTTGGGTGGCAACTGCAGCCATATTATTGCAATTCTACCTTACCCACTGTGCTTGTATTGGCTTCGTACAGAAGATAAACAGGAATGAGATGGAAATCTAATTTTTATTAGTGAGTTCGCTCCAAGGCACACTTACTGAGGTACATAAAGGTCTAGCAGCCATTGGAGCTGTTGATGAAATGAGGGGAGACTCCACATTAAAGGACTCTGTATAACCCATAAGTGTCTTGAGGGGCAGCAGGAACTCTGGATGTGCTGAGGATAACATAGCATCGGTAATCAGGGCAGAGGCACAACATGATCTACAACAGCTACAAACCAGTTCACAGATCCCCTGAGTATTTCCTTTGGTCCCACCAGCTCACTTAACTGTGACAGCACAATTGTTTTACCTCAACTTTGTTCTCAGGCTGAGAAATGGGTGTGTACATATTTAAAGAAGCCAGCTGTTGCATTCAACATTACATTAGGGTTTATGAGGGAAGGACAACATGTTATTTCTTCTACAACACAATAAAACATCATGCACAGTTGTTTCTACAGTTATGCTCGAGAATACACTGGGCTGATGGCAGTGTTGTCATCTAAGAATCACCTAATGGAAAGGAGTTGAAAGCAAAAAAAATATTTAAAAAATCAGGGAATTGGTATCATATTTACAGTCTGTTGGATTGGTTATTGGATTTCTATGTTACATATCTTTTCCTTACCCTTTTGCTGTTTTTCCTGTTCATAAGGCAAACTACTTGAAGCAAATGGTATTCTTCCATATGGTGCAACTTAACAAAAAACAACGGGTCAGAGCTGTTTATAGAATCATACAATAATTAGATTAAAAGAGATCCCGTTCAAGCTCCCGCTCACAGCAGGGTTAATTTTGAAATTATACAAGATGAGAATGTAACATGATTTTTCTACAGTGACTACTCTAATAGAACACCAGTCTCATTCAGGCAATAATATAAATTATGTGCACGTCTAGATCAAAGACATATGGAAAGTCATTTAGGTAGAAGATCTGCACTAAATGATTTGAGATTTCCTTTCAATAAGCATTCATAAGTTGATATTGACTTCAGTGCTAGATTCCAATTATACAGCTGCATATTATCAAAACACACATTAAAATGAGGCTAGCATTACAATAATTATTTTCTGGCTTCTGTGTGCTTAACACCCTCATGATGTAAACTTTGTTAAAAAAAAATAGTTATTCATAGATGGAATTCAGGAAAAAAGGGCAAAAGAGGAAAGAAGGAGAAAATTCCAGAATGGAAAAAAGAAAATTACTCGGTTAGACGCTATGGAAAAAAATGACCAGGCTAGACACTGCAAAATGCTGTATGTCATGTACCTCATGCAGCCTTCAAGAAGATGCTCCTCTTCTACATACCTTAGAAAGTCTGCAGAAGAATGTTTTAAGAGCTGCAAACTGTAGGAACTGTGCAGCACTCGCCCTTCAAGCTGCATCATGAATGTGGTAAGGGCTCTGCAGTGAGAAACCTGCCAATGGCAAGAATTACTTGTCACAAGACTTAAACAAGGTCCGTGCACTGCTACAAGGAGATTTAACCCCGCAAAATAGGGATTAGTGTGATTACTTCTGTGATGAATGGGATGAATTTTATCCAAATTGAATAAATCTAACAACATTTTCAACACTGCAATTCTGCTTCCATATGAAAAACCCAAAAGCCTATGCTCACTGCACTTCTACTTTCTATTCCGTTCTCCATCAGTTTCTTCTACTCATATCTTCTTTACTTGCTATCAGATTTAAGGAACTGCAATGTTCAGAGTCATTACTATTGCATATCTTGCTATATTTTATTGCAGTAGGCTGTCTCTTTTGTCTTGAGTATGAGCCTTGATTTTTAGTTTACCTTTACAAAAATAGTTATATTTAATAAAGTGATCATCTTTGTAAAAGAAGCTAATCCCCAAACATCCCCAAAGCATTCACTGAATTTTGGGATACTGTTTTCTTGGTTGCTCTATCTGAAAGGGCTTAGACTTTGCTCATCTCTGCAGCTGGTCATGGGAAGAAGTAGATGCTCAGCTCTTTCAAAGCTCAAGTCAATTAGACATCTGAGATTGCATATCAAAAGTTGATGCATTCAAATCAACTCCCTTAAAAAAATGTCACGCCAGGATTGTTTAGACTGAACAGGAGAATAACATTTCAACAGAACATCCTGCTCGAAAGCTAAAAAAACATTTCAAACAAAAAAAGTAAAACTAAATATACTGAACAGAAACTGTTTAAAACAGCAGTAATTCATTAAGAAAATAACTGCTGTTCACCCCAAGAGATTCCCAATGCATTTCATAAATCATGAATTAAATTCAGACTCACTTTGTATTTCTGGTATCCTGACAGGCTTCATCGGAGGGGGACACGGGAGTGTTGGGCAGGGGCCACACACCGCTGCAGTTTCTCCCTGGTGTCTTTTAAAGGATTACAGCCACTCCTTTGGCTTCTCTTGCTAAAACTAACCAGCACTTTAATTAAGAAGCCCTATTATGAACTCTTTTTTTTGCCACAGCTTCCTGAGATTAACACTTCTCTGGACACTTCTGGTATGAGTTAGCTGAGCTGCTAAGTCTGAATGTTAAAATATGACAACTGTGTCCTTTGACACCAGCTTTATGCTGGAGGGTACCTCCAGTTGGGCTGCTCCTTTCCCTGATTCTGTGTCTATCCCTTCACCTAACAACAAAATTCATCCTCCAGTGCTTTTCAGCAGAGCACAGCAGGTTAGGAGCAGGAGCAACAACTGCCCAATTAAAATCAAAATGTCAGATATGCAGAAGGCAAACTGAAATCTGCCTGGGCAATCAGGCAAACACCTCTACGCTCATGCAATTAGCTGAAGGATAATTGATGGCCACAGGCAATCAACCTACAGTTGTGGGTCTCATGTGCAAGAAATGTGCTAGGGCATATCATTCAGTATTGACTCAGAGGAAAGGGCTTGATTCTCTCTGAGTCACTGACACAGTCTCCTGAAGTGCTGAGGGTTTCCTTAGAAAACTCCCCTAAATTACCAGACGAAATAACGAGGTGCTTAGAAGACGTGAAGCGGTGGCTACAAGTGTGCTACCATTGCCAATTTCTCTGTAAGTTATGGTATACAAAGAATGGTAAAAGCTCTTTAGCCGGCTGTGGAGAGGAAAGGAATCCCTCAGTTGAGAGCGGTACCCCTGATGATTTGTTACAGCAAGGCAGTAATAATACAGGTAAAAGCGGGTATGGGGAGCTTTGAGGAACTACCAAAGAGACAGAAATCAAGCCAGAAAGAGGAACTCTTATCCTGGAGTACCTGAGGAACTGACCTGGAACAACTGCCCTGGTACAACAGCGCTGAGAGAGCTCCTCATTCAGATGAGCTCTTCATCTTCTCTCCCTTCTACTTCCCACCCTTCATTTACCTTTCCCTTTAGAATGAGAGCTTGCTGAGGCCTGGGTTTTCTTCTGCTATGACTCTGCCTGCACCTCAAGAACTGATGTGCTTCTTTGGGGTTTTTTTGGTTGGTTGGTTTTTTTTTGTTTTTTTTTTGTTTTTTAAAATCAAGACAGCTACTGCACAGTAAATTCCCAATGGAATTATGAATTTGATGTAGCTGTTTGAGGTACCTTCTAGGCAGGTGTATTTTATTAACCACAGCTAGCCACATTGCCATAAAATCACCTGTGCTTTCTCTTTCCTGAGATTCCACACTGAGGACTATACCTGGAGTAAACCACTTGAATATTAAAGCACTGCTTGTTTTTGGCAATGAAGACATAACCTCTGTCAGTGCAGAGCATCCGGTGTCAACAGTGTGTGAAAGTCAGTTGAAGCCTTTCTGTAAAAGAACTAATTAATAATAAGGCTCAGGATGCTTAAAGAGTTGACCCTCAGAAGCCCTGGAGATTTAAGAAAATATTTCTAAACCCATTCTGCAGTTGCAGTTATTAATGAATGATTAATTTTTACAGACATCATCTTGTGGTTGCTTCAGCCCTGCTTCCCACAGTGACCTCAATAGTCAAGGGGAGCAAATCAGAACAGTGTTGAAAAACAGTTAAAAAATCAAAATAAAATTAATTAGTATATACTATGAAGGTACTTGTCATGTCTGTGTACTTACAGCTGATCTGAGTTTTGCATTTAAAATAACGATTCAGTGGTTCTACTATGTATGAGAAGCACAGTGTACATTAAGAATTACAGCACTAACTGTAAGGGCACATAATGAATTTCCCGAGAAGTTACAAATAAACCTATCAACTAGTTTGTTAAGTAAAATTATTCTTAAACATGCGTTAAGAGACTTGACACTTTGGGTTTGATCTTCTGTTTGTTTCTATAGCCTCGATAATGAATTAATCCAGATTTTCATTCTACTTAAAGATCACAAAAACCTTGCATTGACAACATATGAAGATTTTCCCAAGATTTTCTTTACCTCTATGACACTTCTTACAAAAAAAACTTCCCTTCAAAAAAACCCCGGTGTGTAATTTATTCCCTCACACCACGATTCTTGGTAGACAGCAGAGCCTCCACCATCTTTCAACAGGGACACTTGGTTTCACTTCTGTTGGAAACAGAGGGAAGCAGCTGCTGCTCTGAATGATGAAACTCTAACTACGAGCAGCAGTATCAGCCCCACTGAGAACTGCCTTGTTGTGATGTCGTGGGAAAGGAAAAATATTTTCTTGAACATCATTTAAAGCTAATCTGACAACACAAACATTCAGAGGCTTTGATTATTGAATGGGCTCATTACAGTAAAAGGAGAAGACAGCATTAAACCATTTAGGTGTGTGGTACAGGTGTAATTACTTTGGATACAGGAGATAGCAATATACGCTATATCAAATCAGTAAGCAAAGGATGTAACTGCTGTACATGGCCCCTGCTGAAGGTAATGACATGATTATGACGCCTATATAATTTTCAGCACCGTAGTATTGCATGTCTATTCATCCCCTTCTACTAAGAATGTCAAAGTACTTGATGACTTCAATGAATTAAGATTCACCTTCTGTTCAAGATGGGAAAGTATTTTCAAACTAGATTCAGTTCTCTTTGACAATAGAGTAAATCGGGAGAATTTTTGTTTGGTTTGACGGATTTAATCTCAGAGAACTGTTACGCTATTAGGATTACCAAGAAAGGAGAATCCAAGCACATAATGCTTCAATGATGGCATTATTTCTGTCTGTCAGTGTCATGATAATACAGTTTGAAACTTGGTAATACAACTTTAAACTAATCACCCTGTTAGAGTTAGAAAGTGTTTGTTCCATCTCTGTGTAGAGCTCTGCACACTTGGTTGACAGACGGTGTGGTCACCTTTCTCAGAATCATTGTTTTGACCATTATGTTTGGGTAGCATACTGGAGACAGACCGATAGTCTGACCTAGTACAGCCAATCCCATCTACAGTCAGACAGAATGCCTCCAGTATCTTATCTTTATACGCTATACACTTGTGCACGAAAAACAATTACCAGGGCACATTCATGCACAAAGAGAATTTTAGAAGTTTGTCCACATCCTAAGATAATCCCTGTTTAGACTGCACGGTTATGGAGTCTTTCTCTTGTGCCAGAACTCAGCTGTAGCTTGGAGTGGCTACGACCTGGAAACATGACGTTATTTATGTAGCTAGTTTTTTAAAAATAAAAAAGGAATGCCAGAGCTCTGAGGGTTAAAGTTTGTACTCTTAAGGGTTACTGGTGGATTTGTCATGATGAGATAATAAAAAAAAATTGGGGAACTATAAAGGAAAGTCTACAGAACACGAGGCATACAGTCAGTGCCTCAGGGAAAAGAATGGCATGTAATTAGTACTGTACACTGCTCCGAAAAGATAAAACCATATGTAAAAAAGGTTATCGAGTTGGGGAGAGGGAGGAAGGATGGATCTTGGAGCTCCAGGAGGGGGGAAAAAAGAGTTTCAGCATGTATTGGTGTAGACTGTTCATTTAGGCATTCCAGTCATTTTCTTTCATCTCATAATATTTTGCAGCACTGACCTGTGATCTTAGTGCCAGGATAATGTGTCCATTCTTACCAAGCTTATTCCTCAAAGGTTAGCCTCCCCTGCTTAGATGTTATTTAAATGGTACTTTAGCATGATTCTCTAATCAGCAGAACAATTAAAAAAAAATTAAGGCTACAGGAAGAACTCAGACCTTTCCAAGATCACTTTTTTTCATTTCATCTATTTGAAATCCTTCTAGAAACAGTATTTACAGCAACTACGCTTCAGAGACAGCGCCCTGGGCTAAAGCCAAAAGAAAAACAAGATGCCCTTTCATTTACCCAAATTACCCAGCTGAGTAAGCCTGACAGCTTTGGGACAGTAGTGACCAAACATCAGAAGCATCTGAGCATCTGAGTAAAAGCATCAACCCACTAGAATGGCTGTATCATGGGAATCAGTTTTTACCTTGAAACATGAAGACTACAGTACATACGCTTGTTAGCCTAGCTAATATCACTACCAATTCTGCTCACGTTTGTGCAAGTGTCTCCCCTCTCTTCTTTTAAAATGTGCTTATTGGTAATCCTATTTAAAATTAAACAGTCACTATAAAATGCAGAAACAAGGCAGCCTTGCCTAGTGATAAAGAAACAAGATCAAGAATCCAGTTTCTAAGCCCAGCTTAGCTAAAGATTTGCTGTGCATCCCTCAGCAAGTCACTTCACCTCTCTGTACTGTAGGGCACATCTAAAAAGTACAGTGTAGCCATACATGGAGATATGTAAATGGAATGGGGTACCGAAAGCCATAAAGCTGCATTCTCAGAAGGCCAGTTCATTTTTGCAGATTGTCAAGTTAGTTAAGCTAGTATGGCTTTAGTGCTTCTGCCATCTCAATGTCATTACATTCATGTACGTGAGCCTGATTACAGTTATAAAGTGAGAGCATTCATACTCATCTGTCTTAAGGGCAAATGGGCAAAATGCCCATCAATAGGCAAAAATGTCCGTAGACATTAAGACGAAAGGCTTATACAGAAAAGGCAAAGTTACTGCCATATAACCCCTGATGGTAATATACTTCCTTTGCTGCAGCCCAAATGTACAAAAAATGGTGGAAAACTAAGCTGAAGGTCTCCTTCAAGGGAGCTGCAAAATAAAGATTTTTGATAGGTATCAAGGGATTTATGGATACCATTTGTGCTGACTAGAATATGGCTTGTAGCCAGCCCCCAGCTTCAGATAAAGTGTGTGATAGTCATTATATTGTATATAGTGATGTGAGGAACTGAAAGAAGACAAAATAACTACATTCCTCTTAAACCAAAACCAGACTTTGCAGAAAGGTAGAGGAAGATGGGGCCTTATCATATTGTAAAAACTAAAGAAACTAAAATGAGCTCCAAAGACACAGGCATATCAAGTGTTGATAGCAATATTTCATTACTGGTAAAACATACGGCATTTTCTCAGCTGCAGTGGGCAGGCCCTCCTGACTAATATCAGAGATTGAACTTGCCAGTGAGTGTACTTTATGGTATATATCTTACAACTCCACTAAGAGGAGAATTTCAAGTGAAAATACTGTTAAGGGAAGAAACATAGTGAAGGGAAGGAAGATCATTTTCATTATGTCAGGCAGTAAAAATAAACCAAAAGAGACTGCCTACAGCAGTAGTTCCAGACCTGTGGCTTAATAGCAACCTCTTGCCTGCCAAACTTTCAGATATTGCTTGTGGCCACAGAGAGCTGCTGTCAAGCTGCAAATTGATGGGGAAGGCAAAGTATAACATTGTACGGAGGGCATTACATCCTCACTGCTGTTGCCCTTGAATCAGCAAAAACGGAGGTCACTGGGGTATGGTTGCAAGAGTAGAAGGTAAATGTGGGGAAAAAAAAGAAACTCTGTGTGATTAGGTAAAGGAAGACAAAGTTTGAAGAGAAAAGGGATGTATTTTATTAGAGTAATGGCTATAATTTATAAAAACCAGACAAGCTTGCAGACATGCTATACCTTCTGCAAACTAATATAAGAACATGTAAGAAAGAGATCAGGACAGACAGCTAACTTGAGCAGCAGAGCCCTGGTTCTATGGGAGTTGTACAAAATTATATCTTGTGAAAGACCAATTTTTGTTTTGCACAAGCAGATGCCTCAGTCTTAACAATTTTAGGAGATGTGTGCAGAAGGGAGTGGTAGAGATGGAAACAACTTCAAAATCCAGACAACAAAACTAAGCTAAGTTTAGATGTGTACATTTCACATCGCCTATCCATCCATCTCCAGGTTATCCTTCTTTCTTGATAAAAATGGGAATGACACACAGCACTATATTGTGTTTAATCTCTTATCTGTGGGACTGTCAAGTTTGGACGCAAGAAAGAAACCGAAGTAAATGTCAGTAGGCGGGAAAGTAAGGAGAATTGCTTCACTGGGACACCAACAGCATTTTTTCAACAAGCCACTACTTAGAGAACACGTTTCTCCATATGTTTTCCCCAGCTCATTTCACTATCACATCATAGCCAGGGTTTATGTCATATTCAGACACCTTGGAGCAAAGGCTAAAGCATGGGCCTCTCTCTCTCTCTCTCTCTTCTACTTCCAAGCGGATGACCAGCATTGCCAGCTGAATCAGCTACAGTCTTCCATGCCAAAACATAACTGGTGGGCAATGCTTTCTCATCCCAAAACCCAGCTCCTCCTGCCATGCCTATTTACTAAAAACTCAGTCATTATAACCTTTCTTCTCCAGACAAATAAAAACGCGACATCTTCTCCTGTTGCTGCTGAAGAGAGTTCAGATTATGATTTTTTTCTAAGAAAGTTTTGTGCCGATAGGGTGCTACTAAATCATGTTTTGGAGACTGATGCCCTTCTTGCTCACAGATAAACAGCAAGACAAGCCAAGCATTATGAACTTTATGGACACAAACACACGTGAAACACACACAGACCTTGCCATACAACTCTATAGCACTCAATTCTAAAGAAATGTCCTCTAACAATACCGCATATTACACTTACAATGCATCAAAAAGCTTTACAAGAACATTAAAAAGCAATTGAGGAAAAATTACATTCATGCCTGGCCCCTCAAGACCCCACCACATTCCACAGGAGACACTAAAAGGAGGGTCAATGATGCCAGATCTACGGTTGCCAGAAGCATTTTTCTTTCTAGGCATCTTGCCCCAGTCAGTATGATCACGCTGGGTGTCTCAGAGACACAATAGTCTGATCTCTGTCAGAGCAACCTTAATGTTTCTGGGAAATGTGGATATCTCTTTGCTTTATGCTTCTGGCTGAAAAAACCCAAATAATTCCCTATTCATTATTTTCTTTGCTCTGTTCCAATAAATACCCTCCTT
This sequence comes from Anarhynchus alexandrinus, assembly GCA_008711295.1. Lineage (NCBI taxonomy): Eukaryota > Metazoa > Chordata > Aves > Charadriiformes > Charadriidae > Anarhynchus > Anarhynchus alexandrinus. The sequence goes on along the minus strand of VUYV01000214.1, from coordinate 191,857 downwards.
CTGAGCACAATCCTGATCCCCTGTTGACTAGGAGAAAAACTTGATGCACCTGCAGTGGAAATAGACACATTAAATCTTGAGCCTCGCGGCTAAGACCTTACTTGTTTAACTCTGCAGAAAATGCGATGCTAATTTAGCCAACGCATCTACCCTTAAAACTTCATAGTGAAAGAAGCAAACAGTGGAGCAGATCTGTACCTTTGAGGCAGGTGGTTGCACTCTGCTGTTTCAGGATCTGTCTTGAGACAAAGCAGCGGGGAATGGCACGAGTCTCATAACAAGATAACGAACTCGCCTCCTGTCTTCAGCGCAAGTGCTTAGCAAGGGCCGAAGTCTGCGGAGCCATGCGGGACACATAAGTCTTCACCACGGCATCTTCGCCTCTCCCTCGTGAAGCGCAGCCAATCAAACCGGCAGGGTGCAAACCGCAAACCACGCAGGAACTCAGAGGCACGGTAGCTTACCGAGCTGGGTGTGGGACTCAGCTTACTGTGGTTTTATTCTCTTACTGTGAGGGTTACAGCTGCTCCAGAGCAGTTTCTCTGAATGCTACAGCTGTTTGCTGGTCCAGCTGTATGTCATGTGCTGGGGCACCCCATAACTTGCTTAATGCTCAGACATTTAATGTGTCTGGAAAGCACCGGCCCCTTTGGCCACAAGTAGGGATCCCCAGGAGCAAGCCGTCAAAGGTCTCCTAAAATGTGCCGTCTTCTTTAATATGGGGTGACGTCAGTGGTCATAAGCCATCAGCATTTGAACTTGTGGAGCACCTCTCCTGCCACGCATCCCGTTTGACATGAGAGAGTCCATGGGTGCATACACACAGTGCCCCCACACATGAAGATGTGCTCGTATCTCTGTAAGCAAGCACAGGCAAATACAAGCACCATCTTGTGCCTGGGTAGGCGCAGGCCAAGAGGAGGTTGATACAAGAAAGAGTCCAGGATCTCACCAGATTCGGTGATGACTGTGAACCTGGGGGATGTCTTCAAGCTGTGAGAAAAGAGGTATGAAAATCTGATTATTGTAAGAACACAGAAAAGGCAGATTTGCCTATTTAGCTGTTGCACCAGTTTAGTCCCCAGCAGGGGCGCATCGCGGGAGGCCAGCGGCCCGGACAGAGCGACTGTGATCTACCCAAAGCAGCGATGATTTGTCTGACCAACACCCGCGTTACTGCTCTTTCAGATGGCAAAATATGTACGGACCACATAAACGCCATAAAACTAAAACTATAATTAAGGATTTTCTCCTCAGGTGAGTAAAGGCTGAAAAGACACTGCCGGGTCACCGCACTGAGCTGTGCCCCTCACACCTCTGCCAGTTCCTTTTCCCGCCACCCCGACAGAAGACGGCAGGGGTCTCCCATCCCCCCACAGCAGGGGCTGGCGAGAAAGCTGATTGGGCAGCAGGAGGAAGGGGTGGGCCTAAAAAGGTGATTGGCAGCAGCTCGTCAGGGATGAGGAAAACTTGGAGGCTGGGGCTTGAGAAGATGATTGACAGCCCCAAGGACCCTATGGAGAAAGAGGGTGCTGGTTGAAAGCATTCTGATTGGCTTAGGAGTGAAAGGAGGCGGGGGCTTGCAGGTGATTGGCAGCAGTTTGAATCACCCAGGGAAAAGGTTACCCAGCAGTCAGTGCGGTTTGGGCTTCCTGAGGTACCCGGGAGGAGGGAGGGGAGATAAGGAGAGGTCTGGTCCTGGCAATGTGCGTCCACCCATGTGCCCTACATCAACCCCATTGGTAATTAACTTCACACATTAATTACACTGGGGCAAGAGTTTCCCCTGACCCGTGCGCATCCTGTCCTTGCTGGGGCTCGGCCTCCCGAAACGGCTGTTTTCCTCCCACCTCTTCCTGTCTTCCCTCAAGAGCTCCAGTCCCTCCTCCTGCCTGAGGGCCGCCGGGTGCCGGAGGGGCCCCTGTGGGAGAAGGGACACGCGTGATCCGAAAATGGGAAAACTGGTTGCTGCTGGAGAGTGGAGGGCCCCCTGAGGAAACGCAGCTCTTGCCCTGGCCCACGGGCTGCCTGGTGCTGTGCCTGCAACAGTTAGCACCAGGCATTTCAGAGAGCAGTAAAAAGGAGTAGACATCAAGTGAAATTTCTCCCTGCAGCCATCTCTCTAAGACCGCTTAAAATCATAGCCTAAAAACATAATCTAAATTCCGTCTGGTAGGTGGTAAGCCAGGAAGGGACCATTTGCTGCAGCTGAAAGAGATTCATAAATTATCGAGTTCTTGAGTCAGTGAGATCCGCACGCCCCGATTTCTTGAAGCCACTTTTCTTGACTGTGTACCAGTCAGAGGATCTGGATGGGATTCGTTTCCTTGAGCGTGGTTCAGAGCCTGGCCAAATGGTCCGTGCTTTTTCCAGCCTGCTGCTCAAAAGCAGGAGAAAAAAACGTTTTCACTCCTAATTATTGTTGACTTTGAAGAACAAGCAGTCAGGTTGCTTGGGTTCAATCTGTGTCCCTCAAAAGAGCGCAGGTGTTACAAACAGAAATGGGCAAAATTTTATTGATATTATTGAAATGTCTGATATTGACAAGAAGTATTCTTAATAATATCTTTTGTCCAAAAAGTTACAGAGAAGGATTAATCTGTTTTCTATTAAGTTACTCTTTTGTTACTTTTAATGGTTTAAATACTTCCAATATGAAATGTTCTGATTTTCAGCTTAAAACAACTCTTTTTCTCAAAATTTACTTTGATTTGAATAAAAAGGTAAAAACATCTTAAACAAAAAGATTATTTTTGGGCAAAACACAATTTTGCATTTGGCCCAAGATAAAATACTCTCAATTGTTCAGCCAAAAATATTTTTTGTTTTGCATTGGAGACTTCAATCTTGCAAGCAAACTAAATATCAGTTATATATGCAGCATTGTAGCACTAATCACACAGAGTTGGCTCAAGAACAGAGGCACAGAATGCAAGAATCAAATGTTGATGTCTTGTCTGCTAACACTGAGACCTAAACAGTGTTCAGCTTCATTTATATGACATGATTTGTCTGACATTAACTGACAAACAAAAGCAAAAGATGGGAAATAAATGCATGGTTATATCCAGGCTTGAGGCCTTTATAGTCTCAGTGGCTCAATTTGAATATTATTTAAATGCAAACATTTACTAAATGTTACATTTAAGGGTTTTTTTTTGGTTTTGTTGTTTGGAGATTTTTTTTTTTGTCAAAGGAGGATCTTTTAGACTAATAGCTTGTTTTAGTTATGAGTCAAACATATTGACATATTTTTCTCCCTAGCACATCCTATCCTTTTAGTGTCTTAGAATACTGGATAAATAACTACATCTGAGCACTTGCAGTATATGATTTGTCAATGTAGAAGTCCTGTGTGGTATTACTTCCAAAATACTTGTATTGTAATGCCATGTCACTGTAGTACATTCTTTTTACACCTCTGAAATATCCCTGAGCTCCTGAAGTGAGGGAGAAGTGTATTGTTCATGTTCTTTTTGTGTGCGTATAGAACTTCAAGCTGTTGCTCTTGAACTTTTCACCATTTACTAAAACCAAAGAAACAGAAGAAAGCATGACGTGCCCTGCTTGTTGAGAACACACCTCATCAAAATCCTAGAGCTTCAAAAATCAAACCGAGTAGGGACCCAGCTAAGAAAAACATGGGTACTGAGTTTTCTGTTAAAGCAAGTTAGGATTGCAGGAGATTTATCTAATGGACTTGTAAAACAAAGCAAATCATTGTATGTTGCCATATAGCCAATGTCACAGTGCAATTCTGACAGAGAGAGAGACAAACATACAAAGGCAAAAGAGGGATCTCATGACTGAAGTTTGTAATAGCTTCATGGAAACATATGATAAAATCAGCTTCTCTCAGCAGGAGAGAGACAGATAAAAATGGACTCCATTTGAAGTGCAAACAACAAAGAGACACGGGGAGTTGTAAAACATACAGCACCCTCCTCATAAAGATCCCACTTTCTCTCAGTTCCAAGTGTTTGCAACTGTCTCTCCCTGTGAAATCTTAATTAAACCAATATATTTCCCATCTCAGTCATTTGAAGATGCGTGTAGTTTGATAAAAAGGTTAATTAGCTCTATTCTTAAAAAAAATTTTAAAACGTACCATTTTGATCTTTTGCTTGAAATTCATGCCTATCCTTGCATTAAAAATATCGCTCAATCTGGACTACGGTAGCTAGCAGGCAGGAGAAGCATGCTCGTAAGTGGGACTGAGTGGAGGGGGCTCAGATGGAAACCAAACATTTATTATGAATTTTAATATTTTTACCTTTTGTTCTCATAACGTGTATTACAGATTATCTCCGTTCTTGAGGCTGGGTGTTTGTCAGGGCTTAAAATCAAATTGATACATGAGGAAGGCGGTTCCTTCTCTGGTGACTCAGCTGGGAATTGCACAGAAATCTACCCAGCCTGATGCTAACTAATAAAAGGAAGGGAGAGGAACAGGAACATCTCATAAAGCTGTGAAATGACAATTCACAAGCATCATTTAAATAATTTGGAGGCTGCATTCCCTTTTTATGCTATTACTGCATTGACTAAAATGCACCTCCTATTGAGTATACCAGCTGTGAAAGCAGACAGATCCAAGCGATCAGTCTAGAAACACTGTTGTTACAGTTTAGCAGAGCAATTCACAGACAAATGGAAGCTCTTGTTTTAATTCCTTCACCTCTCTGCTCTTGTTTAGAGCCCTTCAACAATTCCATAGACAGAAGAGTTGCAATAGATTGACATGAGACATTTCCTCCCCTTCTCCCTAGTTGCAGGTACTGTCCTTTTGCTGTAATGTAACTTTCACTGGGTCTGACATTTGCATTTGGATCTCGTTATAGGTGTGATCAAAATGCTAGCTACAGTAGCACCATAAGTCAACTGAAGCTGTGGTTTAATAGTAGAAGGTGTTAGGCTGTGTTTAAACAAGCTTACTGGAAAAGAAAATAATTTCTTTTACTTGCTACTGCTCTCTGTGTTCTTGGTAGACTTTTTATGGGGAGACACATGAATATGGTGTTTTCAGTCTCTAAACATGAAAGCACTTCATTATGGTGTGCATTATTGAGTAGAACCAAGCCACCTCCCTTCTAGTTTGGTATCAAACTGTAGTCTCTCTAAAAGGAGAGACTAGGCATATTCTCTGTATTTTCTCCTTGGGTCTGTCATGGGGGCCGCATTTTTTATTAAGGACAGTTGAATGGGCCCAAAAGGTTATTGCAGAAAGTAGTCTTTTCTGTCTTCCAGTTCTGTAATTTTGCTGCTGTGGAATCCCGATGTTGGCTGTCTTACGCAGATGAGAAATGGAGAACAAGATTATTTCTGTCTCTGCTTCTTTCTCCAGAATTTTGAGTGAATGATATCATGTTTGAGCTGTTACATTTGCAGAACTGTGTTGAGTTTTCAGATTTGGAGAATAGAATAAGCATCATGAGAGATGTCTGGCATCACTTACTGACTCTAGATGCAAAATAACTTTTTACCTATGGCACTCAGGAAGCACATGAAGAACTTCATGAAAAATTATTCTAAGGCCAAAGTAAAAGTCAGGGAAGTAGTTACTAATGATCCTCGTGTCCGCCCCTCCCCCTCCCCCCCAAAGTTCACTAAAGTGAGACATCAGTGAACCAACATACAGTGCAGTTTCTCTTTCTGATGTCATGGACATAGTATGCCACAGGATGAATGACTGTGGAAAGAACTGGAGGTGTGTGTGTAAGTGCCTCACCTGGTTGGACTATTTTATCAATAAGGGATCAGAGAAAGTCAGACACCATTGTCAACAGAGCTCCTTCAACACTGAGACATTGAAGAATTTTCATTATATGGATAACAGTGGAATGAATCAAGGGTGACTTGAGAAGGCCTGTCAGTTAAAATTAGGAAGTTTGTGGGGGATTATTTAAACTAATTGCTCAAGGAAAGGTAGCAAGTAATTACAGCTGCACAAAGAAAGCAGAAAGAGTAAGGGAAAACAACTTTTCCATGTTATTCCCAGAAAAAAATACTTAAAAGTACCAACACCTTTACAAATAAGAACCTAGGAAAAATTACATCACTGCTGACTTTAGGCTCATGTATCAGTGGAAATGTTTTTGAATATAAAGACAGATGAGCAGAAATGTCAAAAACTGAAAAGAAATTAGCATCCGTTTGGCATTTCTGAAAATTAGGGGCTTGAAAATAAGCAAGACAAACTAATATTTCCTGGCCCTAAAATACATCTTAAAATAGATTGGTGTTTATATTGCTCTCTCATAGCTATATTTTCCTAGATAAATGAAGGGAATTGGACTGGAGAAGACAGTTAGACAGAATCTGTGTATACAAATTCCTAGTTATACAAGTACTCATATGAGAATAGGATAATTAATGTGGCTGCTCAGTGCTATGATAGCCCAGACAACCTAAGTTACTAAGCAGCACCCCAGGTGCATGCCAGTTAGGAAGCAAGTGCTGAAGCAGTTTCAGCCAGCAGGTTTGCTCATTCTGCAGTTCTGACAGATGCCACTGGTGGAAACAAGTCGGTTTTGAAGCAAATGTGGTTTTGCCAAGAAATCATACTAAAGATGCCATCATGCTCATAAGAGCACTACAGTAGTGTACAGGGTCAGGGAAAAGGCCCATCTGGCCCAGTGTTCTCTAGCTGAGAGTGCCAATAAGATCTATTACAGAAAATGGGCAGGAAGAAAAGAAACAAAGTGAACCTCCTCTTGACATTCTTTCCAGAAATCGTTCCCTGCAACAATCCAAGGGCTTGTTGAGCTAGAGATTGTATGTGAACAATTATATTTAAGAGCCACTTATTTTCTGTAAATTTGTCCATTTATATTTTTGCCCTTCACGACACTCTGTGGCACTGCATGCCACAATGTACTTAATGCACAGCATGGAAGAATACTTCCTTCTTTTTGTTTAAAACTACTACCCGGTAATTTTGATAACACAGGTTTGTTACTCTTGGAGAAGTTAGGTTACGCTAATGGACTTAAAGTCAGTAGTCCAGTGAAGTTTACATTTAAACTAAAGACTCAATGTTTACCATTCAAATATCTTTACCATTGACATTAAGTAACCTTTTCTATTTCATAATTAATCAAATTGGTTGGGAAACTTTGTAGTTTAGGAAACCTGTAACAGCATATAAAAGCTGTTATCGTTATTTTCAATATCATCTCTAGACATTGCTTTTAGCTCTGAGTCTGCCAGAATTTCTTGATAATTACTGTCTAACATCTTTATAGTGAAAAGAAATGGAAACGCCAATCAATTCACAGTAGAAAATATCCACACTACAAAAACAATTACCCTGCTCATATCAACTATTCCACCTGCTGGCAATCCCTGCAGAAAATCTGAACGTAAGAGGGGCCCTGGAAAGTGAACTTCCTATTGTTCATCCTATTGTAGAGTGTTTCTTCTTGCATGTTACTGACACACTGATGAAGGAACAAGAGTCATGTTCTATTCTTGCCCTTATGATAACTGGTATCTACTAGATAGAGGAATTGTGTATTTTATATATGGTCAGCTGGCATATTAGATGAGAATCCAAATCTTGAAAATTACTTTTTCAAAGGAAAAGAAATAATGAAGCTCAAGCAAAGTACCAGTGTTGTCATTCAAAAAGAAATCAAGGTAGCTGTTGCCTATATTTTCTATATGATAGACTTTTTAAAATTTAAATGAAATACCCTGGAACAATTATCAGAAAATCAAAGCCAGAGAAACAATTTTCTTTTCCCTCCCCTTTCTTCACTGAAAATACAGCGCACTCAATTAGCACTAGGGTTATTTACATAGGACACAGAATTGCTCATCAAGTCAATTTGCATTCTGGGGAACAAATAGATGGATTACAGTATTATGTATAAAACTTATTCCTGCTGTAGTGATCCATGAAATTGCAGTTAATTTTGCTGAAATAGACCATTATATTTTTAAATAGAAGTGAAAGAAAACGAGAAAGAAGAGGTAAACTGCTAGGAACTGAACTTCAAATACAAGATTAAATTATTAGTAGGAACGCAGCACTGCTGGGAACAGCATGAGCTGCTAGATGAAGCCACTGACCTGTTGGCTTTCAGACACAACCAAGTATCCGCCTTGCCATAGTAAATTAGATGAATTATTGGTAGTGATGGGCCTGTCACATTGCACATTCATGTCCCCAAGTGATGCATGTGAAAGTGAATTCCCGCTGATACAAGCTCCATGCAGCTCTTACTGGCTCTGAGGTGCCAACAGCATGCATCTGTTCTGTGCAACGAAATAATTGCATTGTGACACTTCTATAGTACAGCTGTGCATAATGATTTTGCTTGATTTTATACTGATAGATGAGATGAATTCAAGACTGTTTAATGGTTGTACAAAAATCTGGGGACTATGAGATTAGACTAAGGAAAATTCTAACTGTACCATGAGAATTTGCATTTCAATGCCCTTTTTTCCTCTCTCAGCAAAAGATGGCATGTGCTTCCACCTCGTCACTGCTTAACTTGAAAGTACTATGTGGTTTAATGTGGTTTCAGAACAAGTCAGAAAAACCAACTACCATTTGGTCACTCAGTTCTAAGAGCTGTGTGACTGTATTAACTAGCTATTGCCCTTCACCTAAGTTTTGATAACTGTCAATATGTGCAGTCTTACTCCATCCCATTTGTGACGTAAAATACCTTAACTTCAGAAGCCCTGTGAAAAGCAATTTGAAAGCCCTGTACTCATCAACGACCAGAAGTAACCACCTGAACTACCAACTGCAACTCCAATTAATTTGTCCATTAGATCAGTCTGTTCAGGACACCCCAGGCCAAAATTCATCATTGTCACACTGCAGGGAGACTAAGGGCGTTATCAGATTCAGTGCTTGAAAAAAATATCAACAATAGAAATAAGGAATGAAAGAGAAAAAGTAATACGCAGAGAAGGAGAACTTAGCACTGAATTTTCAGGTTTATAATTCTATGAGAGGAGGAAGCCAGAGGTCTTTCAGTGTCTGCAACCTGTCTCTTCAGGCATTCTGTAGCATATGTTAATGTCTCTGTTCAGCATGCCAAAACCAGGAAAAATCTGCCTTCCCTTTCCTATGGTTCCTGACAGCATCAGAAGAAGTAATATGACAAACAGGCATCAATATAACTAAAACATAACTAGGTGTTGTACCTCCTACAATATGCTGTCCCCTAAGAGGGCTACTATCAAAAACTCTTCACCAAACTTGTATTTCTTTCAGCTCCTGCCAGAATTTCCTTGTTCAGACACAATTTAATACAAACAGCTCTAGCTTAAGTTTTAAGAATATATGTGCTAAAACTTTAGTTGAATAAAAATGAAAATGCTTTCCATGCCAAAAACGTGCTGTCTGTTAAAAATAAATGTTAAAAATCCGTACAATGCAAAAAGTAAAAACTATAGGTCAGTGGTTTTAGAAAAAGGGGAAAATTGAAGCATTTAGGAATAAAGCAGTGGGTCTGTGATAGTACTCTCTTGTGTAGTCACAAATAAAGTTATATTATGGGTGTTTAAATCTAGCAAACATTTCTCTGCCTCAGTCTGTTCATTTGTTGTTTTAGTCACTATTTGGTACAACTTCGTTTGACCAAAAGATTTCATTCAAAACTAGAATAGCAGGGTCTATTGATGGTTAGTCTTAAAATAGCTTGACAGAAAGTGCATTGGTATTCCACAACCAGGAAAACAAAGAATTGCTTTGGGTCAAGACTGAGGTGCCAGTGCAGAACTAGGAAGACAGTATTGGTAGGTGAATAACACGTAATCAGTTTAATGGACTCTTGTTCAAACTGTGCAGTAGCAGTGGGACTGAAAAGTACAGAAACCAATACTAGAAGAACAGGCATGCTGTAGAAACAGTAGATTAAATGCTCTGAAAAGGTGGGTAGAGATCAATAGAGTGGTTACAGTAGATCTGTAACACAGCTTTCTTTATGCTTCATCCCAGCTACAGACATCTTGCATAATTTAGAGATTACTGGTATTCACACAAACTGTATATGATCTATAGGTAAAAGGAGAAATTAATTCTTTGTTTTTTAGGCAGGATTCAAAAAACACCTTCACTTTCCAGGTGGATCACTACTTTCAGAATAAAAAGTAAGATGATATTCACTGTGAAATAATATGGGAATGACTGTACGCTAGTGTTAACTAAGTCAGTATGGCTCTGTGCCACAAAACAAAGAGAAATTGCCCACTGGTAGCATATTTTCAGTTATTTTTATACAGCTTTTACATATATCAGATATTACAGAGGTCTAAAAAACATCAAGGCTATTTATTCATAAGTAAATAATTCTATATAACATTTAAACTATAAAATGAAAGGAGGGGGAGCTTGTGAATAATTAATATTGCCAGGAGGGTTTTTTTTCATTTTGTTCAGATAATCTTCTAAAATGCTGTAAATTTCATTTGAGCTGAAGTTGCAGTAGGAAACGTCACTAAAGAAGCCAGTGTTTAATATCAGAAAAAAATCTACTCGGAATTTTTGGCTTTTTTTTCTAAGACTTAAATGCCAGATGTTGAATACAAAGTTACAGAACATGAATATTCAAGTTGACATACTGTCCAAACCAACCAAAGTCACTGTGTACAGCACTTAGTCTGTCTGTTGCTGCACCTTTCACCCTAACCCATCAGTCCTAAATATTTCTGCATTTTAGATGCAGTCAGTACAACATAAATGATATCATGTTGTCTAGTTTCACCAAGAGAAGAACAGAAGTGCTGCAATTTTTGGACACGGCGACAACAAATCTCATGTGATGTGACAAAGTCGTTTCAAACAGACAGAAGATATGTCTGTTTTTATCGGTGGGGTTCTATGGTCTACTTGCTGCGGCTATAGTGGAGAGACAGTGTATGAAGTCCTTGCTAGGCCTTCTTCTGTGATAACATCTAAGATTTATCTATGTAGCAAATCCAGGTGCAGGATAGCAGGAGGCAAATCCATGTTTATGTCAGCTATAGCGTATGGTCAACAGTTGGCAGGCATGCTGTGTTTAGGCGTTGTGAGGTCTTCAAACACGGCTTAATGTTTCCATACCATATGTACTGTAATATCTAATCACCATGGGAGTAGAGTCTAGTGTTTCAGCACAATTTATTTGTTGGCTGATAATAAATCAGCTAACACTCAAAATGCTATACATTACTACTTTTTTTTTTTTTTTAACCAAGACAGAGAAAACCACTATAATCTGCAGCGTTTCTGCTTTCTACCTCCCAAGCTTGCTTTCTCCTTCTCACCAGACAGGAGCCTGCTCCCTCTTCCAGAAAACTTAAACATTTTCAGACAAATACTTTAAGCTTATCTGTTTCTCAAATATTTGAAACACTGTGTAGCTCCTAACAGAAGGAGCTTCAGAAATTATTTTTCTATGGGATATAAGCACAAATACAGGCTCGGCGGGGAATGACTGGAGAGCAGCCCTGAGGAGAAGGACCTGGGTGTGCTGATTGACGATAAGCTCAACATAAGCCAGCAATGTGTGATCGCAGCCCAGAAGGCCAACCGTATCCTAGGCTGCATCAAAAGAAGTGTGGCCAGCAGGTCAAAGGAGGTGATTCTGCCCTTCTACTCCACTCTTGTGAGACCCCACCTGGAGTACTGCATCCAGCTCTGGAGTACCCAACATAAGAAGGACATGGAC
>VUYV01000214.1:0-179662 GCA_008711295.1 Anarhynchus alexandrinus | reverse complement strand
TTAGATTGAACATTAGGAAGAAGTTTTTCACTTTGAGGGTGGTGAGGCACTGGAACAGGTTGCCCAGAGAGGTTGTTGAGGCCCCATCCCTGGAGGTGTTCAAGGCCAGGCTGGACGTGGCCTTGGGCAACCTGGTCTAGTGGGAGGTGTCCCTGCCTATGGCAGGGGGGTTGGAACTCGATGATCTTCGAGGTCCTTTCCAACTTAAACCATTCTATGATTCTATATTAAATCATCCTGATATAAAAGAAATTCCTAACAGCATATTTTATTTTTTTTTTGCATTTCAGTAGTTCCATATTGCAATGTTAGTTTCAGACACACTTGTGTGGGAATCCCCAGAATCTTGATTTTTTTTCCACACTAAATTCTGTTTACAGTTAACTGGGGAAAAATAATAATCATACCAAAACTAAGAAACTGAAGAATCAAGGTGCCTCCAGTGTGTGCTCCACAATGCCTTAAAGAATATGTATCTCTCACACTCATAGCCCCGTAATTTTTTCTTTTCAAAGCAAATTGATGCTGAAAGATACACCTAAGTAAGTTCTTCACAACAGAGCAAATGGAGTTTTTTTTTTTTCATTAAGATTCCTATGGCTATGTGCAATAATCCAAATATATTCAAATTTCCAAAGGGAGTCATCCCATTCCTTCCTCTCAGCTCCAGCTACACACTTGTGCAGGAAGTTGTACTCATGTAACCCCAGTGGAGAACCTAATAACTTTTAAAAGGTTGAATTGTTTTTTTCCAGTGTAGCTCCCTTAAATCTCATGGTTGAAGCTCTAGGGAAAAGTGGGCAGGAATCCATGTTGGGGAAGAGGAGAGGAGAAGGGAAGTTGTGAGACTGCCCACTTTAACAACTGCCAACCATCGGATGCATTTAGCTGTAGTATGAAATCACACCCTTTTACACAACTCTGGGAATGACAAGACACTTTAAAGCATATGTAAATTGCACTGCATTTGCATCCACCCTAAGAACATTTTACATTGCCAGGACTATGTGAAAAACTATACTGCAAATAAAAAGTAGACCAAATATATGCACTGTTGAATTCAGTTACCTTTAACTTCCTTTGATGAACAGTGTCTATGGAAAACGTGCCGGATAAGGGCAATTTTATTCTATTTACTGAGGAGTCCTAGAAGGCAGTGAATTTAAGCTTTTTTGATCGGTGGAGCCCTAAAGATTATGCAGTTAAGTTGCAGTCTCCTGGACAGAAAAGGTAAGCATAATAACAGTAGTTTTACTTTTCTGAGCTCTCAGATTCCTTAGAAGCAGATGATGCAATTGGTAGATGTACCTTGAAAATTTGAATGAAAGCCTGAGAACCCTTTATTGCAAAGACGTTAATATAGCTAATAAAGGTTGCATCAGCTTTCTGCAATGTTCTACAGCAGTTACAATATGGATGTGCAAGTCCTACAATAAAAAAGTTCACTTGGTCAGGTTGAATGTGGTTACAAAGACATTCTCACTGGCAGTAACATAGTGAGTAAAAGTTTTAGTTATACAATCTTAGCAATGTATGGTTAAAAGCTGAAGGAAAACACAAAGTGTGAAAACTTTATTAAATAACATTATTTTTGTTGTTCTTTGTTTTTAAATATTAGAAATTCCAGTTTAAATTCCCCTTGGAGGAATAAAGAGGACATTTTTTTTCTTTTGTATGTCAGCTGTATCTGTATTTTATCTATCTAAAAGGCTTTAACTTTCTGTGACATACGCATTAACATCTTCACTGGCATACAAGTCTTCTAACTTTTCATAAAATGACCACATGTGGACAAAGCTTAAAACACAGTCTCAGATTTTATTACAAGTAAAGGGTCCTGACTTTTTTAGACTGACCCACCATCAGAGATGCCCAGCAAGGGTTAGCCGAAAATACTTTAGTAGCATACTATATGCCTTTAACCAAATCCCAAGGATAAAGCTAGATTTTCTCCACCAAAACCAGAATGATATCGCCCTCTCCGTCTGTTCTGGGGGGGTGTCTCCCATCAGCTACTCTCCTTTGTCCGTGAATCATACCAACAGCCCTCCCTTATTGCCTTCTTACCCTGATAGAAGATTGGATGGTTTTATGGTTGAGTCACTGCACTGGATACAGGCCTACATTATTATTTTTGTCACAGATTTCCTGTGTAGTCTTGGACAAATAATCTCTTTATTCTTCCGATGGTAAAATGAGGCTAACACATCTCAAACTCATGAGGATATTCTGAAGATCAGTTGATTAGTCTTTGTGAGATACTCTGATATTAGAGAACAGATGCTTCAAAAAAGCCAGTAAATATACAGAGATATTTGATTTCTGGTCTTCCACAGCTTTTTTTAAAAACAGCTTTCCACTTAATAAATCCCAGCTGGATGACTGTTCTTTTTTACTCAGCAGCTCTCACATTCGTTTTCTAAGGTGGAACCAATTTTCTTGCCTTCTCCTTTTTGGAGCTCTTTACCCTTTGCTGATTTAGTACAACATATCCTTTCCAAACATATTTATTTTCTGCTTTTTATCCTCACATTCCCAAGTGCCTTATAAATGCATGTATATAAAAAACTTCAAACAAAGAAATAAGACTGCTGCAGGGATACCACATCGCAGACAGATAAACAAGCTATTAAATAGTTATCTATACAGTCCCTTCATGATCATATCAGAACACCCAACATGGGATGTATGGGAGAAATACCATATATTCTATAGAAACTGCAGGGAGGAGCTTTTAATTGTGTATAATGTAACATGATTGGGACACTAAAATTAACCTCCTTTTAAGTGCAATTTGGGATAATTAACCACTCCAAGTAATAAGGATTTGGGGTTTTATGTCTCATTCATAGTTGGCTGCAAGGTCAGCATCTTGTATGGATGTTGGTGTAATAGAAACTCAGAGAAGTATTCTGCATAGTAAATTGTCACAACCCGTTTCAGCAAAGTTCTGCTTAGAGACTCCTAGCTGAGAACTAACGAGGCATGGTCCTAATAGTCAAAGAGAAATATGGGGGTAAGAACCCAAAGCGGGTGCACATACAACCTACGTCAATTTAGGGAATGCTCAACCCTGCTATACATCTCTCTGCTGAACTGGATAGTGTAATGAAGAAGTCTACGAGGGCTTGCTACCTTCTCCAGGAAAGACACTATGATTCAGGACACTGTCTATATGGGAAAAAACTATTAAAAGCTTTCATATAGCGTAATTTGAAGTAATCAACAAAAGAACACACATAAACTAAATAACACCAACATCTTTTCATTTTCCTTCTATGTTTTTTCACATTTGTCTTAGGAATAAAGATTTCTGTCAGGAAATTGCAATCTTAAAAATTAGTTTTTTCAACTGCTCCCTGCTCTCCTGTTTTGCTCCATGCGTTATGGGGCACATGTCTGACATAATGCAGCAATAACGTTCCTTTTAAAGTAGTGACTAGAAGTGGAGGAGGGGATGCTGATCCTGGTTTGCTGGGCATTCACTCATCTGTATAGTTTTCACATAAATGAGCAAAACAACCCAGCTTCTTATATTCACGTCTACCCTGTTAAAAAAGGACGCATGTTTCAGACACTGGAGATATAAACACAGAAGGCAGCAGGTGAGAACAGGAGGGCTAGGCTGAACTGTGAATCTGTCTGGCTTTGTCAATTTTTATAAAGAGTTATAAAATCTGTTAGTATTCAACTCCAGCCATTGGCAGTTGGCATTGCAGTTAATGGACTGAATGATGCCTCAGAGGCATTTTTCTACNTCCCCCCCCCCCCCCCCCAATAATTAAAAAAAAATTCTCAGCAGAACATTTTTCCAAGGCAGCATCCATATCACATGAAAACCAGCTTTCTCCAGCACCCAGGCAAGCAGCAGTAGCCCAAGAAAGACAAATTCTTTGCAAATGTGAAATCACCAGAGGCCTATTTTATAGGTGACAGTGATATATTTAGAGGGGAAGAGCTGATGGATCGCTAACAGATTTATTTTTAATAATCATTCTATTCCCCCACCTTCAAAGTAACTAACAAATAGCAAACAGATGGTGTTAGCAGTCAAATACTCCAAATGAGGATGTTATCTCGGGGGCAGAGTTGTGGGACACAAACAACTGAAATGAAGGTAGTGATTTTATCTGTCATCTTTTGCCCTCTGGTGCAAATGCAGTAAGAACTTGGGCTTAACAATGTCTTGCTGACTGCCTACCATATTCCCAAATACAAGGGGCCACGGTAGTTTCTCGCCTGGTTTCCACTGACAGGAATCAAACATGTATTGCAACAAACATACAAACTGCCATTACATTTGAGATAAAACTCCACAGTTTGAGCATTAAAGCATTCTCTAGGTCCTCTGTTGCTCTGTTGCATCTGTAAAGAACGATGTGCAGCTCAGAATACTTCACAATAGTTTTTACTGGGACATTGTGATATCTTGGGGTAGAGTTCGTTTTATTTCATACTGTAAAACTGCGCTCTGAGATCCCAGTGAGATACCCAGTTTGAATTGTGCCATGTACTTACTCACATTTAATACTGTCTTACATCATGGGTAATCCTGTTGAAATCTATCAGGTGCTCCCTAATATGAATAAAAATATCACAACTTGGCACAGCAACATAGACGGGGGTTAGGCTAGTTGACTAAATTGGTCTGGCACCTGGCTACCAGTCAGCCATATGAAGCCCCCTAGAATTTAAAATGCTGTGTAATTTGCAGGACCACATTTATTAACAGTGAATAAATGCATAATAATGTATATCTATAAAATTGTGTGGGTATTCTAGGGCAAAACTCTTTACCCCCTTAATGCTGCACTGGACACCTGGCTGCTAGTTTCTGCACAAAAAGGCTATTTTAAAACTAGTTAATTAGTATCTGATTATCAATGTCTTACATCTGTCAAATGTAAGAAGTATTTCACCTAGGTAGTTAAAACGTGCTCTTTGGAAGCTGTTTTATACATAACTATACCATCCATATTACTCAAGGTATGTGCATAATGGCAGAGTGCTGAAAGATTTGAAAGCATTGAAGAACCAATCATCTTCAAGGTAAGGCAAACACGCTTGCGCTCTTCCCTTAATATCAGAAATAGGGAAGGGCACTGGTATGACCTATATTGAAACTGGCAAACTGGTGGGGAAAAAAAAATATATGAAATTATCAAGCAGCTACTCATTCCTTAGAGTTTACAGTAGAGAATACAGACTGTGGCTGGATCTGAATTCAGCCACTGGGTAAATGAGATTTTCAGCAATTGAATTGCAGAGCAGCAGGAGAAAAGAGGAATAAAAAAGGAAGAAAATTCAAACCCAAAAGATTTTATCTGTCCTCAGAGAAGCACTTCTTAAACAAATTGTAACCAGTTATAACTCTACACTGTATGACTCTGAGGACACATTCTCCAGCCAAGGCAACTAATTTGTTGTGCACTCAGGAGGGGAGGAATATGCCCCCAAATATTTTATGACATCTTATGGGAAAATGGAGGGCAGCCTTATCTCTGTCTTATTCCTACCTGCCTGTGATGATTATTTCAGTGGGGTCTGTGAAGACCTGCTGTAACTGGTTTGCTACCTTCTTGAATACAAATAATTTCCTGTAAATTGTGCCCCCTGCTTTTCAAAGAGGTTTGGAAATGATATATTTTTTTGTTTTTAAAACATTATTATATTATGGCAATATTCCACCATATTCTTGCCAAGTTTCTTATTAGTATCAGCAGCATCCACCACAATCCAGCTCTTCCCTCTGCTCAGCAAGCTGCCTTCTCAGTGGATGATGAAACTTGGCATGGATAAAGAGTAAATCTTATTAGCGATGCCCACACGTGCTGTGCAAGGGCTTGTACGTGATCTGTAGTGCTGAAGGAAGACATGCAATCTGATTACAAAAGGGGATTTTGTAAAGGGTTCATCTCTATGGTTGCTCAGTCAGCACAGGCAAAGCTTACACATCTCTTTTTTTAAATGGTTTGAGATAAAATCTGCTTCAGTCCGTTCTGATTTCCACGCATAGCCCACAGGAATTTAGGAAAGCACGGCTTTCCTTTTCCTACTTTTTCGTGCTTTGTAATACTAATATTTAGCATTTAGAAAGCACTTTACTGTTTCAACTCACTGTCTAATTAAATATCACTGTAAGATACTAACTCCCCTAAAAAGGCAACAGTTATTCAGGCATAGTACTGCACAATTGTATCTTATATTTTGCACTTCTGTTCTAAAAATAGAGAACTGCTGTGATTTCTCACAAAATGATAGCAGCAGGGAAACACTGACTTTTTAACAGCAATGTCATTAGGTGGTATTCTTCCTGATGTTAGGGGTCTAATTCTTATTGATGGGAGCACTACTGTAAGGCAATGTAAAGAGGTTTTTAGGTGTTTGAAGACTACCAGGTAGTTTCATTCCCAATTTTGCATCCTGTGCCATGTTCCCCAGTTGCTTAACCTGCTTGCATGTTAGAACGCTCCTGAGCTCCAGCTGGAACCAAATCCAGGAGTTCTTCTTGTAATGAAGTCTGAGCACACTTCAGATGTGATTGCGGACCATGCCCAGAGCAGCCTATTCTAACGCGTCCTGACAGTCCTTCCTGGTATGGCTCAGAGCATGTGTGAAATGCTGTCAGCAACGATCTATAAAACACAATGCTGGCAAACTAAATATCAGCCTTAACATTATATGGTTGTCCATCACAGAATCAAAAAATGGTTGGGATTGGAAGGGACCTCGGGAGACCATCTGGTCTTGCTTCTCCAGACACTGTGAAGGCGTGTGACCAAATCATGGCACACTGGTGTCCTCTCCCTCCTTGGCCACTAAGCCAGAGAGCCGTCAATGCGCTACAGGACAGATAAGACAGCCCCTACCTATACTCCGTCATGGCCTCACGGAGAGCTGGAAGGTCCCCACAGCCCTGGACAAAGAGAGCTCCACACCTGGCTGGCTGAGGGCTGGGTCCCACATGAGCTCCTGGCAAGATCCTGAGCACTGTAGTGGCTATGTCATAGCAGGCAGAGCACTGGTGGTGGCCCAAATCACTGTGAGATTGGTGACACGGTGGGCCCAGGGCAGGTGTTTCCTGGCTGTCAGGGAGAGGTGGGATGGACAGCCTTGGTGTGAACTGGGAGAGCCCTGGGCAGGATGGCTGGGCCTGCCTGTGGCGACAGTGGGTGGCTATTCTGTTTGTTGATTCTCCTGTCTATTACAGCCTCAGCCTTGGTCAGGGACACAATGAGCTCATGGTACACTGCTGTCTTCTCCCTCCTCTGCACCCAAGCTGGAGACCATCATGACTTCTTACAAGGACACCTACCTAAGGACTATAGAAACATGTACAGACCCTGTCTCTACCTTGTCATTGTCCCACAAGCAGCTGGACGGTGCCTGGAGCCACTGAGAAAGGGAGCTCCACACCGCCCACCTTCTCTGTCTTAAACTTATCTCAAAATAAATTTTCTGATTCATGTACCCATTGGCTATTTTTTGCTGTCTTTTTTGGGAAACCTTTTGGGGCTTTTCCTTTTGCATAAGGATTGCGTAAGTCTCCATTTCTTAGGAAGCTGGGCTAAAAAAATTTCAAAGCATATTAAGTGTCATATCTAAGATTAGAGTCTGCAAGCACGGCTATGTAAACCAGTTTGCTGCCTTTTTTGAGCAATGTAGCAAATGTGTATGATAGAGGAAAGAGCAGGTCCTTCAGCAGTGTAACTGAACCCAACTGGCTCCTCGTGAGCTTGTGAGAATCCCTTTCACATCTAGACTTCACGCCTCTGATGGCCTTTCTAGGATGCAGGAATGAACAAATCTTAGGTTTAGCATCAGAAGAGACAGACCCTGAGAAGAAAGATGAAGGACTCACTTTGATTTATAGGCACCAACTGTTACACACTATAATAGCTTCATTGATGGGGCTGAGATCAGTTTCTCTTTACCAAAAAAGGTGGAAGGGAAACCTTCAAGTGAAACAGCAGAAAACGCTCTCATTACGACCCTACAACACCTATATGGAGAAGTTTTTTGCAACCATCCAGGTAGGACTGCTCCTCTCACAAGAGCAGCCGAACCACTCTGCTCTAGCAAAACAAGCTTTCTTACAAGATGTGCAAGTGCGATGCACTGTGAAGTTGCATGTAAGCACCTGTGCTTTTAAGGATAAGGAACATACTGCATAGCAACCAGCTGACCTACATTTACAGCTGAAGACCTAAAGCTGACCCACAGCTAACCAACAACACAGAACAAGTGCTAGTTAAACAGACCGTGTCTTTTAAAATGATAAACCAAGCAGGAGCAGCAGCAGCATGGGGACAGGTTTGTTCTGCTGCCTTATGTACGAAGTAAGCCAGTCCGATATAGCATGATGAGCCGCTGCTGGCAGGGAAACACAACTCCGAGTAACTCCTACCTCCTCAATATGCTGTGCTGTGGGGAGGAAAGCACGCTCTTGGGACGTGGAGGCAATCCCAGGCTTGGGAGTGCTCCCAGCAGCGAGTGAGGTGGCAGCGTGAGCTGAGCTGGACAAACCAGGTGAATGCTGGGGACCCAACACGGGCAGTAAGGCTGCGGCAAAGCCGGCGCTGCTGTGATTTCGCTGCCGCCAAGCCCGTGGCGTCACAGCTCACACAAGCAGTGACACCCAGCCGCAAACGCAGCTTGCCATGTGAGCGTGGATAACCCTCAAAATAAAAAAAGCAAGGGGATAAATAGTGCATTTGTAGGGTTGCTAGGCCATAAAAAGAAGAGAGGGGGAGACAAGCAAAACCTTCCCCAGGCGCAGTGGTGATAATTGAATCAGCATACGGAGAGAATCTCGCACATATGGGACGAGATTTTTAACCCCCACCAAATGAAGTAGCTCTGTTGAGATCAGCACAGTGCTGCTTCACACTGTATGAGGATCTCCCTGTTGGCATAAATTAGCCTTTAGAAAAACAGACTCCCATTTAGTTTGCTGAGCCCTGCCCCAAATACAGAGACTTTTTTTAGCTCCCTCTGTGGAGCTGCATGGTCATATGACCACTAAAGAGCACATGAGCAATTACTGCTACACTGGAAAAGGAAAGATGTAAAAGAAAAATTGAAAGTTACTATAAAACAAAAATGCATATTCTAAACCTGCCTATTAAAGACAAACCATAACTGTTAATTAAGCCACCTTGCCTATAGCTAAATTACATCACACCAACGTTTCGTCCCTGGCAAGCATGAGTGACAGTTCTGTACTTTGGAGTTTCATAAGACAAAACCAGAGCAAGGAAAATAGCTCTGCTGTGCTCAATAAATGTATGCAAATAACCACAGCAGGAAACTATCATTAATAAGTCCGGTTAGAAAGACATCTACCAGATTACTCAGCATTACTTCTCTTTCCATTTTATTTTTATTTTTTAGAAATCTAATCATCTTTTTTCAAAACTTCACACAGGTAAGACTTTTTCTCAGACCAGTGGCTCCTGCCTTGCTCAAGACTAATGTGTCTGGCCTGGTGAGATCAAATGGTGTCAAGGAAGATGAAGTCCAAATCTCCATGAGATAAATCATCCGCTATACTTCAATATAGGAACAGGTGTCTGAGTTTACTGTCAAAATGACATAATTCAGAGAATATAAGAATAATTGTACAAACTCAGACCAAAGGTTCCCCCAGTTCAGTATCCTCTGTTCAGCAACAGGAGAATATAAGTACCATCTTGGGAAGGACTACAAGAAGCAAGAAAAATTTAGGGTGATCTTTTCCTGGAACAACCTTCTAGCTTCAAGTCATGCAATAGCCTGAAGGAGCCGACATAAAGGCTGTGTGTAGAGCATCATGTACAGTAGCCACAAATGTATTTATCCCCTGAATTTGTTCATTCTGGGTTTGAACCCCTTTCTGCTCCTGACCTCCTCAAAACCCTGTGGTGCTGAATTTCACCATTATATGCTACGGGGAAAGCTGTTGCTTTCAGTTTGTATTAAAGCTAATTTATTATAGCTTATAAATTCACTGGGTGCCCTTTAGTTCTTGTGTTGCGAGAAATAACAAGTAGTCATTTTGTATTCACTTTCTCTGCTCCACACATCTTTTATAGATCTGCACAGTATCTCCTGCTTTTTTTTTCCCCAAGCTAATGAAACCATTTAGTACTTCCTCCTGTATAAACCACTCTGTACCTTAAATCACACTTGCTCTCCTTCTCTGTAATCTTTCTAGGTCTTTGCAATAGTCAAGGTTGAAAATGCACCAGGAATTTATACAGTAGTACAATGATACTTTCCATCTTATTCTATTCTTTTCTCAGTAACTCTCAACATTCCCTTTGCCTTTTTCACCTCTGTGCCACACTGAGCTGATATTTTCATAGATCTATACAAGACAATTGTAAGATGTCTTTTGCAAGCACTAATAACTAATTTAGAACCCATCACAGGATGGCAAAGAATACTGAGAAGATAAAGATACTTAAGGACTGAAAGGAAGAGGATTGTGACAATTCTAGCAGATTCAGTGAAAAGCAGCAATGTGGTAATTTTGCAGTAAGCTGCATTGATTTCTTGTGAGTCACCTTCTTACATAGTCTTAGTTGCTGTAGAGTAACATGGAGATTTCCTGCATTGTGGCACAATGGTGTGTGAGTAGGTGAGCATTGGATCTGAATCGGGTGGATCAGTCAAACGTGGACCCAACTAAGTGATTTTGAAGGCATGTTTAAGGCTGCAGGGCCTAGAAGAAGAGATGGAAACCACATCCTCATCAGTTTTAAAGGAGGGGACTTGGGAATCTGAGGGCAAATGACCCTTTTTGATAGCAGGTGTACCGTTTTGTATTGTAACATGGGCCACTGGAGACTGATGTTCCAGATCATTTATGATTGGGCTAAAAATTATGAACAAAGGAAGAGGTGGAAGATTAGAGAAGAAAAAGAAATCATGATTGGAAAGATTTCAAGAGAAGAGATTATTACAACAAGAAATATCACAGAGGACATTTTGGACAAATTGTTTACATGACATTGTGTCTTTAAATATAGGCAGCAGGTAGGATGCCTAATTAACATCACCCATGCAGATGCTGAATTTTGAAGCAGATCAGTCCTTTTCCTTAATGTCTTGAAAATGCCTTTGCTTTCCTGCTGGAAACTTCAAAAGTAAATGGCTTGGGAATCTCTGTTGATCAGGGCCAGCACTCAAATTCTTCTCATATGTATCTAGCACTCTCATTCACCTTTGTGTTTTGTGTAAATTCTAATATATCTCCTTAGTGACTCTAATTGATGATGGTCTCCACACTGAACTGGAATACTAGAGCAGAAGAGAAGGTGATTTTGCCACATATGCTGAAATAGCATTTACAGGCTCATAGTTACTTTAGTGGTAGTGGACATCTCAGAACAGACATGTGTGTGCCATCTAGATTTAGAGGGAACACATATTTGTGTAGGAACATGAGCTCGGACTTTGTCTTCTCACGCCTGAAGAGGATGAGATAAGCCATAGTGGACAAATAGGAAGGCTTCAGGCAGGAGAACAGAAACAGGAAACTTTTAGAACAAGAGAGTAATGCAAAGACCGACCAGGCAGCTCCAAAAAGAGACTTTCAATAGACACAAAAAAGTTTAAGCAAAACAAACTACAGTATTGAGGTCAAACGGTTCAATAGCTGCCAAATGCATCAGTCTAAATGAAGGCAATGCTACTTAATGGACGGCAATGTACTCCACAGCTCTTGACAACCATTTCACTCCTTGACAAGATCTTGGAAAGGAGAACTGAAATTGCAGAAAGATGTCCTTCTGAAGATGGGAGACAGCATTGCTATTGATCTTCATTGTTTACTTTTGTATCTGGCTTTGCAGCTTCTGCATACTTAAAAAGCTCTAAGAATCCTTTTGCTGGCTTCTAAGAATTCATCAGGTCAGGAAGGAGTCAGAAGTTTGGATTTAAAATCTAGAGAGTTAAGCAACTACAAACATGCAGCAAATGAAAAAATTTAGGCGTTGGCCAAAATACTGATTAAAAGTGTCCACTGTCCATCACTTTGTTATTACATCAGTTCTTTTGATTGGTTTAACTGCTCCACACTAAGACAGACCTTAAATACAATGATATTTAGATCTCAAACATTGTTAGTTTACTTTCTTTAGCCTTTCATAAAAGTTGCAGTCTCCTTCGGCTTTTTTTCTTCCAGTTGATACTGACATGATCAGACATGGCTCTTGGAGTATCAAGTGGAGCCTGATTCTCATTCAGAAACAAAACAAAATAGCAAGCCATTGTCTTAATTTGGAATTGAACCTAAACAAATAGTTTTAGAGACTGAAGAACGGTCTGTCAGTTTTTCCAGTCATTTTTCATTTCAAAGTTCAATATTTTCTTTTCAATGTGAAACAAACCACAGAAATATTGAAAGGAATTTCCCTCCCCCTCATTAATTTTGGTCTAGTCTAAGAGGAGGGGTGAAAACAAACTTCAACCAAACTTTTGGATCCCTACATGAATTAAACTACCAAGACTTTAAAGTTGTGCCAGCTCTGACCAGCGTAAAAGTATTTGGACTTCTCTGATAGCTCTTTCTTTGTTGCGAGAAAAAGGCGCAAACATGGATGTGGGCTGTTCCTTTTTTGTTGTTGTTGTTGTTGTATACTTTTCTTATTGTTGTTATAATTGTGTCAAGGAAAGATAAACAAAGACAAGAGAAGTATGAATTTTCAGGGTGCTTCCTGAAGAGCTTTGTGTTCAAACTTTCATCCTGTGCATCATCAATCAACCGCTTTCCACTTCTACATGTCTGTGTCTTTTAATCCACCCACATTGCAATCCTATAAGATCATACACGTTTATGTCACTCACAGTTACTGCTTCCAGTCATATGTCAATCACAGTTACTCCCTGTCTGCCCTGGGTGGCTGTCAATCTGTTATCAGGGCAGAATCACTTTAACCTGCTCTAAGAATTTATGCCTTTCGTCATGACTGTAGGACAGAAATATCCTCCGCTAATAGCAGGTGTTAGCAATATAGAATCATAGAACGGTTTGGGTTGGAAGGGACCTTGTCCTGACATACTCGGATGTTATTCAGCATTGTTTCAACTGTATTTCTTCTAATCGTCCTCCTTTAAGCAAGTTACTTCTATTCTAGTGCAGAAAAAAGCCTTAGTTCCCTATTCAACTTTCAGCAGCACACCGATAAACCCAACTTATTTAAACAACTGGTGTCCTGCTGTAGTTTTCAGCCTTTTCTGTAAAGGGAAATAAACATCTTGGATAATCTTACATGCTTGGATACCAGTTTTGTGTGTTATCAGCCAGTATGCAAGCAGAGAAGCCCATTATCCATTTCTGATTTCTGCTTAAAAAAAATCAAACCAACTTCAAGGGGAAGTCAATTAGAATTTCACCTTAGGAAAACAGACATGAATTGACTGACTTCACTGGGGCAATACGCACTCATTTCCCGTGAAGGCCTGGCCTACCATTTGGACAGAGTTAAGAGATATGAGACCCCTCTCCACATGACCTCAGATACATTTCACTGACCCATGCCAGAGCTTCCATACCCAGGCAGGCATATCAGGTATGACTTTCCTAATAAGGGCTATGTCCAAACAGGCTATATTCCCCTCCTTAGGTACTTGGGATGCTCTGAGTGTGCCTTCTCCCGTTCCAGGTGTGTCTAGCCCTTTTATAGCCTATTACACAATAGTGCCATGCAGCTCATTTAATTTAATCCTTAAGTGCTTTAACGCAAAGGATATGATAAAATACAAAGTATTAGAAGCACTATCAACAGAAGTAAAACTGTCAGTTGGATAAAAGACAGCCCTTCTTAAAACATATCTTTTCAATAAGAGCTATGGAAATGCAGTACAAAGATTTAATATTTTTTTTTTAGAGCAAAGTTTGGTCTAAGCATGAAAGTTGCCCTTTAGTAGATCAGGTCTACTAAATAGATCCTCTACTTTGTTTTACAGGTGATCAGAGAAGCCTATGAGTGCTCATTGAAGGATGGTGTCTTCTTGCTGTAACAACAGAAAGGAGGATCAGCTCTAGCTGCAGCAGAAGCGCTGGTGATATTACTACCTGCAGCAGGAGAAATACTCTACTCTCGCCTTGCCCCTGTTGCAGATGAGAGAAACAAACATTCAGTTATTTTTGGCGTTAAATGTCTGCTTCTAACCATCTGAATTTCTCACGGTTACACATGCAATCATCTGCTGTCCTAAGCATTTTAAAAATATTGGCACTTGGGCCCAACAGGTTCATGACACACCAATAACCAGTTAAATAGGTCGCAATTTGTAACCACCTCACCCCTTCCTCCTCCTCCAACTTAAAATTAATTAAAAAAAATAATCCTCATAACAATCAGAGTGGCTTGCATATGGACATTCACTCTTCCATTTATCATTTCTGTATTTCTTTTTCATCGTGGCTTGAAGATGAATGTTCAATGAAGAGGAGCAGATCCCTTCCACTACCACTTTATCATCACGCTGTTTTGCCAGAAGCTCTGCAGATGAATGGCCACCAGTGGTTAACAGTGATGCCTAGAGCAAAAGTATGATGTTTAAAATGTGCACAGCTTGAACAGGGCATATATCCTGATTAAGGCAGGATCTTCAACTTCCTGGAGTTTGTCAAAATAAGTCTGTTTTGAAAGTTATTGCTTGATGAAGTATTAGTACGAAAGCAAAACAGATATTATGATATCTGTTTAAAAGTAAAGTCCAGTCCACCAGGAAGAAATGGTATAAACAGGGATTTCAGCAGAGGTTTGGTTTGATTTAGGCAGCTATTCCCAAGTGCAGATGCACTTTGCATCCGCACATGTTAACTCCTTCTTGAAATTTCTACCCCATGGTATTAAAGTCCCACATCAGCTCTGTTGCATACAGATTATTAGCCTCTTTCCTTGTTCACAGGCATCCTTTATCTGCACATTTTCCAGCTTCTCATGTTCAGAAGCATATCATTACATTACATATTACAAAGCAGAGAACAATACAGGGGAGTACCAAACTCAGCCTCTAGAGACGTTCAGCACTGCAAAGGGGGCATTTTCTAAAGATACCGAAGAGTGGTTTGGGAAGGATGTGTAGCAGGGGAATTTTTTTGGAAGCAGACAGGTGTAGGGAGAGAGGAAGACGGGGCAGAAAAATAGAAACGAGGATCAGAGCCAACTGATGTGGAAGGGGATTTCAGGTCAGGAAGCCTGAAAGCAAAATTCTTAGATTTACTGAGAAAAAGTTATTGTTAATATTTTTCAGATTCATTTTGCATAGCGCTGGTGTAATGGAAGCAGTCCCTGAAACGGAGTTTTCTGTATATGGATTTCTAACAGCTGACATGAGCTTAAAATATCTTTTTATGTAGGAGCAGTTCAACTTCCCCCCAATATGTTCAGTGCTTTCCTTCCTTCTATTTCACTGGGACTAAAATCAGCTTCTCTGAGGACAGTCCACCTCTTCCTCCTGCTGCCTCGTCTCCTGCACCTCCAATGAGAGTCTTCTATAACGTCACCATTGATGTCACTAGCAGAGGGCTAAGAGGATAAATATAAGGCATGGGGTGAAAGAAGAATCAGTAGTGGGAACAAGTCAAGAAACCAGGAGACTATTTTCATGGCAATGCTTGTCTCCTTAGAGATGAAAAATGAGGAGGAGTCAGATGAAGGAAATCTCAGTGATTAGAAAGTGAATTGGGTTTAGATGTTTTATGTATTCAGTGAGATTTCAGTAACTCTTTACATTCATAATGAAGACATGAAATAAAAGACATGATACTGAAGACTTGGTCTAGCTGTAAAATTGTATTTAGGTATGCATATAGGAAATGTATACAGAAGAAAAAATCCTGTTGAATTTTAGTCCTTGTCTTTGACTATAAAAACATAGGAGAATGTGTTACTATTAATTGTGCATATAAAGCAGGCCATAAGTGTCTTTCTAAAAAGCCTGTGAAAAGACTGGGGGTGGTGGTGGTAATGCAATGACAAGAATTTTTACTCCTGGTAATGCAATAGGTCACCAGAAAAGCTGCCACAGTAAAAACCAATTAAAGAGCCAAAAGAATGGAAAAAGTTTAACTATACATAGGACCGCAGTCCCCTTGCATTTATCCTGAAGAGAGAAATAATCATTATATCATATTAGAAAGCCTCAAATACATTTGAGAGACTTGTACTCCTATGAATATAGAGTCTTTCCCACAAACCTTGGAGTAACGGACCCAAACATTTTAACACGGCTTTAGCAAACACCTATCTTAAAATGCACTGAATTGAATGCAGGAAATTGCCACTGTGTTTTCTCTATTGTTGCCTGTCTTGGTTCTTGTCAATCTGACTTGATAACGTACACATTCTTGCTCTCACCACATGTGTTAAAAGCATAGAATAGAATTTAGCCAGAGGAAGGAATTCAACATAAATAGTCTGACAAAAAAATAAAAAAGAAATGCAGTACAGAGCATCTGCATTAATTATACTTCTCCTCATACATCTCTTGCATCCCAAATTCTATATGTTGTCATCACTGGTATTAACTAAACAACATATCATCAATCTCATATATTACCAGTTGTATTTTCAGCCTCTAGGAAGCAAACAGTCTGTATCTAACTGCTAGATACATACTCACTTGGCAATAATCTCCATTCAATCAAGACATTATCTTCTCTAAACTATTTGTTACTGTCTTTTTGGTGAAGATTATGACCTGCACATTTGAACCTTGTAAAACAAAACATATGAATAATTCTCACGTGCTTCAGCTTGAAGTCAGTTCATTAGCTTAAGTAAATGATGGCTGACTTATGAACATCCACACTTGAATTGTGAAAAGGTATTTTTGCATTCTTGGCAATAAGGAGATGATTTTTTTTTTGTTGTTTTATTGTCAAAGCTTGCATTTTAGCAGGTTGCTATAAATTAGGCTATTGGTCTTGACTTTCTATCCTGATCTTCAGTAAACCTTTTTTCTATAAATTTTGTTCGTGATTACCATTACATTAGGAGAGCAAGGACTGTAGAAAAAGGCCCAGCGATGAGGAAAGGCATTTTTTAAAAATAATTACTGTACTGTGGTAGCACCTAGAGACTCCTATGAGGTCTTCATTTTGCTGTGAGCCATGATTTAAAAAACAGTCTTGGAAGAGCTTAATTTGGTTTTGTGAGAAGGCAACAGGCAATTCATAAGTGGGGGAAGGGAACAAGTGACACGATTTTGATTAGCTTAATAAGCAACAGAATTGTCTGTGGCTGCCTGAACTGTACTTGCCTGAATTGCAGCTTACCAGCAAGTAGTTAATTTCGTTTCTAGGAAGGAGATCGCTACAAACAAGGCTACTTCTTTTTCAGTTTGATTTTTCCTGCGGACAAAATGGTGGAAAACTAGCAGTGCTCCCAGTTAAAGTCATTCTAGCTTTGCAAAAGCGGCCCCCAACGCTAGTCTTACCCGTGCAGTCTAGTAAGCGCCGTGTGTATTTCCTACTTACAAACCCGATTTCAGAGCTGCTCAGAACCTCAGCTATATCCCTTCAGAACAGAGAAAAGGTACAGTTCAATTTTTAATAAGCAGCAGCAACCTGAAATTGGTGCAAGCTGCTTAGCTCTAGATAAAGCTACGACAGTTAAACCACAGTTAAAACCCCAAAGAGAGAATGACTGAGAATCAGGAGTGCATCCAAAAAACCTGCAGCGTTTAATTGACTCTTGTGATACACCGTAAGCGAGGTATGACTACAGCCGTATGAAACTTAAGAAATCTTCATTTTGTTTTCTCAATCTTCTTTTTCTTTGAAAACAAAACTAATTTTGTTGTCTACATTTCCCGTGCTGGAGGCTCGGCTACCTGCAGTGCATTGCAGTAAAATTTGAGAATAGCCTCTTTAACAAACAGAAGACGGGTTACAACTGAGACCGTCGTATTTACCTGTGGTAACTTTTGAAATGCATCTAGCAGCTTACTTCTGCCTTTCTGTGGCACCAGCTGCAGCCAAAAAGTGCTCCAGAATGCAGGTTCCCCTGCCTTCATACTAGCAGAGATATAGCAGAGCACTTGAATTTTACTTAATTTTAANCCCCCCCCCCCCCCCCCGAAAAAGAAAAAAGACTGTGGGCACTGGAGTCAGCCCACAGGCAGGGTACAGAGATGGCATTTTTTTATTGGTTATGTCTAAAGAGGATAATTCTCTGCCTCTAATTTTTTTTTTTCCAGCATCTTCAGTGATTGCTCTGTAAAAATAGCCCCGAGTTTGCCAGTAGGCATCTCTCTGAAGGGAGGAATAGACTTAAAGCATGGGCCTTGGAATAGAGCTGCAGTGAGAAGTCATTCTCTCAGCTGCATTTATAGATCCAATTTTTTCACATACCAGTACACTAAAGAAGCAATTCTGCGTTTGAGTATCGGATTTCTACCCGCTACAAGTGAGAGCAAGTCAGACCCGCAGCCTTTCCTGTTATGTTCTGCTCAGACTTAGCACAGATGAATTATGGTGGTCAGAACACTGGCCTGGTCTTCCAAGCTTTCTCCAAGAGCAGAGACAAGTTTGATGCTTAAGTGCTGCAGCAGGCAGCGTCAGGAAGATTTTTTTTCATCTCAAGATGCCTAGACCAACTTGACTTCTCTCTGGCTTAAATCAGGTTTGGCTGCTGAAACTTGTACTCTAAATGAACCTGCTGTCCTAGCATTCTCCTTGACCTGGTTATGCTCTGGTTTGCTATTGCTTTAAAAGCTGTCAGAGATTTGTTAAAAGTTTTGGCTTTATCGGGACAATCTGTGAGACTTGCGTATGTAATTTTTTCTTAATTCATTTTCCCAGCTCATGAGACATTAAGCATGCTGAAGTCTCTTAAGGTGGTGAGCATCAAGTTCATTGTCCCTTGTCTAAGGTGTACCAAAGAAGCTCACGGCTTTAGGAGCAAGAAAAAAAGTTTGAGACACTCAGGCCCTGACTAGCAGGCTGTGCTGCAGTAGTGCAGCAATAAGAGAACTGCATAAAGCAAAATTATATTGCTTTTAGCTTCCCTGTGTTGCCTCACTGGCACCCAGCCCGTTTCTAAGTTATGTCAGAACAATTTCTATGGGTTAGTTTTCCTTGATGTCAGAGTAGCAGCTGAGCAATTAATTCTTTTTTTGCTTCATTTTGGAAGTGAAAAAAGGCAAGTAACAAACCCTTCAACTACATTACAGGCAGTTTTTGCAAGCAAAGTAGTCAGATCTACTTCTGTTTAGATAAAACAGAATATATTTCTTCTGAGGTACAGCGATGAAAACAGAAAATAAGTGATTTTTAAACATTAACTGCCTGACAGTGTGAGTGCGATGAGCTGCTCTGCAACTTGCACTATGAAGCATTTAGAATAATTTCCAGGTACTTTTGAGAGATAGAACTGAGAAAGACTTGTCTAAACAGCCAAACGCTTCCGTCCTCAGTGTCGGGGCCAAAGATGCATTTTCAGATCACATCCACAGCGCCGTGCTTCTCTCAGAAAGACTCTCCTCAGATAACCCTTTTGGTAACCCGTTTATCTTTTCTTAAAAAAAAAAAAAGGTCTAAAATGACTGTTGGGAAATACTTCACAGCAGAAAGACCGAGCCAAGCCTTTGTTTAATGCTAACAGATCTGTTAAACGTAGAGATCTGGTCTGCAGAAAGCATTCCTTCGGCCCGCTGGCTTCCTGTGAGCGTTTGGGTATCTGCACCAGAGCGTGACGCGGGGAGCCCCGAGCTGCTGCCCCGGGCATGGCAACTTCACCGAGCCCCACACCGCATCGCGCAGACGAGCTAATCGGGATCCAGAAGCCGCCATCCCCCGTGCCATCCCCGGAAAGGTGTCTCAGGGCTAAAGAGCCCGGCTCTTTCAGTGCCATCTCCTATGCACAGCTCTGCCTCTGCGGGGTAGAAGGTGGTTCAACGCAGCATGGGGTGCGAGGAAGCAGTTAGGACAGTAAAGAAAATCCAAATGTAAGCACCGATGAGATTTGTCTCTATAATCTCTGTCCCTGCTTTAACGAATTTTCGCTACACAAATGGCAGGCCGTCGGAACAGGCCTGGCTCCTAAAATATATTTGACGCCATGGATCACGGCAAGTCACCACTAGCTAAGGATCTCACAGTCACAGAGGCTTTAGATCATTGAACATGGTTAAATCCTGTTCTCCTCTCTTTTTTTCTCCCCAGTGGGTTGGCATGAGGGTTACATGAACAATTTCCCCCAGCTGCTTCAGCACACAGTACAAGAGTACTTTCCTTTGTCTGATCCAAACCAGATTTTTTCAATTTAAAACAAAAAAGTTAAAAAATGTTTGATCCAACCCAAAATATTTTTTCCTTGTTTCAGGTATCTTTAGCCAAAAATAAAGCAAAGGAAGTGCAGCTTACCAAACATATGTAAAGCAGCAACTTGCCAAAAAATGTGGGATGCAGTAGTTTTAAATTTATCATCAAAAGATGCCTTTTTTAAAAAAAGAATGATTTAACTGCTTAGAGAAGATTGCGTTGTAACACTCTTATCACTGTTAATGCTGTTCACTTTGAATTAATCACTTAAGTTTTCATGCCTACAACACAGGTATCCCACTTCCCAGATAAGTGCCCAGCAATTCGTCCCCAGTCTCGGGCTCAATTAATACTTCCGTTGTCCCATGCAAAGCAGAAAAGTTACAACAGGAAATATCTGAAATGTATTTGTGTGCTAATCTCAGAGAGCCTCCCCCTCACATCCAAGATTTCCTTGTGGGTCTGATAAGTAGGAAAGGTAGGTTTAGGTCTTCTCGGATGGAAAAGGGATTTTTTATTTCTTGGGTGATCTGGGGTGAAAGTGGAAAAAACTAATTCCTTCAAATTCCCTCCCCAGCAAATTCAGTGTTAATTCTCAAGTTGTTTTGAAAAGACTAAATAAATTACTGAACAAGAAGTTACCAAACTTTTATCTCTGTACTAAATAGACAAGAAAAGTCACCAAAGAGGAAAAGTATCCAGGAACTACCATTTGTAGTGTATGCTGTTGGTAAAATTAGTTTAATTACCTGTGAGAAAAACAGTAGTTTATACCAACAGACATCCAGCTTTGTGTTCAAATAATGAGTATCGTAAAGAGTAACTTTTATTCCTGGTCACGGATAGGTTAGTCGTGGCAGGCTTCTCTCGCCCATCGCAATACCAGCCACACTTTGTGGTTGGTTTCAGCTAATGCCCATCTCTCAGACAAAAATATATGACCCTTTCTTACTCCTGTGGATTACGGTCAATGACAACTGCTTTATTTGAACGCATGAATATTCAGATTTTTTAGCACTTGTGATGCGCGCACCACAATCAATGTTAACCACACTCTTACAAAGACTACTCTTCTGTTTGGCTCAAAGAAGTGTGAACAAACTGATTTGTCACTTATGACCTCAGAACCGGGGCCTCTTTATTATGGTTTCTAACCCTCAGCCCATTAGACAGCTCTGCACAGTCAGGTTGCTGATTCGGCTGGGTAATTTGGGCAGAAATCCACTTAGTTCAGCAATCCAGGGAGCCTTGCCTTCCCTCCTTGTTTGCGAGTAAAGACAAATTGGCAATGACTTTGACCTTTCTTTGACCTTTAACGCAAAGTGTATGGCTGAAGAACTTCAACTATATTGCAATGTGGAGAGTTTATGTTTTTGTTTGTTGGGACCAAAGCAGTCAACCCTGGACACTTCAGAAGTTGCCAGGAGCCTCCCCTGAAGCCCTGCTGGTGTTTGTACCTGCAACAACTACGAGGGCTGTTTAAGCGTGGCGACTGCCTTCAGGCCCACGTGGGGAGCAGCGCTAAAGCAGGAGGTGATGGCAATATAGCAGCTAGAGGGAAGGAGGCAACGCTGGTGAGGTCCTTGCCCAGAGAAGGGAGGGCCCTGCGTGGGCGAGATGGCAGAGTGCTATTTACAAGCACTTTCACACTCCCGGCTTTGCGATAAACAAATGAACCTGTGTTTCTCACAAGTGGGGAGCATGCGAACGTACTTGAAAATAGCATCTGAGGCTTCACGTGCAGCAGGAGGCTGACAGCGACTGCCCCAAAGCCTGCCGCAAGCACTTGGCAGGGCTCTGGTAGCCCCCCTTCTGCTCGCACGCCCATTCGCTCCACAGCTCGCAGAGCAGCACGTCTACCCAGCTCATCCTGTAGCCTCTGGATTAAGAGAAGACCTTTTCTAATGAGAGGGGCAAAACTCGAAGACCTTTTCTAAGGAGAGGGGCAAAACATGCTTCTTTGGCGGGACCTCTTGCATCCCGTTGAAGCAACTTCATATTCTCCCTCAATTATTCGCTTCTTGGTCCCAGAAGAGGATAGTGCTTGCAGGACCAATGCCTGAATATCTTCAGATCATGAGATATTTTTCCCCAATACTACAAAATACACCTCTCCTGCTTTGTTATGTACCCCACATTCTGTTAAAAAGGGCATGCTCACGGCTATAAACAAATTTTTTTTTTTCTTTCCCTGTCTATAGTTGTTTTCAAATGCCCCATTTTGCTGGCTTGTGTGCCTGCCTTTAGCTGAAAACAAATACACTTCAATCTGATAGCCCACTAATCTTCAGCTGCAGCACTGTCCACTGAGTCCCAGAGACTCGCGTTTTTTGTTTATGCTGAGTACACTTTGCCAAAATTAAACTCCTGCCAAACCATAGACTTTGTGAGAACCATGGTTGGTCTTCTAAATGCAAGGGATTGTCTTGGCTTATTTTGAGTTTCACAACATTTTTATGTGAAAGCTTTTTATGTGGAGGTTTTTTTTTTTGTGTGTAGACTCTGCCTTTTACATTCTCTCTGATATCTTTTCTTACAGCATTTTGAATTTTCTAGAAGAAGAATGCCCAACCTTTTCTTAGGAATGAGACATGAACTTTATGACTACCTATTGCATATATAAACAGAGCAGTTTCTGCTCCAGTGCTCCACAGATGTATGTTTAAGCTTGTCTACGTCCCTCTCTCAAACCACATAAAATCAACGTCTCAAGTATATTGTCCATAATCTGTCGTATGGACTTCTGTTTGGCAAATTCTTCTCTTTCTAACCATTAGTTTTGGTTCTCTGGTGGATCTTTTTTTTTTTTTTCTGTCCTTGAAACTTTGTTACTGCCTGATTTTTCATGAGGGACATCAGGAGACATCATGAATCATAGAATTATAGAATGGTTTAGATTGGAAGGGACTTTGAAGATCATCAAGTTCCAATCCCCCTGCCATAGGCAGGGACACCTCCCACTAGACCAGGTTACTCAAAGCCCCATCCAGCCTGGCCTTGAACACCTCCAGGGATGGGGTTGAAGTAGGTGAAAACATGGTTTGCCTCTTCAAACCATTTGCAACCTACCCTAGGATCTCCCAGACTTTCCGTCTTTGTACAAATGTAAAACCTTTCAAATTTCTGTTACATGGTCTCATAACTGAGTTTTACTGTTTGAGTTAACAGAAAACTATTTAATATATCTAGTGCTTCAAACCCAGCTATTGTCAGAAAATAAAGGTCTGTTCCGATTGCCTACCTTTTTTCTGTCATCCATTCCTTGCAGCAATAAAGTTCTGTATAAATCCTTTCCACCCGTATTCCATAATTCCAGGAAAAAAATTAATCATCTCAGATGAGGCTTTTAACTGTACCATTTTTTCATTTGGGATATTTTAAAATTTCACTTAACTCCTAGCACTATTGTTGCTCAGCCATCATTTAAAGTCTAATACAGGTCTGCTTTGTTGAGTCTCTGATTAGAATTGTGTGCCCTGAGCTGCTGCACAAGAAAAGCGACCTGATTGTTTCAGGTGCCTGGGCCAGAGCTGCTTAACTCACTGCAAAGTCAGGGTTAGAGGGCATCAGAAAGAATGGCAGCATACCCTGCTATTCCCCCAACTACTAACCAAATTTCAAATCACCCAAATCAAATGCACCAAGCCCTAGTACTTCCAGCTTTGTGGGCTGATTAAAACACACCTTTTGGGTTTTTTTTGAGACGATTTGCAGGAAAACAAAGTGAGTTTAACTCCCCCCCAAGTGTCCCCCTCCAAAACCCAGCCCTGGGAGCCTAAAACTAGATTCCATAAATGGAATAAATGGACCCTGATTTTTTGAGAGTGGTCTGCAGCCAGCTGCTCACCCTGGTGCCACGGTCACCTCTGCAGTGCAGGTCTCGGGCTGCATCCCAGTGGTGAGGCTGGTGCAACCTGTAGTGTCCCGCACAATCTGGCCCCTCGGGTGTCGAAATTGAAGCACACCCTGGCTCCCCTCCCCCCACCTCCAGGGCATACAAAAGGACTGTGCACACTAGTTCTCATCTGAACACACAGCTAGGGCAGGGGTCTGGGCACACAAAGCAGGGTCACAAACTATGCTGTGGAGCCCACCTGCCTCAGCTTTGACAAAAAATGCTGAATTCAAGCACTGCCAGCGCTCTTGAAAGCCACACAGTCTCTTGAAAATCCACAGAGGAATTCAGCACCCCAACTTTAAAGCATTTACTCTTTAATTATCTCGATATTTTCACAGCAGGACTGCTCCCCTGCTTGTAGAAGGTGACAGCCGCCACCTCCTTTTGAGGACAAAGTTTAGGAGGGTCCTGCACAGAAGCTGCAGGCAGCCCTTCAGACACAATCTGGTGGGATTTTTTTTTCAGCAGATTCATAGAGCTTCTTGGAATGGCAGAAGCTTGGCTGATAGCATATTTGCCTGTTTAACACACTCTGCTGTTCTCCAATATCAAAGGAAATGAGTGTTCGCGGGGAAGGAGGAGGAGGAAGATGGAGGGAGAGAGAGATAGGAGATGAGTTAAGTGAAAGTGAATGTTAAAAGTAGCATTTCCTGGTATCAGATCATCTGTGGGAGAGTTTTAGGTGGGTAGGCTAGCAGGTACATTACAGTGATAAAGTGCCAGCATGAGAACGAGAGTCCAGTGAAGAATGAGAGCCACCCAAACCACGGGAGAGGAAAAGGATCTGTAGCTACGACATTTCTCGGATGGAGCTCTGCTTTACAGAGGTTATACTCATCAGCTTCACTCTGGGTTCCAACATGATATAGCCAGAAGGCGTCAGCTAACGTATACATATTATTATCGAACTGGAAGACCTTTGGATATTTTCTGCTGAAGCTGTAGCATGAGGGTCCCGAGTGAAAACACCTACCCAAATTTAAGATGCTTAAAGTTTTTTTTCAAAATGTATAGATTTGTACAGACATTTCATGTCTTTCCATTACTGGAGGGAATTATTGCCTCGTCTTTGTAGATGTGGTGGAAGAAAGAGTAAAAGGGAAGAATTAAAAACCTGTCTCAGATGGGGTGTCTGGTAGAACATATGCAGTCATTGTCAAAGGACACAATGTATCTACCTTTAAATCAGTTCATTAAGCAATTCAAATTCCCCACTGTATAAACTATTTAGTACTACAAGCAATTACTACACTGCCCTTTCTGTTATCTCTGAGCTCTATTTCTTTCAGCAACGTAATTATTGAAGGCAAAATTTTTTTCACTTGCACATTCTCAAATCAAGGGATAAATTTAAACTTTTTTTTTTTTTTTTGAATCTCTTGTCATGCTTGCTGACTCTGCTTTGTAATCTTTAATGGGATATGGCATATCAGGCTACCAGAGAAATTGCTTATTGAGACAATCTCCGAAAAAAATCTAGCTTCCTCAAAGAAAGCTCCGGGTAGCAGTGCATGAAGAGCAACGCGGTATATGCCTACAATAAGAAGCTAAAGTAAATCAGCAGTCAAGAAGGAAACGGTAGTACAGATCTGTCTAAACCGCAGGTGCAAGAACTCACATAACTTCAGCTTGCGCAGCCCAGAATTACATTGCAGCTATTAGGAGAAACTGCAACTCTGGCTCACCCCGAGGAATCCCTCACATGACAAATCTCCCCGTACAGACCTCTTTTCCCATACTACTCAAGTGCCTTTAATTTGAACGGAGCTCTAAGTCACATGCAAATCTGTATTTTGTACTTCAGTAGACAGAGTATGCCATGAATACGACCGAACTGTACCACAGAAGGTGCCGTTTTGCTATTGCAGTTATGCATACACTGAAGTGTCGTGCCCCAGGCTCGGAGTTGCCAATGGAAGGTCTGAGAAGCTCCTTGCACTGGGGTCTTCTGCACATCGGTCACGATGAGCAACTTGTGTCTCTTCAGATAGCTGTGCTGTCAGCAATCTGCCGTGAAAAAGTGACCCAGAGAAACTAGTAAGGGAGGGGAGCTACTTTAACCGACTTTTCCTACCATTTAAAGAAAAGAAGGAAAAAATATTACCATATGCTATATGGCTCTTGGATTTCTGCAGATGGTACCTTCTGTTGCACAGTTGAGAGAAAAATGGGTTTTACTCAATTTTTATATAGGTCCTACAAATTTGCGCACATCCCTTGTATGCCAAGTAGGTATGTTTACCCCTTGTATGCCAAGCAGGTACATTTTTAATTTACCACACTTTCTCTGCGTACCTACCAGCTGCACGTTGTGTTTTATACTCTACCATGGTGAGACAGTACGACGCTGTGGGGCAGCCTCTGGGTACATGTACAGTTCTTTAGCCTTTTTATGCAAGCAGCTTCCAACGACTCTCGCTTTGGGAGAGTTTTCTGTGCAGGCTGGAAATCTCTCTCTACCTTTCCTTCTCCACATGGCTCTGAGTTTGCTAATGATCCCATTTAAGACCATTTGGTGCCAGCAGCTAACTTTTAGGGCTGCTCAGTGAATATGCTGTATCAATGTGGGATGAGTGGGTAGAATGTTTTCTACTGTTTTACTTTTTATGGGAAAATAGAACTAAGCTGGTGGTTTTAACAGTTGTGCTGTCACTGGTATGGCCGCAGTGATAAAGAATAAATTGTTCAGTCTTGACAAGATCTTCATCAGCAACAGCAAGATTGCTCATTAGATTTCACAGCATACGCACTTCAACTACATTCTGTGCATCTGTGGTACTGTCAACTCTTTAGGATATTTTTTTATATATATATACACACACATTTTCTGTGACTTCAAGCTTTGATGCTTGTAGCTTAGTTTATAAACAAACAGGATCCTGAATCTTGACATTTTACTTCATTGCTAATGCATAATCCTCAGTAC
Source organism: Anarhynchus alexandrinus (assembly GCA_008711295.1). Taxonomy (NCBI): domain Eukaryota; kingdom Metazoa; phylum Chordata; class Aves; order Charadriiformes; family Charadriidae; genus Anarhynchus; species Anarhynchus alexandrinus. The sequence continues at coordinate 152,575 of VUYV01000214.1, read as the reverse complement.
CCTGACTGGGACCTAGCGCGCTGATGAGAGTCGCTCCATTAAGAACCACAATATCATCATGAGAATGACTTCTTTGCAAGAGTCTGCATAAAATCAATTTTACTGGTTGATTTTAGTTCATTATTTTCAAACTAAGATGGGCACTTGTTTTCATGCCAAATGTTTCTGTAAATCACCTGTATTATGATGTATTAAAGGATTTCTAATTTGATACTCAGCATTAAAAGCAGCCAGATAACCAAAAAAAAGTTTCCATCTCACTCCACAGTGCATTATATTAATTAGCAAGAAAATGTATTTTGCATTTTTCAGTAATGATGGGTCTGTTAAGCCTACGAGAAAGTTTCTGTATTAATTTTGAGTGTTTTGCCTCCAGACTTCTCTCAAGCCACATATGCGATGGCAGCCAGCGTTCAGGGCTAACTGTGGATGGACAAAGAAACATGAAGGCCTTGGAATTACCTTCTCAAAGGACGGTACAAACATGAGAGACATGATATCTTCCTCTCATGTCATGAGTCAGAACGTAACATTGAAATATTTTCTCAAAAATAGTATCAAGGCTATTGTTTAGAGGAGCAGCAGAAAACATTTTCTTCAGAAAATAATATAAAGCATATTCTGTGATCCCGTGGGTGCATACAAATCTTATCATGAATGTTTTCAGGGGAAAAAAAATAGCTCTCAATGACTTTCACCTTGTCCTGGGATTCAGTTGACCTACTGTCTTTAAGCCAGTTACCAATACGTGGCGTAAGTGCCACTAAACTTTACAACAGAGTTATTTTTCCTAAAGTTTCTGGACAGGTTCATTGCTCTCTTTCTGATATAAAAAAGAATTGAATCAGCTGTCATCCCTGTTGTCTGACCAAGACTAACTCACTTGTTTGTTTCACAAGATCACAGGATGATGAATCATGAAGAGATGCGAGGTCTGTGTTTAGAAGCTGCAGATTAATTTGCAATAATTTGATCACTTCAGCTCACTTCCTAGAGCATTGATCATAAAATCCCAAAGAACGGATGTCATGCTTATTCTTGTTTCTCTCATACTGAGGTCTTTGCTGATTTCGACCTCCTTTGGAGAGACATGAGGAAATCCTTTTTCAGCAAATCAGGCACTATATTAGAACACCATAATGGCAATACTGGTTCAACAGCTAATGAGAAATAAGGCAATGTGATTCATAAAGGGCTTTTATCATATGGATACTAGATTGTCAGCCCTGTGGAAAGCATCTATTCTACTGCTGAATTGGGCTAGAGTTTCATTTTTTGCCAGATGCCATTGCAAGTAAACTTTTTCATACTTTTTGTGGTCAAGAACTTTTAGCATCAAACCATCCGCTCATCCTATCAAAAAGATTGTCTGAGAGCATCTTAATCCGTCATGATCCTTCAAGAGTTTTAGCTATCCTGACAGTGGCATACTGATACTGGATGATAAAAATCAACTTCAACAGTCATAAAGTATTAAAAAAAAGTAATCAAAATATGAAAACCCCATGTTTTTCAGAAGTGTTCTACCACTCATGTTTTATAGTTGTGTTTGATTTATTTGTTACCGTCCTTACTGAGCTACTGAGAGTTAGATAGATTTGCTAAGAGATTCCTATCTTCTAAAGTATATTTACAATTTTCTCATGACAAAGAAACCCTCATTGTCCTCCTGGACATAAGCTTTGCGCAGTGCTCTCCTGTCTCAAATGTAATGAAGCCATCAGGGTCTTCCTGGCTGTAACTAAGTTATAAGAAGAGAAGTCTCCATTCTCAGTAAACACAGTCCATTTAGCAGTAGAATAAGACATTCTAATCAATGAGAATTTAGTTATCTTAAATACAGCTGTTTTATCATATTTATTTTGTTCAGTAATAAGAGAAAAATCTCAGGGAGTGCTATGTCATTCTCAACTTCATCGGAATTCACTGAAAATAGCCTTTTTGCTATAGCACCTTGTTTCAGAATGAACCAAGAGTGTTGGTGTGATAAACTGCTCCTATTGCCTTCATGTCACCAGCACTTAATTTTGCCAAATTGATTTATCTTGAGAAACCGTAACAATTACCTGAACACAATGTTTCCCGTATTGTTATGGATTGCCAAGGCAGGTTGGAAAGTGATGTGTCCCACTGCTGCACTATTTTCAATTTATTTTTTTTTTTTTAGTTTACACTTTCATCAATATTGCTACTTGTAGGTAACTTTTTGGAAATAGGGCTCTTCTGTAGACCATACAGCAGTCTGAACACATATCAAGCTTTTCTAACTTTGCTGAACTGTACCGTAACTGACAAGACTTACATGATTTCCCTTTATTAGGCAAGGAGATGGCCTTCAAGTAATTTATCTAGCGAAGCCAGAAGATTCAGCGTCCTAAATTACTGAACGCGCGGGGGTTTATTCCAATATCCTGTTCTGATGTCAGACAGCAGTACTCATTTACCTGCTTATTTTTAACAAAATTGCACAGAATTCTCTATTGATAGTACTGGCATTTGAACAAGTCAGTAATATACTAGGGGATAATTATTCATTTTCATCTCATTTAATATATTTTACTTCTCCCCCATGGGGTCAGTGTCTCTGGCTGGCAGTCTGTCTTGCAGTTTTATTCCAGTCACACATTTCACACCACATAAACATCTAAGTGATCTTAACATGCATCAGCAGAGAAGACCAAGGAGAAGACTTGGGTCACTCACGAAGCCACCTGGGTTCACTTAGTATTAAGAAAAGAATGCTTAACAGACACCGTGTGTGTAGGGGGAAGGGAATGACATCATTGTAATATAATACAGTACCATATGGTTTATCAGCAGGTCAAGCTTTATCCTCTGATCATCCCGTTCATGATTCAACAACATATGTTTTTATTACAGAGTGATCATATTAGTGAGGAAATGAGACTCCTCCAAGTTTAAGATCTTAGAATGCAAAGCCCATTCTGAATGCACAGAATAAACATAAAATTAAGATTATAGCCATGTAATCTCTATATTCCTGATCAGTTAAAGTAGCTTAGCAGTTAATATTTACAGATGAGCCACTCTCTCTCCCCATTTAAGTACATCAGAAGGACTGTCCTACAAATTCCAATACCAAATCTCATTTTCCTTGGCTGGTCCCGCGCCAGGCTAACAAGATTGAAACTTTCATTTTGATTGTTGGTGTTCTATTAATAGAAAATAAACTCAGATTTAGCAACTTATGCTTGTGTGCAATTTGCTGTAGTGATTGCAATTTGATATTCACCAGTTCCCCTTAAATTATTCTAAAGAACTACTTGATAGCAGTCAGTTCTTCCCCAGTTGTGGCACGGCACAGCTGGAGCAGTCACTCTCTGTGGGAATCTCAAGCCTTCCTTCTCTATAAATATAACGGTATTCAACACAATCTTCAGCTAAGATTCTTAAAGAAACTAACCTGCCATGGGATAAAGGTCCTCAAAAGATCTTGCAACAGGTAAAATATAGGAAAAGAGGGATTTGTAGTAGAAGGAGCTTACCCAAAAAATCCCTTAGGAATCTACAGAGGGACATGTCCTGTTCAACATATTCAGAAATGATCTAGAAAAAGACCATGCCGTGTGATGACAAACTTTACTGAGAAGCCTAAATTAATAGGATTATTAAAGACAAAGATTGACCACAAAGAGTTGCCAAAATACTGAACAGAAGTGTTATAAAAAGGCAGAGCGTGTACAGTGTAGGTAAAGCACCATCCATGGGGAAAAAACAGTAACTTTACATCCACTGTGATTAGTTTTGAGATGATAATAACCACTTTGAAGCGAGGTCTTAGCATTGTAAGAGAACTGGGAAAATGTCAGTTCATCAGTGGCCAAAAAGCAAGTGGAATGGCACGACCAATTAGGAAAGGAATAGAGACCAAAGTGGATCATCATTACGCAACTGTATGCGTTTTTGGTGCACCCACAATTTGAATACTGCATCGAGGTCTGGTCCCCCTGCCCCAAACCTATCCCCAGAGTCATACAACAGAATTGGGAAAGTTAGAGATGGGCATCAGACCCCTAAAAATCACTGGTAAAATATTAAGAGAGCGGATAGGGAATGACTTGAATACAAGAGCAATGAAAAAAAGGTGACAGACAAAAAAAAAAAAAAGCAGCAAAATAATGCCCTTTAAATAAGGCATAGTTGAACTGTGGAACTCCTTGCCAAAGGCTGTTATGAACACCAGAAGCTTACCTAGATGCAAAAAGTGACTGAACGCATTAATAAGAAAGGATCTATTCAGTATCACCATATCTAAAAACATCACCTCTAGCTGAGAAAGTGCCTGAGCAGTAATCAGGCTGACTGGTCTGTCTGGTTTGTCAGTTCAGATGTTCTTGTGGCACATACCCATTTATAGAGTACATTAAAATGCACAATCATATTTATGCTGAGCCTTTTAGACTCTGACCAACGTGACTACAACACTCCCCCTCCCCCCCGCCCCCATCTGCGATACATTCCTTTTCTGTGACAATATTTTCATTTGCTGCTGTGCAGGTGTTGCTTCCTGCCTTTCAGAAACAAACCAAACTACTTCACAAACAGGGGGCTTAAACAGGAAAGGAGATAATATTGCCTCAAACCCTGCTTCCTGCATCACCCTGAAACCTCCTTCCAAGAAACAGTTAGTTACAAGCACTCCGAAAGCCATGAAAACCATCTTGCCTGACCCTTGATTGCCGGTCCCAAAAGGTGTCACAAGCAGCCATCAAAACTCAAAGTCAGATCTTCTTCCATGCGGTAGCAAAGCTTCTGTGAAGACCATCTACCTTCCTTCTACGTTCAGGGTCTTTCAATCTTTGGGGAACACTATAGTGAGCAATGCAATTCTGAAGCCACCACCACGCAGGCACCTGGCAAATCTCTCTATCCAAGGCCAGGTGAGTTTACGCAGTCCATGCTACACGTATTCAGATTTCTTCATTCTCTCCACTCCCAGTCTGCCTCCTCGTGCTTGCTGAATGTGAATTCCCCGACAGCTCGGCTAAGCACGTCAGCCCTTCGCTGTTCAGTGTGCATGATGAGCATCGCCCTTTGTGCTGCAGGCGATTCTTACCCTCCCCGCAGGTGAGTACGATTTTGAATGCGCCGAGCTGCTTCAACAGAGTTCAGGTTACGGAGGGCTTAAGTAATCATTATAATTTAAGTCATCAACAGTAGGTGTTATTAGTACAGGCTAAAAATCTAATAATGGAAAGCAGCAGCAATCATCTTTAATAGAGCATCTCAAAATCAGGCAACACGTTTGTGTGTATTCACTCAGATGGTTCCATAGCTCTGGGCAGAGGCTCTGGCTCACCAGTCACCAAACCAAAACTCTTAAATTACTCATACAACATGAGCAGCTTCTTCAGGGACACAGCAAGCTTTTCCTTGACCCAGTCCCCTCTGTCAGTCCCTTGATCTTGAGGGAATTCAAACCGTACAGTTATTTCCAGACATTAAACAATTGCTCTTAAAAACTATCATTTTTAACATTTTCTAGGCAGTTCCATAGTCAGAGAGATGTCCTTAGATCCACGAGAAAACCAAAATGCATTTGTGTTGTTAGCTGAGCTGAAGCTCTTGCTTTTGCCTTACCCCACCATAGAGTCATTCACTACAGGGGAATGGCGGTGGCATTCAGAGCACCCACGCTGCTGGAGGAGGTGTCACTCTGCCAGAGAAATTTCTGCATCCTGCACATAGCGCCCTGATCTGTAGCATGTAGAAAATCGTTTCAGAGCATCCTAGAGTGTATGACCATCCTGCTGGAAGATGTACTTTATTCCAATAGAGAGACATTACTGCCAACAAGAAAATACTAAGCATTTCCAGAATAAAAGAGAAGCCACTACCATGGAACTACAGAGCAGAGAAGCTTTTGTCTCAAATAGGTTGTTTAGAAAAAAATGCATCCTGCATGGTTACTGGGGGGTGGAAGTATACAGTCAGAAAGCTAATATTGCTTGTTGCAAAAAAACTGATATGCAGGCAACAGTTCAAATCTGCATATCTCCAAAATATCTTTGAAATTAATAAATTGATTTCTAGTTGGTAAAAATATCGATGTTATTCTCATAAGCATAATATAATTTAAAAATACTTAGTATGATGTAACAAAATGATTGCATCTTATCTGCATTCTCATGTGAGTTGGTTCGGCGCCTAGTTATGCACCGGTATCTCGCATCAGCGCGTTACCATGTGACAAGTAAACGGCGGCTCGTTGCCCACAAGGACTCTTTGTCATGTCTCCCAGTGAAAAGGAGCCATAAAACTTTTCTCAAAGAGACATCAGCGCATTCCTCCACAGATGGGGAATTATGCTGGTTCCAGACACACTCCTGCATCCCAAAGAAGGAATATACCGAACGGTTATAAATGGCTGCAGGGTTATTTCAAACCGGCATAATTAATTAGCTCAGAGGCTGAACGCATCCCCAGCTGGCCCTAGGAAGCAGAGGAAGAATATAAAGGTGGTGTTCCCACTTGTTTAGTTAGTCCTCAGTGTATTCTTGTCTTTGGGTTGCAAGGCAGCGCTCGCGGGAACGGCGTAGAAGATAAAACTCGCAGGTGGAGAGGGACAGAAAAGCATATGTGAATCTTGAAACCGGCAGGTGCTCTGCCTGTAAATCTGCACCTAGGTATGCCACTATTTAGTATGCTCTGGGGTGGGTAAGTGCTTTCTGGTACATAGATCAGGCCAACATCAAGCCTGGGACTGCGAAAAGGACAGTGCGGTGCTGTGTGACATGTAAGACTGCGTTGCAGTCGGACTTCCTGAGGATGCTTTTTTCTGTAGGTGAATGGCTGTTCTGGGAAACAGAAACCAAATCCTTGTTAAATCTGTAGGCACTTTTGCTGACAGTATCTCCTATTTAACTCTCATCCTCTTTCCCTACTCTGATACCCCCAGGCTTCCCTTCTTAAGAGATGGATGTTTCATTGCTCTCCTGTGACTGTCCCTCAATCCCACAGCTGTCACCAGTCAGTGGAGCAGCTCCGCCTCTCTCAAATTGCATACTCCACCCTACGGGTTACAAAAATCAGTCTGCAGGAGCCTGCGAAGTGCAGAGCTAGTTCAAGCTTTGTCCTTCCAAAAGAGGAGCCGCATAGCTGGCTGCCGTTTACTGCATACTGTCATTTTTCCCTCTTCCCCTTCCTTGGGATGGGGCCTGAAAGATGCAGTAGTGGCAACTGCCGCTACCAGTTTTTGCAGTATGAAGAGATTGCTTTTGAACAAAAAGCCGACTCCATAAATTTATTCTTCATGTCAAAACCTCAGCTTTAGTTTAGACAAGTTTCTAGTCAATAACTTAAACACATTTTTTCCTTTGGATAGGGGAAAATAGCTTAAAAACAATCATCAACAGCTACAGAAGCAGAAGCAGCACATGAAGTGAATTGAAGAAATATATTTTCATATTTGTAAACCTTCAATTGAAGCTTCAGATTTATTTTTAAATATTTTTGTGAAGCAGTGTTTCTCAGTATTTTCTCTTTGAGAGCTAAGCAAGATTTTCCTACTCTCCCTTTTGACTTCTTCATTTGGTGGGCTGGGTCTTGCCACAGCTTTGAGGAAGTTGAATGAGGAAACGTGTGGAATTTTTTCCATCTTGATCTGTAGATTTGAGTGATCCCAAACTAATGTTGTATATAAATGAGCAGCACTCAGGGGGGAAAGCTTATGGCTTTTAAAAGATCTTCTTAATCTTAAATAAATACAATGATGGTCAATCCCATAACACTACCTGTACATCTGAAGTTTGGTACCCATGCCAGCATATAGTTGGATGTGATTCCTTGCCCATTTTAAATTAAGCTTTTACAATTACTTTTGCTACAGTATACAAAGACCTCCCAGAAAAACATCATGTAGCCTCATTATTTCCTTATTTTTGTTCCCACATCTCTTGCCCTTGCTGTTGTCTATTTAAACTGGTCAAACTTAAAATTCACTTGTTTAAGTAGGAATCAGGTCAACAAGTATTTGCATCAGGTACATGTTAGCATACCCATTAGCAAAAACCTGATGCAAATAACTGCATTCTCATCTCAGAATGACTATTTCTAGCAGAGCTTTTGGTGGTTAAGACCTGTACAGTTTTAGATGAATAGTCATTTACCTTTACCTTTGTGCCATTTTCCACCACCTCTATTTGTTGATTCTTAAATCAAGCCTGCACAGAAAGGGTTCAGCACACTTTTCCAGCTACCTGGTCTTCTGCAAAATACAGCTGCATTTAAACTGGGGCCTTGAGGAGCTATTTTAATATGGCTAATTTATTCTGTCCTCACTGCTAATGAGGACTCACAAATTAAACTTTCATTTTATGAAAATCTGGTATAATGTTGATTTCTATTTCTCCCTTATGTGTACTTTAGATTCAACCATCCCCATGGCATCAGCTTCTTTTAAAATCTTTGTCTTGTCTCCCATTTCAGTTGTTCCAGCAGACAAATCATCCTTTCCTTACTCCTGCCACAAGGTCTTCATGTCTGCCTTCACCTCAGGGGTTCTCCTCTTCCATTTAATTCAAAGAGCTCAAGGACAAGGTCGTAACCTCCAGTTCTTCTTGCCAGAAGAGGAAAATTAAGACTCCATCATCCTGAATCTCCTTCCAGATAATTCAAGAGATATTGCTGAAAAAGCAAACAGTTTTGATAGCAGAACTTTCCACATTTCCAGTGGGAGTTGGAGGAAATTTCCTCTGCAGAACAGTAATTCTATGGCCTTCCGCTGGATGCCCATTCTTTATGGTTACTACACCAAAAGCCATGGTCGTGGAGATGAAAAATGCAATTCTGGGTCTTCAGGGCAATACAGGTGTTATGGTCCAGGAGCTACAAATTATTAAGAAGCAGGTGGCAATCATGGTTAACACCATTCAGCATCTGATCAGATTCTGGACAATGGCCTCCAAGACTTAAGGATGCCTCTAGTCACATCTAGTTCTCAGGATGACTACACAGCAGGCCCCTTTCCAACTTTGTGCCATTATTCTCTCACAATGCATGTCACACAGGCCATCAGATTTCATTTATAGTGGTTAAGTAATTACAATCAAAAACACAGAGCTGTTCAGTTCTCTTGAAAATAAACTTCTCACATCTTGTCCTTTGCACTTTGTCACTACCAAAACTATTAGCATGTCCCTGTTGTTCAAGGGTTTAATCCTCAAGAACTGGCTGTGTGTACAATACAAATATTTGTACAGTCATATCTGCCTGGGTGTTACTTAGCTTTCTGCACATTCATCTGTATTTACATCTGTGGGTTTTCCCTGCATTTCACAATAATCTGATCTTCTCATAAACAGAAAAAATAGGATTATAAAATCACTTTGGTTGGAAAAGACCGTTAAGATCATCAAGTCCAACCATTAACTTAGCACTGCCAAGTTACCACTAAAACATGTCCCTCAGCACTACGTTTATACGTCTTTTAAGTATCCCCAAATAAAGATGTCTTATCAGCTAAGCATCAGGATAGTGGTGGGAAAATACATAAAGGGATAATATGAAGGATGTCCATGGGCAGCTATAGGAAATAGCAGGCAAGAGGTGGAAGATCTAGGATCAAAAGCTAAAAAGGACCCAAGTGAAATATCTACAAAAATGTTTATTGCATCAAGAGGGAAACCACTACCCTAAACTTGGAAATATTCTATGCAGCACAAAACCTGATTTATAACAACTCTAGACAAGCCTCTACTTTTCTAAGTGATGGACTTCTTAAAGCATTATTTTACAATTTGTTTTTCATACCACAGACTAAATAGACTCTGAAGCACTGTGTTTTACAATCCACAGCCTCACCGTCCTTCTACAGCAATCAGAAATTTTCCTCCTGGCAGCTTGCCAGTATATGTTCTGCATACCTTTATAAAACAGCTGGTGGTTTCTTCCCTGGCTACAAATCCAAAACAGAATAGGCAAATTTTCCATTATCTGCCGAGTGAACCTGTTCCAAGGGCAAAGGACTGATGCAGGAGTGGTTGCTGACCACTCCCAGGACCTGTACAGTACCCACTGAACCGTGCAACTGAGCCAAACAGATTTTGCTACCCTGTCTATCACAGCAACGATAAACTAAACTAACTCAATAAGAACTAAAATAGATGGTTTAACTTAACCCTGCCAGGACAGTCCAGATACATACACATATTTTGAACAATCCTGTGAACTACAGAAACAACCCTGCCTTCAAGTTCTTGGTATGTTCTCACTCTTAGAATACCTCCCGAGCAGACGCTTAGGACATGGTCTCTGTAGAGTCTTAGCCAGAACTTAAGACATCTCCTCCGACAGGTTGCTAAACACATACCAGCAGCCTGACCTTCAGTAAAGCAGAGTGCATCCACTGGCACAACAGTGTGCCGAATCACCCAAATCCTTCTTCTTTCCGTGACAGGGAGTTTGCAGCAGACAAAGGAATTGAATCCTTCCACCAAAGGGTGTCACCAATATGATTCATTCAGGTTGGACGGAGGTGAATGGTTGACTCAGAGACCTCTAAAAATACCCGTGCACTGCAGAAAACAGAGGTTGTAATTCATACATGACATCCTTCCTTTTAAGCTAATATTTAGCTGATCAACAAGATGTAGAGGAAACAGGGGTTTCTGTACGCTGTCTAGCAGAGGCGGCACAGGAGACAAATTCTGAACGCTTGATTATTTTTTTGTGGTAACCTTGTCTGTGGCAAATCTTCACAAGTAAAAAGCCCTCCCTGCATTTCAACCACAACTCCAGTGTATGTCACTTAACTTAAAAGTCCTCCTTGCAATTCTACTGAAAGTATATTTTATTCCCTGTTGTTGAGCGTCATGTAACATTGCTGAGAGACAACTGAATTTAACCTCAGAAATAGCAAAGTTTCAGCTGTGGCTCGAGTGCAATTTCTATAGCTATTTAAGCACGTTAGTATCTATCAGGAGAAGGGGTATCGATGTGTAACAAAGAAAATTACAGGCACATGGGACCTTTATAGAGAAGGCCCTGCCTCCCACTCTCTTAAAATTTTGTACCAATTTCAACCCCAAAGTGTCCTTTCGGGTAAACAACTCTTGTATTACATATAGGTGCCAGCTACACTTAACACTTGTCACGGTGTTTTATATTACCAGCAGACTAATTATACATTATTCCATACCCAGTGGATGACCTTCCTCTCTAAAGGGTGTTCGATACGCCATGGCAGCCACGGCTTTTGCTACACCCCTTCCAAAATAGCCTGGGAGGCTGAGCCGTGGTGCTACCCTTGCGCACGCAGTGCTGCGGCGTCCGTGGACATTCACCCACAGCAGCTCTGGGACGGAGCCGTGCCTCCAGGCACTTCTGCATGGGCAGCTCAACCTCTGGGGCTGGCGGTGTCTGCCCACACAGCACTGCCTGCTCCCTTGAAAGGCAGAACGGAGCCTTGAACAGAAGGGGAGAGAGAGGCGTTAAATAGATTTACGTGCCAATATGAATAGAATTGGCTGATGGGGTTGAGGGCGCTGAAGAATACACGTGATGGTAGCAGAAGTTCATCGACTGGAGAAGCTGAGAACTGGAAATAAGAGCGGGTATGCCAATAACAGACTCAATGTGGCTGATTTCAAGTGGCGGTTTAAACACCGTCTGATAAAGGACTAATGGGAGAATAAGTGACTGGTGAGGTTTGTTTGGAAGGCAGCACGCAGAGAGAGAGAGGATGGATGGGCCCTGATCGTCATGCTTCGGTGAAAGAGACAACTGCTGTTAATCAGAAGCTGTCTGGTACTGATGAATATATTAAAATCCACTGTGGGCACATTGCCTTCCTCCCTCCTTCCACCCAGAGGAGTCACTAGAAGGTTTCTGCTGTGGCTGCTGCTGGCGAGCTGTCTAAAGCTTTTTACATTTATTAGATATGACCCCTATGGAAGGTTTGTCTGCTGAGAATTTGGCATAACCATAAAGGTGCCTGAAAAAAAATTCAAGTAATTCTCATCAAAAGGGTGGGACACAGGTATCTGATGACATATAAAAGATGAAGATGAAGAGCAAACAAGCACAAAGAAAATTACCCTGATGTTAGCCCTCTCTCTTCATCCTCAGATAAGGTAATGAGCCAGTCGTGGTTGTGCAAAAATAAAACACAGACAGCCTATTCTTCTGCAGCACACACAGTTTTCTCTTTCTCATCTTAAACTACTGGCAAATATTTTTGTTCAACATTAATCTTTCTCCATGACCCAATTTCCACCTCCTCCACAATTTAGGATATTTTGGCAGATGCCTGTAATTTTTATGAATTAAAGTAAATGTCAGAAGGAAAGCTGCTCCTCCCATCACTCTCAAAGAGCTAGAAATAAAACCCCTTGTCTAAGGTTATAAAGCTCAACGCTCCATTTTGGAACATTGCTAGAACAAGTTCACTTAGCAGCTCCACGTTAAAAAATGTTTCCAGAAGCGTTTCTGAATTCCCTCAAAACAAATCAAAGAACACCACAAGCTATATCCCAATATTGTTTTTACAAAGGCTTTTCCTGTAACAGCTTCAGCCTGCACGCTCATTTTAGCACCGGTCCCTTAATGTTTTATACTTTTTCAGATAGATTTGTAACTGTAGAAGTCTTGAAACAGAATTTTAAAAGTCAAGCTGGTTGCAAGCTGAACTAACTGTACTGCATTGATACCAAACTTCAAGGAAAGAAAACCATTTTGTGGCTGGAGGTGCAAAGCTACAGAAACAGGTGCAACTTCAGACCCATTCTTAAGAGTCTGATGGGACAGAGGTGAACTGTCTTTCATCAGCCCCACTTTTTTCTTTTCCTAGTTTCTCCTCCAGCCAGTTACTGCTCCACAAAATGCAAGGAAAAGGGCTTTCCCCAACTGGACATGAGCCTTGTACTCCTGAACTACCTGTTCAGAAAACCAGGCAGTGGTTTTCTCACTATGAATACCTCTGGGATCCATAGCAGCCCTCTTCTGACACCTGCAAATGATTCCCATGGCCTGACTTCAAGTTCTTTTTGATGTGAGGGAGGGGAAAAGACTTAGCAATGGGGAAAAGATGAAAAGCAAAAAGACAGAAACGTTTCCCTAGACAGTGTGATGGGACAGAAAGGCACAGACACAAGCAAGGATTCCAGTGCTGCAACTTATTTGGGAGGTTACCTTCCCTTCTGCCCCTTAGCATAATAAACCTTATATGCAGCCCTTGATTTGAAGCTCCCAGAGGAACTGACCACTTTGGGATCCTGCAAGGCACTATAATGGGATAAATCAATGAGATGTTATCTTTATTCTACATATCTGTAGCTTCTATATGCTTTCAAAGAACAGAGATCACATTTTTAAATAAAATATGTATTTTGGAATTCTCATGTAATAGTGTTGGACTACAGCTTCTGAAAAAACCCAGTGAGTCTGCAATACCAAATGAACATTTCTAGTCTCAAGATTAATTATGTTAATGGTCTAAGCAAAGCTAATCTCCTCTAACTCAGACAAATTAGTGTTTCCATGTGGCTCATTAATCCCTGCCTCTTCATTTGAAGAGGCCATGCTTCATAGGACCAATGTATGCAAAAGAATAGCATGCCAGGAATATCTCAGACTGGAAGTGCTGAGAACAGTAGAAGTGTTGCCTGACTTTATCTAGACAGCTGAGGTAGTGTTTTGTGCTCTCTCCACCTCTCACATTCCCCCCCTCCCCTTTAAAGAAGCCTAGTGTATACCACCAAACGCCATGATCTGCTGCAATCCCACTGAGAACAGAATTGGAAATTAAGGAACATAGAATGGTTCAGGGTAGAACCTGCAAAGATCATTTAGTTTCAACATCTCTGCCATGGGCAGGGACACCTCCCACTAGACCAGGTTGCTCAAAGCCCCATCCAGCCTGGCCTTGAACACTTCCAGGGATGGGGCCTCCACAACTTCTCTGGGCAGCCTGTTCCAGTGTCTCACCACCCTCATTGTGAAAAATTTCTTCCTAATATCTGTTCTAAATCTACCCTCTTCCAGTTTGAAACCATTGCCCCTCATTGTATCACTACGTACCATTGCACGTTTTGTCAGAGAAAGCTTCTACTGCCTGGACAAAGGAGGAAGGAACCAAAGCGTCTGCAAATCTAATAACCTTGCCAGTGACATTCATTCATTAATAATAGTTAAGAATCATCTTGCTGACAGACCTTCACATATGGTTTCAGTAAAAGGGACAACCGATGAAATTTCTTCACAATCCTTTCAGCCTTTCTTCAGAGGTTGGGCTGTCCTGTCCCTGCCACCTCACCCAGGTACAACTCCCTGAGAAAGGAGCAGCCCAGCATGGAGCTCAGGTTCACCTCCAAACCACCACGTTTGACCTGTTTACTCTGAGGATGCACCTTGGTTATAATCCTCAGCTGTCAGTACCAATGCAAGCAATAAGCACGGACCAGTCAAGGTGCTGCTTTGGATGGTGCAAGGTCTACAGCTTACTTAAAAAAAACCTTACTATAATTAAGTTACACGTGTGATAATTTTCAGTACTTGTATATGATCACACACAAAATCTATGACAAAGCAAGGAATTGATTTGTTCGTTGTACTAGGCTTCAGGATCTCGCCTGGGTATCATCTCCCTTTCCTCATAATCCCTCCTGCTTTAAAATGACTTTACTGTTCTCTCAAGGTATTTGATCCCTGAGGCCTGAAATCCTCAGTGTGGGTGCCACTGCTCACAAATCAATTGCTACTGTCACATATGATATTGATTCCTGCAGTGCAGTGCCTAGGAGCAGCAGATGCAAGAATGCCAATTTCAATTACTAAACAAAACAGAAGATTTATTTGTGATTAGATGACAAGAAGAAGATTACCACTAGCTACATTCTGGGGAAGAAAAAAAAAAGAGAAGAAAAATCAAACGCCATCACTTTGCAAAAGATAGAGAAATCTATATAGGTACTAGATATACCCAGCTGCATTATTTCTTTTTCCACTCTGTTGAAATAATTGATATATATACATATTGATATATATACATATAAATATGTATACAAACACGCACAGTTGCACCACAACATATCCCTCTGAATACAATTCAGACTAATGAGAGAGAAGTGTGACAGGGTGATTTTCCAGTGCATTCCCTTGAACTCCCCTGTGCTACAGAAGTTTTGATGAATTTTAACGGGATCCTTTTAATGCCCTCTGTCATTGTCATGTCTGGGCGTCTCATTGGCATCATTGAATTTAGCCTGACAAAACATTCCCATGTGGGAAGTATATCTCACAGTAAACACAGGGAGATGAGTGGAGCAGAAAGAATAGGTCCAAGAACTGCAGGGGAGGTGTTCCTTGGCAAAGACAAGAACTATGTCTAGATCTCCAAGCCCCTAACATCACCCTCTCTTGAAGGGCAACCCATACTAGGAGAACCACATCATCTCCTGGAAAAGAACCGAAGAGCAATTTCTCTTTCCCCCCCGCCTGTTTTGGCCACTGCTCCCGCTGACATTTTTTCAGCCCTAGTTCTGCCAGCAGCAATGACCTTCACTTCGGAGCCCCTTTTCCTGACGCCTGGGCTCAAAGGGCCGTGTTACACCATTCATCACACTCACTGCTGCAATGAAAGCTCAGTGATCAGCCAACCTGTGGTGGCAATGCCACCCCAGAGAGGACGACAGCAGCAGCACAGAGGAGGAGGGCGAGACCTCTCCGCATCTGGGCCAGCCAACACTATTTTCATCAACATCTGCAGATGTGACACAAGGCTGTTGAACCTTCCTATTCCTCCGGGTCCACCTGAACTGCAGCAGGAAAGACGGCTGCAGCCCACGCAGGCCAGCTACAGTGGAGGCAGCCGTGGCAGGCAGGCAGGCAGGCTGCGCAGACGCTGGGGTGTGCGGCCAGCTAATGGTATGACACCTGCAGAGATGACAGCGCCTCCATGTTCTCGCTGCAGATATTTCCTATATCTGTGGTTTAATCTACCGAGGGTATGTCTGTACGGGCGCAGCTTGGCTTCCTCGTACTGTGCAGAGAAATCTCGGTTACGTTACAGTGAGCAAACTGACACAGTATGAGGTGGCAATGAGAGGGACACCGGTGACTTACTGACATCAGTGCACTAACCACTTCCACCAGCAGCAATGCGTGGGCAAGAAGCATTAAGAATTGGCCGGCGCAGACACCGCCAGTGGGGATGTCCCCTTGGTTCTTGACCCGGTGACATCTGCTGCCCCCTGACTTTGGCTCACGTGTCATACCNGAGATCCATGGAGGCAGTGGGGCATTATTCAGGGAAGCAGACCCACTCAATTTCATGTTTTTCTCTTCTGCTGGAAGGGGAGGTAGGGAAAGCAAGAGAAAAGTAGACTACATACGCTTCAGCTCTCATTAAGAGAAAGAGTACTCCAGGCAGCTTTCACACAGCTTCTGCTTCAGCTCAGAGCACGGCTGCAGGGGATGCAACGCAATGCTGTGAAGGACAGCATCTGAGGCACAAGAGATAAAGAATACAATCTGCACACCCTCATAATTTCCCTTTCTCTACACTCCCTGATTCTATGATTCTAACCTTCTCTCTCTCCAGTTTAGCTAATAGATTTCCAGCTAGAAGCTGATGCATAAGAGGAAAAGTAGGTTGATTGCCTGCAGTATGGTTTCCTTTTTTAAAATAATATTGCTTTTTTGGACTAGCAACATCAACAAGGTACACCTGTCAATAACACTTAGAAAAGGACAATATTTTCATGCCATTGCAGATCCTTGTGCTGGCCCTTGAACTGCAAGATGAGTTGAAGTTATTTCTGAGACGTTTAAAGCACAAAGAACATTTTCCTGAATCTATTTTGCTGGAAAATTACATGCAGGACATTACTTTAGGATCTGGAGAGGTCTGCATTTAGACTTCCATTTTTCCTTTTAAGTCATCACTCGTATTAATTAAGACTGAATCTTATGTGCAGAAGGGGTGTGATTTACAATTGGAATAGGCCAGATGCTGTTCCCAGCGGCACCATCAAAAATATTCCCACTACAGCCTTTGAGCAAAGGACAGAGCAAATGCTTGACTTTTTAGGGTCACTACCCCAGGTCCAGCCCTACAAGGGGGTAACTGGTCTTGCTTGTAGAAGGGTAATTGCCACCTTTCTGTAGCTTGAAGTGACTTTGGTTAAAAAAAATACCTAAATTGCATTTGCTTACATATGTGTTTTGTTGGGGATTATTCCACTGTGTAAGTGTATCAGGTTCCCACATCAGCTGGTGACATTGCAAAGATGCACAGAGCAGGTTAAGAAGGGGTGCAGTCTTGCCACAGGGAGCCCTGATCCACGGTTCATGGAGTGTGACAGACAAGTGATAGACTTCAGATAACTTTGACTGAGACCTTCTGCAGGCCCAAGGCAGTTCCATCAAGCCCTGGGTCAGTTTTCAGCAACCTAACATCCCTGGTGGGACCCCATTGTCATGCTCCATACTCTTTGTTTGCATCCCTTTACTTCAAAACTGTAGCTTGTAACTAGCTTTAAGCTGCAGAAAGGGCAAGCTGAGTTTGCCTTTCCAGAATGACTCATACCTCGGACCACAAAGACTACTAAAAACACCCTCATTGACTTCAGAGCAGAATATCCAAGCCAAGCAGGCTAACAGAGAAGAGAGCAGGCTCCTTGATTTCACAGGAGTCAGCAAGAGAAGCCCCAGCTGTTGCCTGAGTGAGCAGTTGTAACCTCTGTGAGGTGATAGGTGAATCCCACGAAGTTCATTAAAAAAAAAAACCACCAAAAGTCAAAGAAAAAAAAGCTTCCTAAATAAGTGCCTCATCTTGCCAGGACTGTTTTGGCATGCTGCAATCAGCAAGAGCACAGGCTGGGTCAGAAGGCTGTTTCTTGAACACAAAATCAACCAGCTTGGCTAAGGGAGTTGACAAACTCCCCTGGCTTCTTGGGCAGAGCCTATCAGTCCCCTATCAAGGAAGGAGAGCTCAGCCAGAGCTCACCAAAGTCACAGGCAGTGCTGGGAGAGCACAGAACCAATTTGGACCCAAGTGGTTCAGCTGGTGGAGTTTAACATTAACTGCCTGCAAGAGGTAGTATGGTCCAACTGCCATTTCTCAACCCAAGCAGCGGGGCTTACGCAGTTTGGGAACCTCAGTCCCTCTTCCACAGCCCAGCACCGCCAGCCTATGGTGCACATTTTGGACAGGATCTTTAAGTGGGCTTTGTGTTGTCCAGCCTTTACTCTGTAGAAATCCAAGCAGGAGTGGATCAGAAAAGTTAGATAAGTGCTGTATGCTCTGCAAAATTCTACCTTTACAGTCTGCAGCCAGTGAGTATTGCAAAAATTCAAAGAGGCCTTGCCAAATGCTTAAAAAACATTTCTTAATTTGATCCGAAGTTACAATTTATGTCAGCATATCATCAAGGATTCTTGCAGAAACAGAGTTTCTAGGCCAAGTCTCTTTTGAGATAGAGCCTGGGAAAGAAGCATTTGCAAAAAAGCAAACGGCACAGTTGATATTAGAGTTTCATTCCAACAAAACAGCTTTAAATTGCCAGAAATATGGTTTATTGGCCACACATCACACAAACAAACAATCAAGAGAATGGACTTTGTTACCGAGGGGATTTAGAAGGCTTCAAAATTGGATGCAAAGCTAGTTAAAATCATTACGACATAGACATTGCCAATTCTCCATGCTGTATGCACATGTACACAAGTTGCGTAGTCACAGGGGCTAATTCAGGGGAAGTATAAGGAAATATCCCACTTTTGCAGAAATGTTTACTTCAAAGGCACAATATGTTCTCCTGACAAGAAGGGGTTATACTATACATTATTAGGAGTCTCTTGTTATACCAAAATTTGGATATTGCAGCTCTTATAAAAAATGGTCTCTGACAACACCCGAGTTATTAAATAGCACTTGGCATATTAGTAGCACACACAGTATTAGCAAGAGTGTGACAGTCATTGCTAAATAATCTGTGTAGCTTTACCAATGAACAAACATTGTAGATGCACGGCAGCAAAATCTTTATACAACATGCTTCACATACGTGAGCGTGAATAATATTTTCCAATCCTCTTTCTCTCAGCTGTGTCATCTCCTTGTAAGATGGACCTACCTAATATTGGTGGAAAACCTTTTTGCTAAGGGAAAAGGCTCCTTTTCCAATAAGCTTTACTTTAAACAGGGTGAGGTATCCTCATTCATAACACAGTCTGCACTTGTCCCCATCTATACAAGTTTAACTGTTAGACAGAAATTGAACAGTACGTTTTAAGGAGCTCCCACTTTCAAGGTCATATGGCTTCAAGCAAAGTCCATTAGGGAGCCATTTGCAAGGCTGAGTGAATCAGGATTCTTGCCTAAAGACCTGCATATTATCTGTTTGACATACATGCGTTGGTAAGTTCAAGACATACATGATATAGAAGCAAAGTAGTCCACGATTTGCTTGCTAAATGGAGTGTTTCCCAGTGACGTTAGAAAGACTTGAATCTACTTCCTTTAGCCTAAGGACAGCCTGAAGCCTGTGCCTACCCTAGAAGATTAGGATTTATTTTCTGGGACAACATAGCAAATATCTTCAGTTCACAAAGTCTTCCTAGAGATGACCAGACTTGCTGTAGACCATAGCACTTCATATTGAGATGACCAGACTTGCTGTAGACCATAGCACTTCATATTGAGATGACCAGACTTGCTGTAGACCATAGCACTTCATATTGACAAAACTGATGTCTGCATTGGGAGCCTTCAAGAAGCACTAAGCAGCAAATCACCCACCTGACCTACAGCTAGCCACAAATTAAGAAAAGCCGTAGGGATGCAAAGAAGGATACCATTCAGTGAAAGATGCAGCTTTTCAACAAAAAGGCTCACTTTCATAGTAATAACACTTCTTGGGTGAGTGTCATGGGTTGGGGTTCAGACTGGATGAAGATGATGCATTTGGATGTTTTTTTGTTGTTGCTGGTAAGTTTGTTGGTTTCTTTTGTTTTGTTGGTTTTGTTTGGTTGTTTGGTTTTTTTTTTAAACAAGACATTACAGGAAATACTCAAAGCATTCTGCCCTGGGTTAAGAGATGCCCTAGTCTGACCTTTGCAACCTGCCAATTGACTAAGCTGCATCAAAAAATGAGTCATAATATTTTCAAAAGGAAGCTCTCAGCAGCCGTTTTGTAGCACCAGTCATCTGACAGTGAGCTGCCCTTGGATCATCACAGAAGAGATATTGGCCCATCATTGACTTAGAGAGCAGTTCTTAGGGTACACCAGAGGTTTATACCTGACCTACCTGGGCAAGTCAGCCAATGCCCTTACACAGAAGATCAATAGCCCTTGGAAATATTACTTTTCACATTGGAAAACACACTGATCCAATTGTGTGGCCGTCTGAGCTCACTCAGGGCTGGAATAAGGCAGGAAAAACTCCACCATGATGGTCAGGTGTGTGTCTGAGCCCACTCCTATCAAGCCGGACTGGGAGTCCCAGCACTGCGCTCTCTGGTGCTACCAGCAAAGGGAAGTCTTTCCAGCTCAGGCCCTCAAACCATAGGAAAACAGTGCCTGCTTGAGTCCAGAGAGCACAAGATTTCTGTATTTGTGGGAAGCATTACCCACAGGGAGAATAATCTGCCCACCAGGTGAGAGAGCACTGCCTGTGCAGTGTCACAGGAGCAAGGGCAATGTTCTCCTCCATGTCCACCAGCCGAGCAGCACCATGGCTGTCGCATTCAGGAGGGGTATTGAATGCTAACCTGCAGACAAGAGTCCTTTAAGTGAAATGAAAAATTCAGCTTCTCTTTTGCCTTGCCCTGCTGGCCTCCTTGCCCCCCCTTCCCGCAGTAATGCGGCAGGACACTCTTTGAAGGCCAGCTGCTTCTTGACAATCAGTGACATGATTTACATTTCCATGGCACATTTCACACTAATGGATGCCAAAGGACACTTCAAACCATCTTTCGTAGAGAAAGTCTTATACCTGAGTTATGATAAAACACTGCAGCACTTAAGTATTGTACAGTAGCCTTATGACAAGCAGCAAAGATGCGTAATCAAAGGTAGCTAACAAGGGGAATTTTGTTGGGGTGAATGCAGTTTCTCACATTGGTTCTGGTCAGAACATCAGAACCAATATCATGCCCGTGCTTACAAAAGATGACACGGAGGTCTTAGTATCTACAGGTTTTTATATCTCAGAAGATAGTGTGTCCTGGAGCCAGAATCGTACAGAGAAACTGGAATTAGTAATAAATCAAAAAGAAATGAGTTCCACTTACTGGGTCAGTCCTCACCACGACCTATCATAACCTATGTCTTCCCTTCAGCACTCTCTCATCAGGCTCATAATGACTGATGATGAGATCCCAACCCAGCTCAAGGCAACATGTGTGGGTGCAGAGGGCTAATGCTCTGCCGATGTACACTGACAAGATGCCACTGAAGTTGATGAAGCGGTATCAATTTACAACAGCCGAGGATATGTCACATAAGGTAATCAGACTTTAAAAGAAGTGTGATGGCAAGAGTCCTAAACATTTTCAAAACACTGCTGTCAGAACAAATCTCAGAGTACAAAACCCTTCTTTGAGAAGTCGTTAGAGACCCAGATGGGCTGCTGGTTTATTTTATCCTGCCTGGAACACTGTGCACCCATCTCTCCTCCATTCCAGTTATTATTATTCCTGTACCCTAAAGCCCTAGTGACAGGAGTCTCTGGTATCACGTCAGCCTCAAAGCTTGGCTTAAAATTGGCCAAATATTTTGCAGCGCTTTCTTTCCCTTTCTGCCTTGGTTGCTAAAACTTTAGCTTAAAACATTTATTTTTTCATTATTGCTGTGAAATGGGGAGTTTCAAAAGAGACAGAAAAACAACCTGTAAAAGGCAATTAATAAAATATGTCAGCGCTCCCAAAACTGTTTAGAACACTTCATTCAACAAGGCGTTGAGACAGAACAACAGCAAAGTTGCTAAATAGCATGCGACAAAGTAAAACCCAGGGAAAGGCAAAATAATAACCTGCATTTCTTCGCATCTTTTATCCAAAGTGCTTTGCAGACATATATGCATATTATATAGGGATCATTCATCTAACTCTGAAATATAGCTGGCTTCACATCAGAACTAAGTTATATAACAGCACATAATAAAACTATATAGCAGAGTCAGAGAGAGGAAAATGAAGAGTAACTGTTCTAGTTGAATTACAGAACAAATGCCAAGTCATCAGAATACTACTTTCTCTAGGTGAAATTCAGCGGAACATTGAGGACTGCATTCAAACTCGTGTGGAAGATGTTACGGCATCACTAACGACTTTAGCCTTTGGGTTTACCTCTAAATGAAAATATAGTACCTCCAGCAGCAAAACGCCTCTACCACAGTGTTAGAGAGGGCCCAGGTGTTACCCAGTGAGTCATCAACATTCCTTTCTGAATCACCTGCGCTTCCTCAAAGGTCTCCCAGCTGAGTATCAATCAGTGAAGCCCAGTGAAGGTTAATATTTCTCAAGAGCCGGTATGACCATAGCCCCAGCACTAAACTGCTTCTAACACTTCTGTCAGGCCAGGAGCACTCGGTATGGTTTCTGAGAGAGGTCAGCCAGGCCACGGGATGCGGTCACTTGCTCTAAAGACTGTGGTTAACAGCGTGATGGAAATGAAGTCCCCCATATGTCGGTGCGGTTGCACGGAGCAGGGAGGAATTCTATTTCTGGCTGTGGACCGCACTAGCTCGTTAAGGGGCATGATTCCCCCCTAGCTACTGGAGCTTGGAGATTTGCATAGAGGTTGCTGGCAGGCCACCACGCTCATCCAGGAGCTACAATTTTAATCGTTATTATGCATATAGAAACTCACTGCTGCATTCTACATCACAGAGCGCATGTTACAGGCAGGAGCTTTGCTGTTAGGCGGCTCTTCATTTTCCTCATTGCCTGTGAGTGCCCAGCTCTCACTTTTTTGCATCATAACAAATTTTGCATATTCAAATGACCAGCATTTTATTCAGAAATTTCTGGTGATGGATGCCTGGGGGAGTCAGCTCTGCTCAAAAGCCTTAATTTTGGTTGTTTGCTGTTTCAAGCCTCTAAGTGCATGAAGTTGTAATTGGTTCATGCTTGGAAGCTTTCCTTTGCAAATAAAGGCTAGAAACATTAGTGTAACGCCATCTTTGATACTGCAGAGCCTGAACATGTTCCACAGACCAAGGGTAATACCCCTGCAACAGGGATTTCCTTTCCTTATCTTACAATACACAGCAGTTCTCAAAGGTCCATCGCCTCCCTGGAACCAGAACTTCTCTTGCAGGTGGCCCCATGCCTCTCTATGTTTCCCGCAGGCTTGGAAGGTGTCAGAACATAGGACAGTAGAAATGCAAAGTGCAATTCACCCTTCCTCCCAAATGGCCAGGCAAGACAGTTTGTGTCCTTTTCCCAGAGAAAGTTGTATAAAAATCTTCAGAGGCGAGGAGCAAATGGGATACCTGGGCTCTTGTTTTGTCCAAAAACCGGGATCATGACACTCATGGCTGATAAGAAACTGCTGCTGGGTCAGAGCGAGGTGCATCCCCTGCTGAAGCAATATCACTTTCTGCACCTTTGTCTCTGTCCTTGCCTCCTCCAACCTCACAGCACAATTACAAGGCGGCTGCAGGCATGCTTGCCCTCTTTTCTTTACACAGTCTGTTTCTCTTCCTCATTCACACACATATATCAATAGAGTGACTGTTTTCTGTG
The DNA here is from genome assembly GCA_008711295.1 of Anarhynchus alexandrinus. Lineage (NCBI taxonomy): Eukaryota > Metazoa > Chordata > Aves > Charadriiformes > Charadriidae > Anarhynchus > Anarhynchus alexandrinus. The sequence continues at coordinate 128,864 of VUYV01000214.1, read as the reverse complement.
GTTAAAATTATGTCCCCAGACATTTGAGACCTGTAGCCAAAGCAGATTTGCCTAGTCTGAATTCACCTTTGAAGAATAAATAGGAACATGGAAAGGCGTTGGAATCAAAGCTATCGCAATCAAAGACGGGAAATCTCCAGCTATGTCTTGAGAGACTTGATCTGGAGATAAGAGAGCCTTTCCAATTTAAGGAAGAAAAAGGAGAGTATTGAGCAACTACTGTGTGACTCTTTCACCCCCGAGTCCTCCTATAATTTCTCATCTCCATGTGGCTTTTTTGTTCCTAAAAGCCATCTCCTTCCAAGTCCTTTACTGTGGCATACCAGCCAGAATGCAGAAAATACCTCCCCAAACCAGGGAGCTTACTGGGACAGACCCGAGTCAGTCAGTCAGCACCAGCTGATAAGGAATAATTCAATACAGTCTATTCTGCAGTCTCTGGCCCTGGGACACTAATCCAGAGGCTAATAAAGCAGTAATCCCTTGCTGATCCACAGGCTCTGTTTCCCCTGCTCAGCCCCACATCATTACTCTGCCTTATATCTGCTCTCACCACCCTCAACCTCCCTTCCCCCCCACCTTGGGCCATCCTCACTGCTGCAACATCATTATAGGTGGGTCCTGAAAGGTGGCTAACGGAGCCATTCATATTTAGTTATTTCAGCCTTGCCTCCTGAATTATTGCTATCCCAAAGCACAGGCTATTTCGTTTGCTTTTTGAGCTGGTAAGGTTGAGCTTGTCTCAGAAATACCCCTGGTGTCCCAGCATGGGGACCTGCTGAGAGCTGGTATGGGCAGCACCATCAGCTCCGTAAAGGGTTCCCCTTCCTCCCCAGGCACCCTGACCTGCCCCAGGAGGGGAGATGTACAAACAAGCTGATGGGAGGTCCCAGTTACAACATGACAGCCCCCATTTACTCCACCAGCTGCTCATTCATCTGGAATAGGAAGCCGTTAAGTCACACCACGGATCAGCCGACCCTCCGGTTCACTTAATCTACCTGTAAACATCACTGGCAGCCACAAGTGAGGAGGGAGAAAGGGAAGGAGATGTGTAGCTCCCTGGCAAAGCATAGGCCTTCTGTCCCAGGCCAAGCCCCTCTCCAGTTTGGTCTCCCTGTGGCCACTACCAGATGCTACAGAGAAGGTACATGATGCAGAATATTGATCTTCTGTGTTAGTCTTATCATGCTCCTAATAAATAGAAATTGGCTGAGGAACTGAAGCATAAGGTCTCTATATATCAGTGTGTGTGTATATATATATCCCCTATATCAGTAAATATTATTCTGAAACCTCTGGATTTCCTCAGTCACCTCTCATGCCCAGTCCAAATGAATCTTGCAGAGATCCTGCTTTCAAGTTCTGTTCTGGGGCAAGGAGCTAGTTTTGTGGTGTGCTTTCACTTAGCAGTGACCTGGAGCTTAGTTCCAAGCTTGCCATCTTTTAATTTAAATCAGATATCCTTTAAATAAGGTGCTGTATTTTAGGCATCCCAAAGAAGCTGATATAGGGAGAGCTACAGTGCTGTTTCTTTCGCACCTTTGAAAAAGCACAGCTTTGGCCCACCACTAGAATTCATCCCGAGACACAAGAGCCAAAGAGAAAAGAAAAAAAAGGAGCCTTAAGAGGATATAGGAAGAGAGATATCAAATGCTCCCAACACCCATCAACTTGTAAGCACAAATTATTTGCTTTCAGCAGGTGTCTCAGGATGTCAAACACTTTTACTAGCAATGAGTATAAGGGTTGCAGGGTACATCGCTGGGTAGGCTGTCAAAGAGTCCTGAGTGCTCTCTCTTAATTTAGGGGATATGAAAGGCTCCTCAGCTTCCACACGGATTTAACTTTACTCCAATTTTTAAAAACAAAGCAGCACTTAAAGAGATCTGTGTGCTTCAAATCACAAACAAATTCAGGAGAAACAATAGAGCCACAGTGGTCTCCCTGGTTGGTAAAGTGCTATTTAAAGAGGACTCAGAAGCTGACTATGGTCCTCACTTTCCATCTGTCCCTCCTACATCCCTTTCATCCATCCCCACTCTCCAGATGCCAAGGAAAATAGATGCACTATATATAAAGATCAACAGGTTGGGGTGTTTCAGCTGCTGGTGTTTCCTGCTGGCTGAGAAGGAATAGAAACGTAAAAGCAAGTACACAAGCCATAAGCAACAGGACTGCCTTAAAGATGCGTGAGACATCTCTAATACCACATCCACAGTAGCTATGTATAAAAATGACGGTAACAATAAAAACCCGTGTCTAAAAGGCCTCCATCCCTCAGTGAGGCTTTTCAGAGCTGTCCGTTAGAGGTCACTAGCACCCAGTCACAGCGGGAGCCCGGCGCCTGCCGATGAAATCCCAGGCACCAGACCTCCAGTCAAAAAAAACCCCAAAACAACAAAACAACTTTACTCCAAATCGAAGAGGCGAACCGAACAGAAAACCCTCACCCTTCTTCACCCTATTGTACGTGAGAAGAAAACCTTAGTGGGGAAAATGTAGCTTAAGAAAATAGGTGCATGTGCCTTTGCCACAGGTTTGAAGGAGGGAGCCTGGGGAGCCCACCAGCTGCAGGGGTGAGCAAACGTTCTCCTGTAACCATCAGAGCAGCCTCATCCAGCACTCTCAGCAGCAAGCTCAGAGAAGTCATGACTTTCTTAGACAAAGGCAAAGATTTAGGCAGGCAAGCTATGCCCCAGGTATTAAAACTGCCAGGCCATTCAGGGTTTGATTTCAGCTGCCAAGAGAGAAGCTGCAGAAGAGAAATGAACTGCCGTCCAGGGCATGGGAACTGGGCACTGCCTCTGCTCCCCTCAGGGAGCCCCGTCCCTGCTGCGCTTATCCTCCTGCCCACCCTCCGTCCCTCCACTGCAGGAGGGAGCGCTCCCACTGCAGCCGGTGTGTGACACCAGGAGAGAATAACTGTGCTGTGACACTGTGATACAATGCAGCGGTGTCTGTCTGTCCTCGCTGAGGACCCACTGCAGCTCTCAAGCCACAGCCGGTCGCCCCACCGTCCCACGAGGGTAAGGACACAACGCATCCCTGCTGGCCCAGAGCTGAGTCTAGGAGGAAACTTGGTGACCTGGGTTAACCTGGGAACATAGGCATCTGATGTAAAGGGACATCACAACACCTCATAGCTTTTGAGAAAAACAAAACAAAAATGACAAAACGCCCTAACCCCCCCTCAAGTTGCCACCTGTTTGCTGTGCTCTGTGGCTAATAACCTGCCTAGAAACACTGCAATTACATTGGATCCCAAAGTAGGTGGGCAATTCATCAGCCAACTGCATCCCTCCCACACATCACTGTTTCCTTCTGTCCTGCACTGAGGAGAATTTGCCACCTCTCATTTCCCTGCCAAGCACACAGGACCCTCATGGCTCCATCCACAGAGCTTCTGACTGCCTGTTGGCCCTCAAGATGACATGCCTGTATTTGATGGCACTCCTGTTGACAGGCCACAAGGGCTGTGATGGAGCCACCCTGCTGCATCAGTGTCTGAAGATGGAAAAGTCATGCAGTGACCTCTTCTGACCCCGTTGCCCACTCCTCCCTCCGAGAGACCAAACCTGTGATGGCAATCCATCCACCTGTCCACCTTGCATCTGTCCAACCGCCCCTACCCCGGTAGTAGCTTCTGTCCTTAAGCACCTGACTAGCTCATTTGAGATTACAGTCACAGGCACAGCATACGTTTGCTGCATCCCTGTCTATACGCCCTTTACGAACCCCCAGCAGCATGAGGATGCAGCGCACGGAGGCGGCAGGGGGCCGGAGAGAGGGGACGGATATTTGAGTGCTGACTGGGCTGTCCTCCTGATGAAGGACAATGACAAGCCAGGATTCATCGTCCGCAGCTGCTCCCTTTTAACTGCTTATGATGAATATTTACAGAAGGGGAGTGAGGGGGGAGTAGTGAAATTATCTGTTATTTTTTTGCAGCAGGTTTTCTTCCAGAGAAGAGGCCAGTCTGACAGCCACCCAGCCTCCAGCCCTCTGTTTAGACCCAGCTGGCAGAGGCACTGCGAGTTTCTTTGTACACACACACACGTATCACCCACCTCAGTACTGACCTGCAGAAGGCTACGGGAGAAGTCAAAGGCTGATGAAGACACTGCTCAATGCTGTATTGATTTTTCTGACCTGGCACCGGCAGATTCAAACTGAAGCCCAAAGCTGTTAGACAGACCATTCCCAAATCTCAGCCTAGTGTTTATGACTCTGTATGCTGCTGACCTGGGCTGGACCCACAGCATAACTAAGCCTGAGATGCTTAATGCCTCCCCTCTAAGGATTGCTGCCATCTGACACTTCACTACTACCAGGCAACCTGCTGCATTAACCAGAATCCCCAGGGGTCATGCAATAAATCTGCCATTACTGTGCATTCACCTTCACCTGGGGCATTGGCTGCAAGAGGGGCCACAGCTTGGCAAGCCTCAGCTCGTAGATGAGATGTGGCACAGCTGAAGCAGGACTCAGCCAGAAGGGATGCTCAGGAGAAAGAGCCATTTGTTTTCCCACCTTGCTGCTTTCCCCACCTCAGGAATGGGAGACAAAAATGTGAGACAGTTTGTTCCACACCTTCTCTTCTGTCTGAGCTGCGCGTCCCCTTGTACAGCTCTTTATTCTTTCTTGCTTTTTTTCAGGTTTTGCACAAAGAAGTACATTCTTGATCTCTAAGCTACATTTGCTGACACTTTGAAACAGTCCTCAAGGGGAAAGCTGGGCAGCCTGCTCCGCTGAGCCCAGTGGTTTGGAGAAGACACAGGAGGGTTTACTTTGTTGAGCAGTCCCATGTGGGCAGTGGGGAGCAGGCTGTTTGTTCCACCCTCAGCACCTACCGTGATATTTGGGGTTCAGAAGGAATATAGACTCCCACTGGAGAAGCGGGTGAAGCAGCTGCTGTTACTTCAGTGCTCCCCAACCACTGAGCTAGAAAAGCCTTAGCCCCAAGGTTGTCTTCTCTCCCGTGAGAGGGTGGCAACAACTCTCCAACAGACTGAAATACAGCTCCTTCAAGCTCCTACCCTTACCTTAAGGCTGAAAAGCAACTCCCCTTGCTCTCTAGGCACCACTGGGCATCACCCATCAGGTTTTTCCACTTTCTCCCCCGGCTGTGGAGTCCTCTGTGAGCACAGGTATTTTGTGCAGCCACTGATGGATGTGGGTTGTGGGTGGGATGGTGGCTGAGCATGAAGAGGACCCCTTCTCAGAGGCTCAGTGGCTTGGAAGAGATTTCCTCCAGGGGAGAGAGCAGCGCAGGCCCAGGATTGTCCCTGTCAGCCAGCTCGTTTGCCTTACCCCTGTCCAAGTGAGTGGGAGAGCGCTGTCTGCTTGCATTAAAGCGGTTGCACTGTTGATAAGCTGCAAGCAGGCAAAGAGTTCACTTGGGGGAAAAACACAAAGCATGGCAGGGCAGGAGAGACTCTTTTAAAACACTTTTGTCCTTTGATAATCACAGTAATAAGACCTCTGGTGGAAAATCTATACCTAATAAAAAGTTTAACAAGTCCAAGGAGATATTCAAGGCTACTGAGACCATTTGGTGAGAACCTGAGACTTACTCACCAGCCCTCAATATGTTAATTCACAGCGTACCTGAGAGGAGAACATGACCCAAAGCTCCACAGAGTTACAAAAGCATTGCTGCTGGGAGGATCAGGTGCAAATTTTTTAAGCTGGTGGCGGTAGCAGCCACTGACGGTTCTTTCAGAAGGAAAGGGAGAAAGAAACAGTTCATCTATTTTGGAATAGGCAATTGCAAAAAAACCAAAACCTGCCTGAATCAGTCTTGCAGTCACCAAGACTGGTTAGCCTGACGTTCCATGGAGAGTGTTTCCACCAGGAGCTCAAAGCAAATGGTGGGGGCAGTTTTGATGGAGGGGTGCAGAGAAAGGCAGGGGGGGCAGCAGCATGGGAGAGGCGGGTGGGAAGCCAGGGAAGCACTTCCCACACAACACAGAGCAAGCTGAGAGAGAGCTTTGGTGGAGAGCGCAGGCTAGGAGAGACACTTGGGCTTCTGGGCAGCTGTGTTCAGGGGGACAGGACCTTGTGTGTGTTCCTTGCCAATACAGAAATCTGCACCAAGGACAGGCTTTCCTCCACTATCAATTACTTATCAACTCCTGCACTCCTGAGCTAGTTGCTCAGGTCTGGAGGTGGCACCAGGTGCTGGAATGATTTTGGGGCAGCAAAGCCCCATGAAGCAAACCCCAGCAAGAAGGAAGGCTGGCAACATAACTCAGGGTACAGGAGAGATGGAGCTGCCACTCACGCTCAGCATGTCCAGCTCTAAGTCCAGGGCACACAGGATCACAAACGCAGGTCGACAAATACATAAGAGTAGCCAGAAGGTTTTACTCTGGGCTCCACTAGCCCAGATATCCCCACCTCTATACCCCCCTAAGGCCATTAATAGGCACAGAGATGCACACAGGGGATTGGTCCCCTCCCACCCCACTCGAAAGCAGTCCCAGCAGAGCAATCCCCTTGGCCTGGTCACACACACACATATTGCTGGGGAAAGAAAACCCTGGCTACCGCTGCTTCAGCGCCCATCCCTGAGCTGCTCAGAAAATACCATAGTCAGTGCAATAATGCTTTGCAGTCCCAGCAACAGCAGGAGGCAGATGCAGCAGCAGGGAAGGAGACTGCCAGCCCCACCGCCGCCCCCACCGCGCAAGCAGACGTACAAACTTACCTTTCACTCCTTCCTTCACTAACTGTCTTATCGCCATAGCAACTGTAATCCTAGGTCATGCGGCTAGGAAAATAAATAAATAAATAAATATACAGCACAAATGAAGATATACACTATCGCCAAACACAGCCTCAGTGGTAGAATCTAATTTTCATTAGAGACATAACAGTGGTTTTGCATAATTATACATATATTAATGCCCAACATGCCCATCTTCAGTTAAAATTCATGAATTCAGTTCTAAATAAAAAGCCTTGCTCGTTGCAGGTTAAATTTTAATTTATTTTTTTTTTTTAAAAAAGGCAGAAAATATCTCTAAAAGCTCAAGTCATACTTGCACAGCTTTTTCTTAATCCTGAGATTAACAGGGAGAGCAAAACGTAAAGATTAAGTCAGCTTTCAAGTAGAAGCATGCTATAAAACGTAACGGGAAACTTTGCTACTTTTACAATATGAGGAGCCAGAGCGAGCAATAAAAAAATCAGCCAGATGCTGGAGCGTACCTGGAGTTGAGACCCAAAGGAAAGCATCTCGTGGCCTTTCCCTTTGGTGTATGCGGTGAAAGCGATGCAGCAGCATTATACTGAGAAGCAACAAACCGCTGCGAGTGACTGAGCACAGGTTTGGCTGGCACCAGAATTTACTACATCGCTTGAGGTCAGCGGTTACAAGAGGAGGTTTATTTACTCTGACAGCACAGATACAAGATAGAAGCGCCAAGGGACAGCCCCAGCCAAGAAAGCCCTGTAAAGGAAAGAAACCTTCCCTCTCTGTCCTTCCTTTTTTTATTTGCCCCTACTACCTTCAGGTTCCTTCGTTACCCACTAAATGCAAATTACCTGAGCCTGGTACCCTATCCCCCCCTTCATTACCAAGTTTCCAGGTGGGCCTTGTCTGAGTGATGGGGAGCCATTGGTGCTGGTTGTGCCCCACCTTCCCTGGTCCTTCACGTGGGACAGTGCCTGGAGCGTGGTTATTGCCACTTCAGGTGGCAGGAACCTGGGTATGTAGGGGCTTTGGAACCTCAAAACAAGCATGCAGCTCTAAGGATGTTCCCAAAACTCTGACCTGGTGCATGCCGGACTTGATATTAAAATAAATGCGGCTTCCTTAGGAGGTGCCTCTTCTTTAATTGTATCAATGTCCTAGCCAGGGAATAAAGGGAAAAGCTGCTACCTGGGTTTGTCTCCACAGGGGCTTGTTTAATTCCTTGCTTACAGAAAAGGCAAGGAGGACTGGGACAAAAGGGAGAGGAGGGCGGGGCTTGAGGGAAGGGTTTGGGGCTGGAGAAGGGGTGGAGGAAGGAAAAAGAAAGAGATGGCAAAATGAATGGAAAGGCAGAAGAAGAGATGGAGAGAGGTCTGTCCTAAACAATGATGGCAGTCTCTCACGGCTGTCACTCTCCAGCTCCTCTCCTCCCTGTGCTGTCATTAGCGCACAGCAGGAGGAAGAGAGGCAGAGCACAAAGCTCAGCCGGTGTCGGGGAAAAAAGCTCGCTTCCCACCCACATTTCTGGAGGAGGGAGAGGGACTCCACCACCTCTGTGTCCAAGCCCAAGTCCGCCCTGGCCAGAGTGTTGCTCATCCTCCCCTCTGCAGCAGGGAGCTGTGGCTGACACGGAGCTTCGGCAGGAGCACAGGGTTCAAATGTGGCCCCTTCACACTGCCCTATGAGTGCCTCCTGCCCCTGCCCACGTGCTCAACCCCTGGAATTCCATGAAGAAAAGAGAAGTAACAGCTTGGTTTAGATGCTGATGGTCACAAACAGATTTAAATACTTTGTGTTTTTTTTTTTTTTTAAATGAACATACATCTCTGGCTCCCTTGTGCTTGCTTTGTTCTCCCTTCTCAAGTGGTGGCCCAGACAGAAAAGATGCTTTTTAGAGATGTCAGGTAGGGCTTGACAGAGGGTCCTGCTGGGCAGGAGCCAGTTAAAATGGAGGGAAGACCCACCTCCTCTCCAACCGCTTCTTCCTCCTGCTTGTCCTTCAGGCTGGCCCCTGCCTGGGAAGCAGAAGGTTGAAAATAAGTTTATGTATGTATCTTGCAGCTCATGCTTGGCAAAGCCAGCTCTTCCATAACCGTGCTGTACAGCTGACCTGCATAGACAAAGCAACTCTGACCTGCCCAGACCATGCATGCTGGGGAGTTGCAGTGTGTTGCAGAGCTGTGCTGTAGGCACACATGGGCTGTTTGCTCAAGATTGCCCACTGTCTAAGAAGGCCACCCAGCCTCCTGCCTGAACAGAGAGCACTGGCATTGCTAAAACCTCCAGAAAAACAGGGAAAGTGTTCAAATGCCTCTGAGATAATATTTACTGGTGGTAACAGGACAGGCGTGGAGATACGGTGGCTCCACATGGGAGGAAAGACGTTAGTCCTAGTGTTAACTTCCCTGTTGCTACTCTGGAGACAAGGTTTAAAATCTTCTCTGAACTGGCAGAGGAAACAAAACCAGCCGCTCCTCTGATTTTTGTGTTATCTACAGTTACCACCTCTGACGGCCCCAAAAAGGGCAAGTGAGACACATGGGGGCATCAGATGGAGGAATGGAGAAGCAAGGAGTAAGACAGATATGAGACATGTCTATGTGGCCATCAGCAGTAGAATAGCAGCAGGTGAGGTCGCCCCAGGTGACTTTCATTTCACACCAGCCTGGGTCCAGGGAGCAGTGAAACTGCCCTGGCACAGACCTGCGCAGGTCCTGTGTCCCACATGCACTTGGGGAGCTCATGCTGAAGTCTCCTCCTTCTGCCCCTTCACAAATGAGTGCCCAGAGCATCTATGTTGAAGCAAGCTTGAGTTCGTGTCCACAGCCCCCCGTGGTCCATAGCCCTATGTGCTGAGCACACCCTTGCCTCCTCACCCTGCACTTGTCACCCTGGATGCTGGTGTACCCTGAGCCTGGCTCCTGGGCATGGGCCACACACAGCCGGCATCGGCCAGCTAACGCCTCCTTCTCCCTTCCTGCTCCCCAGGGACAGCATGGACAGAGGGTTTCCTTCTCAGGACATTTGCAGGGAATGCTCAGACCTACTGGAAGTAGCTGGAAAAGGAGTTTTCCCGCGCCCCCTCCTGCCTTCTGGGATCTGTGATGTGGGATGTGTTATGAGGGCATGTGGGGCTCTTCCTGGGGGGAGATGGGGGTCAGACCCTGAATTGACTGTGGAGATCCCTGAAGGGGGCATACATCAGTCCCCTGACAGAGGATGTAGCAGAAGCGATACTGAAAGCCAGGGGTGGGACTGGGGAAACTGGCTCAGCATAGACATTCGTGTCAGGCAAGGGGCGTTAACAAGGTAATGGCTTAAAAAAAGTGAGTCCCCACTCTGAGGGACCTGAATGGTTCAAGGTGCATAAGGAGACATGGACAAGCAGCCCCCATGTCAGACGAAAGGGGCTTGTGACTGGCCCTCCCTCCCCCATGTCCCTCATGGAGCCAAACAAATGAGCTCAGAAGAGAAAGGGACAAAAGGATGAGAGGGGTGTGTAGGAAGGAATTAGGATAAACTCAAGGAGGAGCTGAAATGATGACTGAGGAAGCTTGTCTGCCCCAGAAATGTCATTGTTCCCCCTTCCCTCCCACTGGCTCCTGCAGTTTTGGTACAGGCTCATTCTCCACCTTGGTGTTCCTCTCCTGCAGACTCCACTGTGCACAGACATCCCTCGACATGGGGCACAAGGCGGGGGGAGCCCTGGACCCCTTCCCCACTCCATCTCTTTGCCGGGGGGGCTGGGGATTTGCCCATGTCACTTGCTGTGGCTTCCACAGGGCTGGGGCAGTGGCAGGGAGAGCTATGGCTCTGCTGGGGACCTCAGCAGGATGGTCCCCTCCCTGCAAACATGGGCATTGCACCGCACCAAGGGAAAGCAAAGCAGCAAGGATTGAAGTGCCACGGCCTGTGTTCCCCTTTGGAGGGACATTTAAGCCTGCTGGAGAGGCAGAGGGGATCCGCAAGCATGTCCAGCAGCACAAGCTTTATGATTTAGGCAAACAGTGTAAATGCTTAAGTACTTACACACTGATGTCTGGTGCTTTCACAAACGGACTCTCCTGCCCACCTGTGCAGAGCAACCTCAGCTGCAGTGTCATAGCGGGGACGTATATAATTGCCTCCTCCTGCCTACAGGCACGCCTGGAAATCATATCTGTGCAGTATGGCACCAGGTCCTCTCCCTCTGCCCTGCCTCCCCCTCGGAGGGGACAGGCCAGTGACGCTCGGCCTGTCCCGCGACGTGCTGGGGACCTTTGGGCGATGCGCGGCACCTCGGAGGGTGGTATCGAGGGGCAGGAACATGAGGCAGGGAGCAGGTGATTTGTTTAAATGTTTTGCTGAAGTTGTACAGCAATTCCTGACCAGACGAAGTGGGAGATGCGGCAAGCCAGCTGCGTGGCTGTTTGAGCGCTGGGCTGGAGCCGATGCACACACACGGTACGGGCTCTCCTACCCCTCACGGGCATAGATCTGCTCTCACGTGTTCCCACAGCAACAGCGAAGCAATCACATTCCTCCTTCTCTGCCGTGCGCACCGATTAAAATTGCACTCATCGCAAGCGCCTTAACTCGAGCACCCAGCCCTTTAATTGCTGCAATGAAGGATATGAATGTAGGCGATTCTGAGGCCAGCAAAGCAGAAAATTAGCATTTAGCGTGAAAATGATACCACTGCATCATCACCAGGGCAAAGCAAACAACACGACCTGCCAGGCTGCCTCTTTCCCTCCCTACCTGCATGCTCGGACCCATTGGGTGCTGCAACAGCCCCATAGCTTCTTGCACCCACAGGTCCTGCCCCCGCGGGCCTGCCACCAGGGACCCCTGGCAGGCAGGGGGCTGCGAGCCGGCATCTGCTTTCCGCCTCTGGACTTTCAATGAAGCAGATTTATACACTCGCTTCTGAGATAATCCTCCCTCAAACGTCAAAAGTGCCACATTAGCTGCTGCATTGATTCCTGCAGTATTTACAGAGCAGAAAAATGCAGAGGCAGCGAGCACGTGGCTGGAGGGAAGAAACCCGCACCCCCGGGGTGTCCCTCCGGGTGAATCATCCGTGTCTCTAGCCAGTAGTCAGATCTTCACCTCCTCCAGACCCTTAACTAGCTTTCTCCATCGTTAGTGCAAATTCCCCTCAGGCCTTTTCACCTCTGTTACCTAGGCTGTATTTTTGCCTGGTTGGACACCGATAAACATTAAAATGCTGTGTCCGTCCAAGCACAAAAGGAAAGGCTGTTTACCAGCCAGGCTGGGCTGGAGCCAGCACCCCCAGCCTCGGGGCTTAGCCTGCCAGTGGGTCGCACCAGATCAGGGTGTTGGACTTAGTTGGGATGGAGACGATGGCTCTGCGTCTGTGGTGGTCACCAAGCAGGAGTGCAGATGAGCCAGGGAGGGATCACTCTGCAGCAGGATCTAGAGCCCCGGGCTTGACTCCAGTCACAGAACCAGCAGCTGCACAGGCTCTCCTGCTTTGTTGTGAGATTTTAGGCTGTTCAGCCGCCTCCGCATTGGAAGTGACCAAGATTGAAAGCAAAATCCAAGTTAGGCATCAGACTTCAAACAGGCTCCAGAATGTCGGGCCCTGGGACAGGGGCTCATGGCTCCTGCTGGCTGTCAGCACTGTCTCTGTTTCATGGGCAAACCCATGTAGGAGCAATGTTCAGGTGGATGATAAGTAACCCTCCAAACTCCTGAGCAGCACAGGGGTGCTCACCGCACTTACCCGCCCCAGCCAGGGCTCTGCATGCTGGTGGTTTCTTCCACACAGAGAGCTGACGTTTCCCTGGCCTCCCTTGTGTGGGTACCTGCACGTCCAGGCCCAAAAGGGAGAGTATCTCTACATGTTTCAGCATGGACCTGTGACCTCTTCGGGTTCCTGAGGGAATCATTGATGCCCAAGTGGCCACCCAGCCTGTGCCACAGCTCGAGTCGTGAACTGCAGACAGACACAGGTGTACACAGTGCAAGGAGGGTCCTGGTGGTCGCCCACAGCGCAAGTACACACACATGCATGCACGTGCATACACACGTGGTGGCTCCAGTGGCTCCAAGTCCCTGCATTCCCGACCATGTGGTCTGCCACAGCTCCCGGCCACCTCTTTTCTCGCCCCATGGACACCAGTCCCCCGAGCAGCAGCCGTGGGCATGACACAAGGGCTGATGCGGGCTGCAGCCAAGCCATACCTGGCTCCTCAGGCCATGATGCTTCAAGGTTGCCCCTCGCTCCAGGCCCACAGTGCCTGGCTGGGACCTGGGGCTCTCCACCTCGGGGTGAGCAGAGACCTCTGCAACTCGTTGCAGCCAGCGATGGAAGCGGTGCCCAGGCATTGCCTGATCAGTGCTGCGGGGACTAGTGGTGAGAATTGTCCTGTGTCAGCAGTTTGGGCTGTTTATTGCTTTAATATTCGCTTGAAAAACAAGACCAGTGGGAGATCTGGCTATAAACGACAGCCACCCTGAAACAGGTACATGCCTACGCCCACATACAGGCACAGACACACACGCACACATGCACACAAAGCAGCAGTGACTACAGAAGCATAAGAATAAATATTGAGCAGACACTGAGGGATTTTCAGAATAGTATCTCTGTTTTTTTTATTCAATGCCATGTTGTTTGTTGTTGGGGGGGGGGGGGTTGGTTGGTTTTGTTTTGTTTTTTTCTTCCTGATTTCTTTCCTATTCCTGGGCTTACTGTAACAGCAGAAACTAATCAGTGGCCAGTGATGATTAACAGTCTCTCAGATGTTATTAACTCAACATTCCATAGAAGGTCATTTTCAAATACTGTGGCAAGAAATCTAAGTGTATGGGGGGGGGCAGTTGTATATGTGTAGAGGGAGTACACATGCAAAAGCAGATCTTTTATCCATGCCACCCCATTCATGTTGCACTCGACTCTTTCTTAGAAATATCTGTTATCTAGAATGTGTGTAGTACTTCTGTGTGTAGATCATATCTTGAAACAAACCCTTCACATGGCTCAGATAAGGAGGTGGGAGAAGAAGTGCGTAAATGGGAACATAAATTAACTGTGTTTGTGCAGTTGTAATTGAAAAGAGAAATGGGGTCATCTGCTTTCATTGTTATCATCCCAGCAATTATTAGATGCAGCTAAAGGTGACAGTGGTGGTTTTAGAGGAAAGCCCACCTGGTACTTCACGTCCAAAGCTGTGATAGCTCAAAAGCAAGGCTTATACCAAGGACTTGCAGGGTAATGAAAATGCGTGCCTGTGCGTGGACCACATACCTTGGGTTCTTGCGTGACGCTTCTCCTCCTTGTGTGTGGGTGGGTAGCTCTCTCCTAAGAAGGCACTTTGCAATTTAAGAGCAAAAGCTTGGATTAAAGATGTTTCACTGAAAAATATTTTCTCTTTGGATTGCCATCCACATGGCCCGCGGTATCGCTGATGGTTTGTTTTGAAGCAGCTTCTTGGCCCATATGGGTGTTTCTGACTGAAGGCGGGGTGGCCGCCCTGCCTGCTCGTGCTGGGTAGTTGCCAGCCCCCTTTTTGGAGATGCTCTGCCAGGCTCTGTGAAGGGACAGTGCTATTCCCTTAGCAGCAGTCATAAGAAAGATAAGAGGAGAAAGAAAGTGGTGGCAGCCGGGCAACTACAGGCAGCAAATCCCACCGCACCGTGGTCAGCACAAACAGGTAACTTACAGTGCAAAAATTTCATCCAGGATGAATAAGCTGAGGAAAGGGAGGGGAAGAGCTGTGGGAGGAGCTGCTGTTGTTTTGCATGGTGCACTGTGTGCACTGGCCCTGTCCTGGCAAACAGAAACAGAAAAAAACCCAAGCCACAGCATCTTTTGAAGTTTTCAGAAACAATACAGACAGCTAAAATGGTGTTTGCCAGAGGGGTTAAAGTACTCTCGTCTCCAGGAAAACATCCTTGGAAAAACAGTGCCTCTCCCACTCTATCATTCTGCTCCATGGACCATGAGACAAAGAGAGAGCCGTATCCGCTGACTTCGGTGTTGGAGTACAGACAAAACTAAGGAAAAAGATTTGTATTCCTCTGTGCCCAGCAGCACTGCGCAGCAAAGGGAGAGCGTGAGCTGGATCCTGCTGTGGCTTCTGTGGCAACAGCCCAACTGCTAATGGGAGCGACTTCGTGAGGTGCCGAGTCCTCCCTGCTCCTACTAATGTCACGAACATAAAAGATGCTCAGCAGCTCTGCTGATAGGCAAAGCGATGCTGAGGATGTCCCCGGCCATAAGGTCCATCTGTGCAATCCCATCGCTGGCATAAGGGAAAGGGCAGAGCCCTTATTACTACAACTGCTGTTGGAGCAAAAGCAGAGGCACACTGCAAAGTGGAGGCTGGGATGCTGGTTTTGGTGGGGGTGAGAGCTCTTTGCTTGTAAATCGAGCACATCTGCTCTGGAAGTGGTCGGGAGGCATAAATACTGAATATCACATTGCCAGCTCCCAGTCGAAGTCTGACAAGATCTGAGCAGAAATAAACAGGGGGCTTGGAAATATGCAGGAGAAGGAAAAAGTGGTAGAGAAGAAACATATATATCTAAATGAGATGGAAGAAATGAATGATAGTTCAAAGATACTGAGATAGTGAGTTCCTACTGGAAGCCAGTCTGTAGCAGGGAACAAAAATAACATGGAAAAAGCTGAGAAGGAAGGAAGATCTCATAAAATAAAGTCTTCATGAAAACCAGGGAAGGGAATGTTTGGAAAGTCAGATCACATGCAGATAAACTGAACTGGGTGGCATAACATCCAGGGGCCTGACTTTGCAAAGTACGAAGCACTTTCTACAAGGTACACTGGGTGTTTTGTATCACAGCTAGTCAGAAAATCAGCGGGTTTTAATTTTCCTCCTCTCTGTGAAATTCTTGTGATAAGAACAAGCAAACCAAAGCCACTTACCTCCACGCCTTCCATAAAAATGTTGAGATTTTAGTTATGTCAGCTAAAATCAAATCTCTGCTCCTGAGCTGCTGCTACGACACCTTTTGCTCTCGTTGCACAGCGTGTGTGCAGGGCACATCTCCTGTGGCACCTTGTGGGCACCTCACTGCCTGGGGACCCATCTTGCGTACCCTGTGGGGTGGCCAAAGGGCCTGCTGTCTCAAGGAGACAGTCACTGTGGGCCACCCAGGGCACAACACCTCTGTGATGCCTTGTGGCATCTTGGACATCTTGGCCGTCTTGGACACAAGAGAGCCATTTTGGTACGAATAGTTTTGTTCTCAGAGAAAAGGAAAAGTAGAAAATTCCTTGCAGACATCTAAGGTTTCTGCTTTAAGTTTCTTTTGTCTGAAAAATTATTTTCCTGCTCAATGACACTTTCAGTTCCCCGCCCCCCCCAACCTCCTCAACTTCTATTAATTTCACAGAAAGTTGGTGGTGTTCAGTCCTTTGCAGAACCTGGCCTCACAAAAAAAAAAAAACCACCCCAAAAATCCCCCCCAAAACTCCAAATGCACAACACTGCTGACTTCCCATGAAAGAAAAGAGTGGTCACGCTGGCAGTTATTTCCCATGTGTCTAATTTCATAAGGAAATTTTTGATACTAGTAAAGAAGACAGATGAAGATGGAGAAGCCATGAGAAGAAGTAAACCGAGCAGTACACTTTGTTCATTTGGCAGTGCTGAGACGGGGTCTCTGGGCGCAAGAGAAATACTAAATATGGGTGCATTTTTCATGGGCAGGTTGGAGTGGGTGAGGACTTTCTATGCAAGAGAAGGTGGGAAGCACTCAGGACAGGCTCTGCTCTGCAGCTGCAATAAACCACACCGGGTGGGCCCAGGGGCCAAGGCGAGAGGGGAAGATGTACAGGGAAGGCTTAGAAAAAAACAACTCACAAAAATGTTGAAAAGAGGTGGAGGAACTGGCTGGCAAGCCAAGCTGAAAAGAGCTAAGTACGCCTAGCTTGGCAGAGCAGCAGCCAGAGCAAGACACGGTAGTGGTGTGCGAGCACGTGGAGGAGCTCAGCATTGAGCAGGGAGAGGGACTGCTTTCGGTGGCAGACGTGGGGGAGAGCCGGGCGCGAGGGTAACGTGGCAGCAGGACAAAACAGAGCCATCTCAGGTTGACGACGGCAAAGAGCCTCCTGGCAGGAGCTGCCTGTGATATAGTCCCCCGTGGGAAGTGGGGAGTACGGGATGCTGAAAAGATGCCCGGGCAAATCCTGGCTACCCTCAGGTGTTGTTTGGGAGGTGGGTGGGTGATGACAGAGGCTTTTCCTGGTGCCAGCCAACAGCCAGGCATAGCTGGGAAAGGCAGCTCTTGCCAGGAGAAACTGCAGAACTTGCCCCTCCACAGAAATCCCCAGCAAAAACACAAGGCGTTTGCTGGGTTTTAGTATTCTGCTTCCTCTTCGGAAAGGATGGATGTTTCCTCCTTCTTCTTCAAACAGTTAGTAAATAATTAAAAGAGAGAGACAAAATATTCTCTAAAGATAACCTAGTCTTCTGTTTCCATGGCAACTTCCTTCCTAAGCCAGAAGCCTTTTGCTCGAGTCATACGGCAGAGGGTGAAAGCCCTTTTACAGTGGGGCAGGAGTGGTGGCATGACCCTGCTGGGAGGCGAAGGGGAGACATCGTGCAGAGCAAAAGCACTGTTGTGAATCCCAAACCACGAGGGAAACAAAGAAGTTTTTCCTTGCAAGTCACTTCCAGAGACAACGGAGAATAAGCTGAGAGCATCCATCCTAGGGGCTGTAAGTCACCCCATGAGGTCACCACTACCATCTTTCCCGCCATCTTTTGAACCTTCTCCCCTCCCAACTAACCCAAGCACAGGCCATACTTCTATCATGACCAAATATTGGGGTAGCTTCTAGCATTGCACCAACCTCTGACCTTTCTTCCATTCCTCAGCCAAAATGTTTCACAGCCCACACGACTGCCAGGACAGCTCAGAGTCCCACCTTTAAGTCCCCTTATGGCCACCTTCCAGGAAACACTCTGTGCATTGAATTTTTGGGGATTTGGATGGGTTTTAACTGTTTGTGGTTTTTTGGTAAGCTCTACCTCTGGCCTCAAAGCAGTTCTGAGTTTGAGTCTAAGCCTTGTGCAGCCCAAATTCGTTGTTCAGCCATTTGGGGGCTGACTGCCCTCCTTCCCTGAGGACGTGAAACCACGTGTCTTGTCTCGCCTCTCTGCCCACGGGACAGCAGGCAGGGGCAACTGACCCAAAGAACCACCAGTGCAAAGAAAAGCATTTAAAGACCCTTAATTATTGCTTTAATAAATCTGGATCAGCATCCTTTCTGTAAGGACAGGGACCCGAGCTCTCCTGTCCTCTCCCCACAGGCCTGACCTCCCTGCAGTCAGCGTGCACGCTTGCGACACAGCAAACACTCCTTCCAGCAAATAAATCAAGTCCACACAGTAATTATCCTTTTCCTGGCTGTTGGTCCCATTTGACATGCTCGCTGTTTACAGCCCCAGTTCGTAAGATGCAGCAGCTGCTTAAAAATCAGACAGCTCACAATAAAACCGGCACATCTGTTTTGTACTGCCCACTTCACAACGCTTCAGTATGCCAGCTGGGAGAGCTCTGGGAGGGCTGCAGGGGCCCTCTTGATCCGATGGAAAAAATGGGACAGGAATCCCCGAGGGAGCCTTG
Organism: Anarhynchus alexandrinus; assembly: GCA_008711295.1. Taxonomy (NCBI): domain Eukaryota; kingdom Metazoa; phylum Chordata; class Aves; order Charadriiformes; family Charadriidae; genus Anarhynchus; species Anarhynchus alexandrinus. The sequence continues at coordinate 110,560 of VUYV01000214.1, read as the reverse complement.
CTCCTTCTCTGAGCAGTGCACCAGCCTCCAAACCTCCCCATCTCCGTTGGGCTGCTATCCTCTCCCCGCTGCCCTTCTCCCTCTGTCTCCTCTGACGCACCTTAGGTGACATCCAAAATTCTTTGTGCCCCCCAGGTGGCTGGCCTTCCTACCCACCTGCAAACTTGGGAAGGGTACGAAACCTTGGAGTTGCTGCAGGAGGAGATCCAGGCTGGCCCTGGCCGGGAAGGAGACGCGTGCAGTGACAGCGGTGGAAAGGCAAGGAAGGATGCAGCTTCCGGAGGCCTCGCTGCAACAACGCTGGGAGAGGATCATGTCTGCCAGATTGAATCCTGGATCCTGAGGCAGGTCATGGTTCGAGGAGTCGGTCTGCCCTCACCCTCCACACCGTGGCCCTCCCCACTCACACTCCCCTGCACGGCAGAGGCAAGGAGAGCTGCGGTTCTCCTTCTCCCTCTGCCCCCATCTCTCCAGCTGCTGAGCCAACACACAATAAACATCCTTACATTTGCGTGCACACACACACCCACACCCCCCCCCAATATTCCCTGCTCTCCATGTCCGTGGTCGGCGCTGAGCAGGACTCTGGTCCCAGCTATACTGACGCAAATCAGGAAAACACCAGGCGACGAAGGTGATGCTGGAGAGGAGGCACAGCCGCCACCGAGCTGAGGATGTTCTCATAGCGTCCTCCCGCTGGGACTTGGAGCAGGGTTAGCCCTCGGCCAGGGGACTGACTGCATTTTTTGTTGTTGAAGCCCCCTTTGCTTTTATTTGTCTTTTTTAAAATTCTAGTTTTTGTCTTCTTTTAATATATATAGCTATAGATACAAAAATAACAGATAGGTTTCTCTAGAGATGATTTTTGCACCTTTGGGCTTCTAAAATAAAATATCACAATTACTGCAAATGAAAGGGGAAAAAGTTTGATTTCCTGTCCCTTTTTACCTCCCCCTCTCCTTCCACCCTGCCTCTCCCGCTCCAAATTTCCCCACGTCTTGTAACTTTTTTCCATTAGCAGTTTTCTTTCTTTGGAAAACGGAAAAGACAAAACCAACAAAACAACAACAAAACTACGCCATGTAGCCTCCATCCCCCCCCCTCCCCCCACGAGCACGCCCGCTGCGTTCACACATTCCCTTCAAAGCAAGGCTTTTCACCTCAAAACGTTTCCCGTGCTCCATGGCTGTTTGCTTTTCCCTGCTGCCGGGGCCAGATTTCCACCTGCTGTAAATCAGCGTGATTCCACCTCAAGCCAGAGCTCTGCTGCTTTACACCAACAGAAGCGCACAATTGCATTTTGCCGATTTACGCTCGACCTGAAGATCTGGCCCACGATTTTTAATGTTTGAAATGGAAGCATGGACAATAAGGAATTTCCCAGAAACAGGCAAGGCAAACCCCAGATGCTCTTCCCTTGCTGCTCAACGTTGCTTCCCTTCCCTTCGCCCCCACCCTCCTTGTTTGGCGTAGCACCTCCTTCGGCCCCCGTTTCCTTGTTCCTCCTTAGCACTTTCTGAAATTCATAATCTCTCGGTAAAAAAAATAAATAAATCGATCTCTCTATATATGTATATGTATATAACTAAACAGCTGCCACCTGGCAGTCACCTGGCTGGAGGGTCCCATCCCTCCCAGCCCCATGGCCTTTTCTTGTCACTATAGTCTCTGCGGTGATGGTCCAGGTCTTGCCCTCGGGCAGGACTGTTCCCGTATTGCTTGCACTCTCCCATGCCTCTGAGGTACGGTACCAGAGTATTTATTCTATATATATATATATATTTATGTATATATATATATTTATAATTTTTTGTTTGCCTGGTTCTTTTTCTTGCAAATCCTTTGGAATTGCTGCTGGGGAGAAGCTAGTGAAACGTGCTCCCCGTGCCGGTGGCCAAACGCTCCCTCCCTGCGCCCCAGGGACCCTCATCTGTTCCTCTTGCTGACTCCGTCGCCCAACTCCAGCTTGGACGGGAGCGGGGAGCCGCGGTCCCCGGTCCCCAGTCTGCCAGGGCCGTCCGGCTCCTCTCCTTCCCCAGGCGAGGGGGTGTCCTTGCAGAAGTCCGTCACCCAGGAGGGCATCGAGAGGAAGCCCCGGGGGTCAACGGTGTAGAAGGGCTTGGCGTGGTGGGCGGTGGGGCGGCGGGGCGAGGGGCTGGCGTGGAGGCTGCTGGTGCTGCTGCACTTCTTCACCAGCGTCAGCCCCGGTGGCGGGGGTGAGAAGAGGGAGGTCAGCGAGAGGCTGCTGAGAGTCTCCGAGGGCTCGCTGTTGTTGCCACCTCCCCGCAGGCTGCTGCCCGCCCCCTCCTCGTCCGAGGGGTCCATGGAGTCGTGGTGGGTGCAGCCGGGGCTGGTGCTCCCGCCGCTGCTGTGGCTGCGCTGGTGCCGACGGATGCTCCGTAGGCTGAAGAGCCCCCGGCCCCGCAGGCTCCGGCGGCGGGAGGCAGGGGAGAGGGGGGCTGCCAGGGGTCTTTGGCTGCCAGCAGCTGGCACGGGGCACAGAGCCACCGGGAGGTCCAGGGTGCACTGGGGAGAGTCGCTGAGGTTGAGGCTGTCCTCCAGCGTGGTCTGCAAGCTGCCCGCTGAGCTGCTGCTCCGGCTGTCCAGCGAGGTATCACTCTCGGGGGCCTGGGGAGCAGGAGTGTGAAAACACAGTTCTCAGGAAGGAGATGGGCAGGGGGCAAGAGACTTTGCTTTCTTTTTTTATTACTTTGGGGTGTGAAAATAAACCACAATTACAGAAAAGGGGGAAAAAAATCCAATTCCTCTCTCACTCTCCTCTGCTGGGGAGGGCAGCTGTAAACCACCAGCCATGCAGCTGGCCCAGGGGATTCTCTTCTGGGGAAGGAGGAAAGGTTTCAACATTTTGAGCTCTGATTTCATTCTGCTCCACGACGAATCTTCCCCTCCCACGTGAAATGCTCCACCAAAGGGAAGGGGTGCTGGGTCTGTGAACTCTGCAGCTCTTGCTGCCGGGCTGTCCCTGCCCACTGGTGGTCCCAGAGGCAGGGGAGCCAAGGTTCCCTGTGGGTCCCCAGTCTGGGCTTCCCTGTGAACCTGCCATACAGGCTGTGGACACATCAAAACCATCAGCTGGCCAGAAATCAGGGGTCTTCTGTACATAGACCCCAGGCTCTGTACATAGACCTCCTCTCATTAAAAAATAAGCAACTTTTGGGGAGAGAAAAGAGGCCTCATGGTTCTTCTGACCAGCACTAGTGGCAATGATGGCATCTAGGGCAGAAAGATGGGGTGTCCTTTCAGGAGGAAGGGGAAAAGGCCTTAATTTCCTTGTATAAGGGCTCAGTGAGTTAAGCTGCATTTCAGTCGTTCCTAGGAAATCGATCTGCACTGTGAGATCATCACTGGGACACAGCACTGGGAATGATGCATGTAGGACTGAAAGTGGTCTCCTGAACCATAGCTATTCAATACAGTCTGCATCACATAATCAGAAGTCTACCAATTTCTCCTTTACAACAGTTCAGTACTTTTGCCCCAGTGGTATGTCAGCTCCAGAGCTCTTTCTCTTTGTGTCTAAACTTATGCCAGAAGTTTCAACACTGCAAGAACTCAGTGGCCTCAGCTCGACGCTAAATTTATCCCTGGTGATTTTATACACATTTGTATTGTGCCAACAGTGTCTGTCACATAGAACTGGACAACATATGATTTTATTTTTATTTTTCAGTTTGTCTGGAATAGAGTGTCCCTGTACCCCTCAAACAGGAATTGTTCATGGAGTATCTTCCAAGAACAATAACAGGGATCTCTATTGGAATTTCATCTCTGCCTCCTCTGCTCTTCAGAGACACTCTTCCCTCAACAGTTTTATTCTTCTCTTTCATTAGTGAGAAATAGCTGCCTTTTCAGAAAGAGATAGCACCTTTCGGGGATGTAAGAGCTAAGTGGGCAGGGGAAAACAGCAAGCTCAGGGACGCGCTGTGTGGATGTGGCACGGAGGGCTGTGGAGGAGGTAGGTGGGGAGAAGCCTGTTCCAACCAAGCAGGTGCGTGATCCAGAGTCACGGCGCTAAGAGGACCTGGGGTGTCTGTGTGGCTGCCATCTCCCTGGTTCACACTGTGGCTGCTGTGCATGCAGGTTTCTGCAGCGCACTCAGTGCAGGGGACCCAGGGGTGAGCTAAAAGGTGATGCGATTTCTTCTTCATGTGGGACTAGCTGCAGCTGTCAAACTACTTTCTGATCCGAACCAAAAGAATATCTGATTTCAGGGGTGAGAGCTATACAACACCCCTTTGCTCTCTCCTCCCCATCCCTCTTGCACTCTGCAGTCCACTGTGGTCCTCCAACAGGTTAGATCCAGGTAACCCAGCCCATGACCACAGCTGCCTCTCTCCTTCCTCTGCCCTCCCTCCCCTTCAGCCCCCTGCGTTTGGATACGATGTTAAGATCAAGCTTTCCTAGCAGAGGGAAGCAGGCGTCCTCACCTGATGAAGAAGGGAACAGTTCACACTCGGAGATCTCAGTGATGCCCATGAGCCTTGCAGAGAGATCTTAGGAAGGTTGCGTGGACATGAGACTTTCTCAGGCCCTGCCTGGGTGGCAGAGATGGCTGGGTGGAAAAATTCTGCTGGTACAGGTAACAGAGGGCAAGACGCACCTGGAGAGAAGGGGCTGGGAGGGGCTGAGAAAGCACCAAAAGAAATGGGGAGGAGAACAGAAAAAGAAAAAAAAAAAGAAAAAGTTGAAGAGTCCTCCGATTTGATTTGGTGCTTTTGCTGCTGTTACACCGAGGGTCCTGCAAGTCCAGTGTATGGAGGATATTTAGTAACACACACTACTGGCCAAGAAGTCCCAGTCTATGGGAAGTCCCTTCACACTATGGGTCCCACTTTCTACACAAGCGTTGCCTTATAGTTAGAATCTTAGCCATTTTTGTTAGCATTAAAGCTAGTTAGGCCTGTTAACTATCAGCATTAGCTGAACTTCTGATACAGGGTCTTGTGTGCAACCATTTTGTTATGTACTTGGCCAGATGGTCGGCGTTGGGAATGTTTCTTCACAAGTATCTGCGCTAATTAGTAGAGGAACTCTTTGAGACGTTCTCATGGATAATGAGGATTCTGTGCTTGAGTTGTATGAGAAAGAACACCTAATCAAGGAAAGCGAGTATTGTTGTCGTTCTTTAAAGTGAAACATCCTGGAGCATACGAGCATATGAACCTTGAAGATGCTACTAATCTACCATGTTTTGAAAGGTCTAGCCAACTTAGCAGAAAAGTGAAAATTCTGTGTGTCCTAAGCTGAACTACCTTCATTATAATACTAAAAATCACACCTATGGGTCAAGAAGACCCTTGCCCAGGTGGAGACCCTTCCCTTGCACAGGCGCAGTGATTGAAGAGAATGACACAGCAAATATTATAAATATATGTAAATCACTAATCAATCATTGTAACTAGGAGTGTGCTACCTTGCAACTTTTGTGTATAAATATGACGAGGAAACCAGCATAGGGTGTTCATTATTTGTGGAAATATTCCACCATGCACCCTGGCCAGAATCAAGCAATGTCTCCTCTCTAAACATAGTCTCTGTGTTTTGGGAGAGTCGGGACTCAGACCTCTTTTCCAGGTAACACAAGGACCAAAACCCGCACAAGACCTGGAAGATCTAACACGGCTCAGAGCCGTAAAGCAACAGCCCAGCTTGCCTCTCCTGTTGCTGCTCTCGCAGAGAAATGCTGGGCCATAAGGCCTGGATTCAACTAGGTAACACTGCCAGAGGACTTTCATCCCAGATCCTGCAAGGCAAGGGATGAAGGGAGATAAATGAACTGGTAGTTTGGGAAACCTGGGGACCACAGGAGGCCAGAGTGTGCTCAAGAGTAGAACTGGAGCACTTCCACCAAGGGCAGACATGCATTACATGTTCCCTGAACCTGTACCTGACGGGGCAGCAATGTTTTACTGTGCCGAGTGAGCACAGTTCATCCAGCTGGCATGTCAGGGGAGTCTGTCCCCACTCTTCTCTGACCATGCATGGGTGCACTACTGTAAATGGGAATCAACTCTTTCGTGGTATTTCACATGGGCAAGTCTGAGGGAGGATATAAGATCTAGTAGCAAAAGAAGGAACTGCTCCTCACCCCATTCTTGAAGAATGGCAAACTGAAAGCTAATTCTTGGTTAGTGTAACCCCGTGTCACATTAACTCCATTCCAGGCAGGAGGGAGGCAGGAGAAACGCAGATGAACTGAACCAACCCACGCTTTCAGCAGACCTGGAGAATGATGAGAGCCGTGCTCACCTTTGGTACTTTCATGCTTTAGCCAAGACTGGACTGAGTTGAAAGGAGTTTTCTCCATTTCACACAGGTAACTGTCCGGGTTTGTAGAGCCATCCGCGCTGGATATTGGGAGCAGGCATTCCCCCAGATCACCTACCCCATTGGAGTCAGGGCTGTCCTGGTCATCCTGCTGGAGAAAATAAATGAGGACAAAGTCTTGTAAAATTTAATAGCAGATAAAAGAGCAGACTTTTCAAAGCCTCAAGAAGGGCTGATTTTGACAATATCTTCAGGCTAGCTAAGAGATGCTCAGGTTTCCAGCCCAAATCCCCTAAATTTAGGCTCATTCAGAGGAAGTTACTGACAGTAGTGAAGAGAACTTTCAAAAACACACATCCCTTTTTTCTCCTCAAGTCCTTCTCCACGATATGTCTCTATGGAGAAGCTCTTGAAAAGTGGCCAGAATTTATATTCCTCAGCAGGGACACTTGCATAAATACAGAACACTTCAAATGAGCAGGGGCAGAAATACAGCACATGGTGCAACATGCCCATGACCACCTGGGGCTAACCTTGATCTCCTTAGGACTCAGCTGAGAAGTGCTGCGATTGTCTGACTCATCTCCTAGAAGGATGGAAGAGGACTTGTCTGAGTTGAGGGATAATGCTTCCATTTCAGCCAGCTGGACCTGCAGGAAGGGAAAAGAGCTGTCACAGGTCATACCTGGCATTCACATTTCAAGCAGTCACACTATTTATGTGAGAGTCTGTAGACCCGAGATCAATTTTAGGTTATATTCCTTGGATAGATCAGGTGCTGCCTAACCCAGACCTGGGCTGGGCAGGAGAATCCACTTTTTAACGAAGGTTGAACATATGACCTGCAAGCAGCCCACCGCCAGTCCATGCTCCTCTAGTGCCAGAACTGGAGGAAGGAGTCCTGAATCTGTCCCAGCGATACAGCTGGCACAAGGCCCTGCAAGTAAAGCCAGGCGGGGAGAGGGCTCCCTCCGGCCAGTGACAAGGCAGTCAGCTCTGCTGAAGGGTGAGGAGTGGACCCCTCTCTCTGAAGGCGCCACAGACAGCCCTGCTTAAACATGAAGGTGCTTTCATTCCAGGGATAGCCATGCCTCTTGCAGTCCATGCCAGTATCATGCTTTTCATAGTCTCTTACCTTCATCACTGAAACCCTGTTCCCCTCCAGCTTCCCTGCGTCTTCCCTCTCCCTTCACCTCTAACCTACCCAACACCTCAGCTAACACCATCTCCCATCCTCCTCTGCATCCCTAAACTCACCCCTCCTGCCCACTCATACTTGTGCTCTTTTGCTTTCTGAAACCAAGTCTGACCACTGCAGCTTTCTCCTCCTTGAGCCTCAGCTCCGCTCCAGTCCCACGCCTGACCTCGCTTCATCTTTTGGCCTGTTTCATACCACATGTGTCCCTCCCCATCCTCTTTCCTCCAAGCTTTCAATTCCCGTCTGCCTGACATCTCTTTCTCATAATGCCTGAAAAGCATCTCCTTTTTCTAGTAGCCTAAGCAGCTGCTCTGTCCCTCCTGTGCTTGGCTGGTCTCTAGAGTCCCACCAGTTCCCACCACCAGCACCTGACTCTTGAGAGCTATATTCCGGGTTCTCTCAGTCAGGACAGCTTGCTTCCTGGCCATTTATCTTGTCCTCCCCTGTGTTTGTGCTTGCAAGAGGCGGGTGCAGCTTTTGTGCTATAAGAGCAGGTGGAACATTTGGAGAGATGACTCCTTCGAGCTGGGAGTTTAGTGGCTTGTGCCAATGCCAGAGACTGGAAGAGGTCTCCATCCAAGGGATAATGCACTTTGAATAAACAGGATGGAAAACCAGAGCTGGATTTAAATAAAGGCCACAAATGACATCCTTATTTGGGATATTATTCTGACACAGGAACATGGTGCCATTCAACCCTGAAGAGAGCCCAAAACCAACAACTGCTGCTCAGAGCATGGATGCACCAGAGAACCCACAGTGAAGTTATGTCAAGCACACTACACAGCCACCAGTGAGCAACTCCTTGTGTAGAGAAACACAGTCTTCATTCAATCTCACTTAATGTGTGTACTCATCCATTACGCGCCTAAGTGCTTGTTACACCAGAACAGCCTCACAGCTGTGCTTGGAGAGACGCGAGGGTGAAATGCGATAACATCTGCGACTACCTGCTCCGTCCATAAAAAAGGGTTTCAACAAAAGCCAGAATAGTCTGTTCTTCACTGAACCGCTTGCTCACAAATTCTGGCCACCCTGGGATCTACACAAAAAACATAATCAGCAAAGTCATGAACAGATAAACTGCATGTGTGGAAACACGGTTCGCCGCTGCTCACTGGCAAACTCCTGCCACTGGCTAAACACACTATCAGCCACCAGTACACAGATGTCTAACTGTCAACCAGCCCAAGAGTGAAAGGACAGTGATGACAAGAGAAGAGGCTAGTGGTGTGAAAAAAAAATATGTTTTGTTCTTATAGCTTCCCTTACTGCAGAATATTTAAAAATCTTCTGACTACAGATGAGGAACAAAAAAAATTTTTAAATTGCAGTGGGGGCAGAAGGGGCTGTTCACTAGGAGCACAATCCATGAAAACTGCCAGGGACATCAACCTGAGACACTGAACCATGCACACATATCCCTTAGAAAATAACTAGCTGCAGATATAATGTATTTTTAAAAGAGCCATGATTACAAAAATCCTTAATTGTACAAATAATTGGTTTGAAAGTAAGATGCCAGTAACATAACTGGGAAAGACTCTGAGCACATCTACTGAGTGCAACAAAAAGCTTACTATATATTAATAACTTGGAGCATATGTTTAAGTGCTGTGTCCATCCACTGTGCTCAGCATCTTGATGGATTAAACTACAGACGAAATGGGAATGAACATTTTTGGCTAATATGTGATTTTTGTCACAAGGGCAGAGTTAAGGGTGATTTGGCGGGCAGCAAGCACGCTATTTTATTCGAACACACATGTATTGAATAGGACTAGACAAAACATGTTTTGCTTATATAACTTGCTGTCAATTGCTTCTGAGATAGTACAACTCCGTCCGCGTGTACAATGCACATTTGGGTATGTTGATGTACCAGAGCACACTCTAATTTAACGACTATGTGCATTGCTGGTGTTAGTGCTGGGACAAGCCTAGCTGTGACTCCATGTAGTAATTTCTTGTTGGAATTACCTCGATGTTTTTTATACTATGAAATATGAAGAGAAGGTCATGATCAACCGTGACTTAAAATCCTGAGCTGTAGTTTTGATTCATAGTACCAGAAATAAAATATCTACATTTTACTGCTAAAGTTATTCCTGCAGATATAGATAATTTACTTTCAATTCCACATTTTGGATGTATTGAAATATCAATTTTGAAAAATAATTTACGGCTCTATAACAGCCATTAAAAAATATGATCTAAGAATAATTCTTTGGTTGCGATTATTCTGTTAAACTCTTTGCTGTGGCTGTGGGCTGCCCTTGAAAATTTTCCTGTCTAGTTTCCATGCTGGGAAGGTAAGAAAATCTGTTGTTGTTGTCTTCACTCCTAGGCAGGATACTGAAGACTATCTGGAAGGTTTTCAAATGCAGCAAACTAGCTGCAAATGACTTAATTTCGTGGTAATCATTCTGGAATGACTTAGAAGACCTGATTTTCTGAGAAGACTGAGCACCAACTGCTGAATATAAGGACTTATGTAAATCAGTGGAAATCACAGTTCATTGAAAACTAGTTATTTGGCTGCATTAATGCAGCATCCGTTCGTGAAGTATTGCAATACTTATAAACTACAGCAACGTTTGCATTTTGATACTTTCAAAGGGAAGCTATGGGGACAAGCAGATAGCTGAAAGAGTAAAAAAAAATAGAGCTTCGGAACTAGGCATCTGAAGCCAAACAAAATATTGTTTTCTTCAAATATGGATAGAGTAATCTGCCAATGAGAGCTCTCTTCCCAAGTTTCCTGGTTTCTTTATAAGCAATAGCAACATATCAGGTTAGTTAAGGGGAAGGAGATGGTGAAGATTGCCACCGATATACTGATTTACTGTCAGATGAGCCACATTACTATTAGAAGCCTGACCACAATCATAGCACTTAAATGCAACAAAATTATTTCAGAAACAAAATTAATTCTGTTACTCACCTAACTTCTCCCAGACTACCTTGGTTCTGAAGTTTCACAACCTGAAAAGACTAATTGCTTAGGAAGTAGTTTTCCAAAGCACCTACTAACTTTAGAAGCACAAGTCTAAGCCACTTGGCGTCCTGCTCTTACAAACAACCAATTTGTCAGCTAACAGGTTCTACAGAAAAGAGACTCTCAAATTTTCTTAGTGGGCCCATTTTTATTTAGCTTTTGCTCAAACTAACTAACTGGTTTCCACCACAAACCAATCCTTGCTCACAGACGGTGATTCTATTCAACAAGGCATCTAAGCATGTGCTTAATTCAAGGACCTCAACAGGAAATAAGCAAGCACATGCTTAAAATGAAGACAAAACACTTGCTTAAATCTCCCACTGAACTGCCCCTGAGTGCTGTCATTGGGGTGAGATCCTCTGAGTCCTCCGTACAACATGAATTTGAACCTCTGCTTTTCTTGCAGAATTGAACACAGCAAGAGCTGCCAGGACACCTTCACAGTCATTTCTCTACAGCTCATTCAGTCGCTCCTGACCTGTGTCCTGGCACATCTCACCTTTCCACCACCTCAAACATCCCCCTGTGGCTACGGAGGGCAGGCCTAGTACTAGAGGCAGTATCAGCAATTCATGACAGATGTCAAACACAGGTCAGCAAGCTCTCTGTCTACACAATCTACAGCCAGGAACACCCATCAGATGACCTGCGGGCATGTGGGTGTGGGTGTGCAGGTCTTGGGGTGAGAGTCCCCTCACGCATCCTCGTACGCAGGTTACCTCTTGCTTGTCATGGTTACACTTCTCGCACATGGCCGGCGAGGAGTAATGATGGAAGACGGAGCCCGATAGGTTATCGATGATCATTAACTCCCCGTCGAAGGAGTCCTTAATAATTAAAGAGACACTGTCCAGCCATAAGTTCTCCTAGGGGACAAGAAAGGGGGGAGGATGGGAGAGATCATTTTAAGAATGCCGAGTTTTTTGCTTCAAAGTTTCATGTGAATTTGGGGCTGGGTTCTCCACCCTGACTCATCTGGAGCAGCACCTTGTTCTGCAGGTACCTTCACGGGGTCACTGGGGGAGCATTTGCTCCTTAGGGTGTGTAAAGGTGCCAGAGTTCAATGTGAAAAAAAAATAAAAAAAAGAAGGAGGGACTGTCTTCACTCACTGTCAGTGCACCATGACACTGCTCACGCCTCCCTTCCAGCTCTGCTGGAGTGCCTCACTCTTGGTCTGCCATTTCCCCTGCTCTCTTCTCCTGAGCTCCCCTCTCAAATTTGCTCCTACCACACCTTTGGCTGATCTGCTCCATCCCATCTCTGCTGGCCCTTAGATTCCTACACCATGATGACAATGAACATGACCCACTGCTGTCACATCCTTGTCCCCACACGAAGCTACCAACTCAAAAGTCTACCGCTGAAAGCAAACCTCTCACCCTGAGGTGGAAGAGTCTATCTGCTACTGCTAAGCTCTTCTAGGCTGCCCAGCTTCTCCCCACAGCTACTTGCTGCAGTCTGGTTAGTAAGCTCAAAGGTGTACTCACCTGTGCCGGAGAGTAACATCTCATGCACAGACGTCCTTCAGGATCTGTTCTCCCAGTGCCCCCTCCTGTTCCTGCTCCTTTTCCCTGTCCTGAGTTTGGGGAGCCTGACTTGCGGGAGCACAGCCCATGTGCTATTTCCAGCTCAATCTCAGCATCCATCTCTGCGTCCTCCTGGGCCTCCTTGTTGCTGTCGTCAAGATGTTTCATGAGCACAGCTACCACCACATTGATGAGGACAAACTGGGCTGTGAGCACAAAGCTGACAAAGTACAGTGGGGAGATGAACTGCAGGTTGCTGAGGCAGCTCCGGTCATCGTGGCTGCAGTCACGCAAGGTATCCTTGAGGGGAAGTTGGGTTTGAGAGGGAACGAGGGAAGGAAGGAAGGACTAAAGTAAGAATACAAGCTTGGCTACTCTTTCTGTCAAAAAACACTGATGCCAACGGAAAGAACAGAGCAAACGTTTCTATCACCCCCACACCCTCTGGGATCATGAGGTCCTCAAAGAATCAAGGACACGATCTGATCATATGCTCTCTGCTTCAGAGCAAATATGTCCAAAGGTGTACAGAGCAAACTACTTCCAGACCATCACATGTTGCTGCCACTGTAGCCGCACACGTGAGCAAGAACAAACCTGAGCAGTCTGGTACTGCCTTCTCCCATTCAGACTCAAAAGCACCACATGTGCTCAAAGAACTTCCCTCTCCCCCTCTCCTTTGAATGAAGGAAGTATTTATTTTTGATTGCCCTGGTAGCTCTGCAGATGGGTGCCATGTCCAACGCACCTATATTCAGCTTTGATAACAGGCTTTATGACAGTGGATATTCCCTCTTAGCCTGGACAGTCATCTTGTTCTTCTCAGGGACAATTTGCACTTTTCTCAGCCAGATGTCTGTAGGACTGGATGAGCCCAAGGTCTGAGTTACTGTGGTGGGGAGGGAGATTCTGGACCAAGCAGGGACCTTATCTAGCAACTCAGCTCCTGCGCTCCTTCCCTTTTCTAGCCCGAGCACTGCTGAATACAGCATACATCAGAATTTCTCCTTCCCCACAATAAGGACGTCTGTGCCCCTGAGGCCCAGTTACCTTCATGATCCCATTCCAGTTATCGCCCGTGGACACCTGGAAGAGTGTGAGGAAGGCCATCCCGAAGTTCTCAAAGGTGGCATGGCGGCTCATGCCCTCGCAGGGGTTCTCATCATTGCATACTGAAAGGAAGGGGATCACAGCTATCAGCGGAGGACACACTGCCAGACCTGAGATCAACAGCAGGAACTGGGGAAGGGGACTTCAGGCTTCTCACAGCCTGGAGAACACAGGTAATGGCCTCAGCACTCTGCCTAACAGTTGGCTGTTGCCCAGCAATACAGAAAAATCCCTGATGGCTCAGCCTCACGATATCAGGCAGTGTAACCCAGTTGCCCAGGGGGATCCTCCCAACATGCCGTTGTGCTGCCTTCTTCTTGATCAATATTCCATGGCAAGAGACATAAATAAGCCTTCCCTGAGTTTTTCCTGTAAACTTGAAGGCAATATCAAGGTAGGCAGTGCAGAAAAAGCAAAAGTTTAAGAATGAAAGAGAAACCATACACTGCTTTTATTTTGTTAGGCTGTTAGGACAATAACGATTTAGAGGGAAAATCCTCTTATGTCAATTACGCATAAGGGACAACAAAGGCCACCCAGTAATTCAGTCCCTTTATTGAATGAGTACTGATTTTGAGAAACCTCAGCTTCCCAGCAGGTCTGTAGCTCACACTGGATCATGGTCTGTTTGAGACTTACCCAGTTTTCCAAAGAGCTCCACTCCTAGAGCAGCGTAGATGAAAAAGAGGAGCATGAAAAGCAGTCCAAGGTTTCCCACCTGAAAGCAAACAGCATGGTCAGCCTACCCCAAAGCCTATTTCATCTGTACAGGCAAGTGTTTCTGTCTTTCAAAGCCTGAAGATAACAGCAGCAAATTCCCAGTGTACAAATGCAAACAAACAATTGCTCAAGACTTGGGAAATCACCAGTGATGGCACCAATTGCAACTGGACTTGAAGGATGCTCTTTTCCCAGTTGCCTCCACTCCAGCACAAGCTCTGGCCAGGGCTGACTGAAGTGTGCAGTTTCTGGGCCAGGTGAAGACAAGCACGTGGGAGCAGGGGCACAGAAGGTGAAGCCAGTTTGGCTGGGTGAAGGACAAGCTGTGGATTACAGCACAGAGACATGTCCTGTAGTGCTACAAGCCCCACCAAACTGCCCAAGTCCCTTGAAGCTCATGAGAAGAGTGCAATAGAAGTGCTCCAAAAAGACAGGGACACAGGCACACCATGAACCAGGCAGACCACGGTGGGGTAAAGCACCAGCCACATGTGGAGATTACAGCAGGGCTTGTGGAGGAAATAGGCAGGTGGGAAGGAAGAAGCGTAAAGAGGTCCTCTTGAAATGTGTGGAGAGGAGGAGGAGAAGAAAGGAGACTATGAAGGAGCCAAGAGGGGAAGCAGAGCTTCCTTTGCATCTCATGAACAATAGGTCAAAGCCTGATTTCTGGCCCTCCAGCAGCTGTTGTTTGGAACCCCCACCAATGTGAGGATTGCTGTTTTGTGGTGCACAAACACAGCAGCGCCACCAGCAACACGGGCACTCCCCCCAAGTCCTCACTCTCCCAAATCACTGCTTGCCTCTGAATCTCCTGCCTCCCAACATGTGAGGCAGCTGGGTTATATGTGAGAAGCAGGAGCGGGTTTTGGAAGAGGTAGGCTGAACAATAACAGAAAATGCTAGTAACGGTTAGCACACTATTGGTGGAGCAAGAGAAAGCAGGGAAAAATTAAGGACCTAACTGGTACATGGGTGTTTTTGAAAAAGTGAACAGTATCTGGTCTGAATGCATGTGGTCACTGAGCCTTTGTTAGGTTCATCCACTTCAGGACTCTAAATTAGTCATTGCAATTGCTGTGCCATCCAAATTCAGGAGAAAAATGAATGATTCAGCCCACCCACTCCCCTGGGCTGCCAGATCCTGGCTCCCTACGTACTCAGTGGAAGGAATTATTTCTGGTGACTAAATTGGACACCATAGTAAATGCTCCGAACACAAACCTCTGGGTCTGTGTCTACAGGGCATTAAGAAAAAGAAGTTAACAAAACTTAGATAAGGGCTAAATTTCCAAAGGGCTCTTTAAAATTAAAGCTCTATTCACTATTAAGAATGGATGCAGTATCACAAAGACAGGAAGGGAATTGAAACAGGACAACTGGAGATGCCTTATATGCCATTAGCAAGCCAAAAGCCCTGATGTGAGCCTGTGCTCTAGGAACATAAAAAGAAAGGTCGAGAGGAGGAAAAAGCGCAAGGGAAAGGACAGCTTATTTTAAACTGCTTCTTTTGGCAATGCCAATAAATCTTGAAGAATAATATTACAGATAATTCAATTGTCCCCTGAAGACTCAGTGTATAAAATATGGAGACTGAATTCAATCTTTTAACAGTGAAACTGGGGGATTTTAGCCCTGCCTTAAGTGCAGATTTTTACACAACTTTAACTATGAAGTGATTTTTGATCTTGCTGTTCTATAACTTTATTAAATAAAGCTAACCTGTTATAGAAGGAAGCAAAAGCCAATCAATAGGAAGTGGAAAGATGATAGGCTTTGATGCTGCAGGGACTAAGCACTGCTTGGTACTGCCTTTCAGGGAATACCTAGAGGCCAGACCTTTAGACATATGCTTGTGAGGGTTTTGTGGCAGATATTAACGACCTCCAAAAGACCTGACCTATCATCTTGGTTAGTAAAGGAGCTGTAGGTGAATGTGTGAGAGGAAAGCCAGAATTTATAAAGTATGGAAGAATATACTTATGGTTTGTGTCTAGGACCAGGCAGCAGGGCTCAGAGGCTTGACTTTGCTCTCCTGAGCAACACACTTCACTGTTTGATGACTTAGTTTCTCCATCTACATGACAGGGTTATGAACATTTCCTCCTCTCCTATTTATTCTTTATATTTTGGGAGTCCTCAGTCCAGGACAAAGTTGATTGTCAGTATTTAAGTGCAAATATACTGCAGAGCCCTCTTACTGATGGCTTCTGGATACTACTTCAGCCAGTTCTTAATATCTGTGTGCTGCATTTATCTGGGTTACAGAATAAATATGCCACAGACATGCAGATGCTGGATCTGGAGATCTGCTCCGTTCCAGATCCTCGCTTGAGAAAAATCAGCTGTTGTGGCTCCTGGACCAGAAAAGAGCAAGGGGCAAAGAAGCTGCACGGAGCCAGCCTGGGGCAGCAGAGCCAGAACTAATAAATAGTACTGGTCCAAAGCTGCCTCCTACAAGAACACCCTTAATCTCCTGTTCCTTCCATTGTCCAATGTGTCTTAGCCCGCAACTATCCTGAATTATGATATTATTATATATCCTACATATGAATTATATAATTATTATTATTACACAAAACCGCAAATTATTGTTGTTTAACAAAAAGCATGGGAGATCAGGCAGAGCTCAGGATCCATAAAAGATCACAGTGTTTCCCCCTCTGTTTTGTGCCATGAGTTTCCTCTCATTCAGATTGACATTTATTGTCACCGACATCAGAAGTAAACTCCTTGGGTAACTACTCATGCTGTTTTCAGATTGATTCTCAGCTCTGCATCACTCACTGAGACTGGCACATTAGCTGATAAATCAAGTGACAAATGCCCGTGCGTTTTGATATCATGCGAGATAGCTGCCTGCTTGGGGCCTGCCAGGGGAATGGTCTGATGTATGATCAGTAGAGCCACTTGGTGCCATTACTCCTTGCTTAACAATTCTCTCTCGAGGATCCAAAAGGAAGGGGACGGGTCTCCCCGGCTGCTCATCCATCATGGAGGATCCTCACAGTGGGCTTGAAGCCTGTGTAAAGCACCGTGTCAGCATCTCATTCGGGAACAGCTGCCGCTCACAGCTCATGAAATCCTTCTGTCTAGCTGTCTTGCAGTAGACACTTAACTGCCGGCTGTGTGAGCCACAACAGAGCGCGTCACTGCTTCTCATACACGAGAGGCTCGGAAACACAAAGGGATCCAGGAGGAGAAAGGAAGAAAAGAAGGTAGGAAGGGGGAGGCACTGGCTAAGAAAAGGAGTGATGGGAGTGTGAATGAAAGAGAAGGGGAAAATGGGGGGACATGCAGGGAAGGGTGAGAAGGGCAGAGAAGCGAAGACCTCCTTTGCTCCTGGAATGGCTGTCAGCCACTCTTCCCTTATGGAGAGGGGAGAGAGGAGCTGGGGACTAGTCGCAAGCAGTGAGACACTGATATGATGGGAAGAAATCTGCCCTTATCCAGGAATCAAGCCTTTATCGTTCACCCACTGGAGAACAGAGACATGAGGTGAGTTGTACCCCCATGATTGACATGACAACCTGGAAAACACCTATCTGAGGAGAGCTGTACCCCCGCAACTGACATGAAAGCTTGGACATCACCTTCAGGCAGTTGCCTGCACAGCACAGTAGACACCACCTCTAAGACTCCACAAGAATCAACCCTTTGGAAAAGGGTGCACAGCAGGGGAGCTGGACTAGATGATCTGTAAAGGTCCCTTCCAACCCAAACTATTCTATCATAAAAGGAGAGTCTTTGGAGCAGCTGGTCTGTTTTACCTGTGGCAGGGCTTGAACAACGGTATCCAGCAGTGCTCGCATTCCTGTGGCCATCTTCAGTAGCTTCAGAACTGCCACAACAAGCACAAGAGAAATGTCGCTCAGACTGAGCTCAGAAGGTCCATCCTTTGTGTGACTTATTAATGGCAGTAGCGCAAGACAGATGTCCTGTCTCCCCTCGCCTTAGAAAAATTCTATTGTCCTCCTTGGCCCCCTCTTCTCCCTTTGCCCACTTCTTTTGACTGTACAACCCCAGTGGTTCCTTCTCCTCCAGTGCATTTCCTTCTTACTAAATACTCTGTTTCTGCCACCCATACCTATTGGGCTTCTTCTGCTTCACCCAGACAGTCTGGCCAAGAGCTCTCTTTCTCCCAGCATTGTGTATCACAATTCTCCCTCTGCTCTGATTTTTTTATTCCACCACTTTCTCTTCCTCCAGCCACCATCTGTTAAGACAGCTTAGTGTATCTTGGCCACCACCCGGAAGATTCAGTCCCCTCCCTGTGCAAAGTTCAACCTGCTTGGTGGTCCCTTCTCTAAACATCACTGCCATACTTGCCTCATAAAATAACAGGGAAAATTCATCTCTCATATGATCTGATCACCTTCCTGGTCCTTCACCTCGTGTTAAAACCACTGCATCTAAACTCCTGGCTTAAGGAAGCCAGAAAGCCTTAGCCTCTAGGCTGTCCTCCATCACGTTCCCAGCCTCCCTCCCAGGGCTAGGAACAGGGGGATCCAATGACTCTACAGCCACTGCTCAATGAGTCGTGGCACCAAGTCCCACTCTATGGCCATCTACACCCCTGCCTCTGGCCAGTGTCTCTCTCACCCCGGGCGATGCGCAGCACCCTCATGATCCGGATGATAGTAGGGTTAATTGGGAGAGCAGCATTGATTTCAATCTCTTCCAACGTGATGCCCATGACAGACAGCAGCACAATGGCCAGATCTAGCTGGTTCCACCTTAAGAAGAAAAATTGAAGAGAATAAGGAAGATGGAGTTTTTCCATTTCCCTGAAAAAGAAAGTGAATTGTCTCCACTTTAACCTAAATATTTCTTTATCTATGAATTCAAGGCCCCACTCTGAGTCAGCCTATATGGGCTTTTGCAGACAGAGACACACTTTGCACACACCCTGAGCAGCCAGAGGCAAGCCAGCCTGATCTGAAAGCGTGGAGCTGTGTTACTATGGTGCTATGCTTTGACTAATGGGCTCTGCTTTTTACGGCCTTACTACCTCAAATCAGCTTCGTTATATACGTTCTGCTTCAGCATGCTCCCAGTTTGCCTCAAGGGCAGGAAAAAAATGGCTCTCTGTAACCCCACCTCCTTTGCTTTTTAGCCTAACCAGGAGATGCCAACCAAGAGGCAGTTTTTGGACAACTCTTAGTATTGCCTAGGCATTGTGGCTCACGCAGGCTGAGGCTAGGCCCATGGCGTGCAGAACTGGGAGGCAGTCAGGGCACTCTGCTACCACCTCATGCTCCAGGTAAGGATCCATCCTCAAAACCTCCACCCCAAACCCAGTTGTCCCCACAGCCACAGTTGACATAACCCTCTGCTCACCTGTCTTTGAAGAATCGCCGCAGACCAAATGCCACCAGCTTGAGGACTGCCTCCAACACAAAGACAGTGGTGAACAGGTAGTTGCAGTACTTGAGGGCGGTCTCCAAGGACTGCCAGCAGAAAGAGAGGGTAAAGAATTAAGGCAAAAGCAACATCAAGCACATAANGTGGGGAGTGACACACTCTCCTGAGTGCCAGGAATTCATTAGGAGGTGGGGAAGCTGCCCCATGTCTTCTACCTACTTAAATGTGGAGGCTGCCTACTGAGGGCAACCATCAGCTGGCCCTTCTGCCTCATGCTGTTCTCAGGATCAGTTATTGCTCCTTTCTTCTGTACTGCTCAGCATGACAGAGAGGAGGCGGCTGTTGCAGGAATAATCCACCAAGTACCATCAGCCTCCTCCTCTGCCAGTAGTCCATGCCACCTGGATGCCACCGTGTTACCAGCACTGGCACAGCTATCGACCAGATGCGAGGCATCAAGGTTACTCCAGTTGTGGGTAAGTGTTATCTCTGATGGAAGGAAACTCCTCTATGCCTTGGTTTGGGGCAGGCATATGTCATGCCACCATTTGGTGGCATTTTGTACTGAAAGGGTTCAAAGAGCTTTGGCAAGATTCTTTAACAGAGCCTGACAGCAGGCTGGCATTGCTGGACCTGTGTTCCAGGGGAAGGAGCTGAGGAGGAAGGAGGAGTGACTTGTTCAGGAACAAAGGCCTGATGTGAGGATGACAACAGATAAAGGTTGAGATTTCTTGCAAAGTAAAACTGGGCACCATCAAGGGCAAGATAAAAGGTGGCATCTGGGCAAGATGGGCAAGAAACAGAGGAGATTGGCAGTGGATTTGAACGAGGACAGACAGATTCAGTTCCTGATCGAAGCCTGAGCTACCTTGGACAGCATCTGCTCAGGCATCAGAGCCATCCCCTCAACCAAGGGTCTCCTGAAGAGAAAACTGAAATGCCACCAGGCAGGTATCATGATGAATGCTTTGTCTACATATGGAGGCAGATAGCTCCTTTGATATATGCAGCATACATTTTTTCCATCAGAGGCATCTAGAGCTTTCCCAGGAACACTGAGACATACCTGACCTTCCCAACCAAGTATAAAACTTATTATGCCTTCAAGGCCCTTTGCTAGGAATCAGTCCCTGAAACTGAGAGAGGCTCTGCTCAGCGCTTTGGCTGTGCAGCTTCTCTTATGCAAAAAAGGTGGCTTGGTAAAGACATCCCATCCCATGTCACACAACCAGTCACTCTAGTCCTCTCAGGTCAGGCCATATGGCAGGAGAATTGACCTTACATTTGGAAACTTGATGCAAAGCCTGAAGCTCCCAGGACGATGCTGCTTCCACCACTCCTCCTGTTAGGATCCAGGGGAACATAGAAAGCAGACCAGACAGCTAAATTTGGGTGACCCACATACCCACTTAATAATATAAAGCACAGAGACTTAATTGCACCGTGCTTTCTAGGGGCCGCCTCTTGCCTAGATACCTTGTCTCTATTGATTTTAATGGATAACAAGTGTCTGAGTAGGGGCTACCTTTCTGGATATACATGACACTCTTCACATAACTTTGCCTCCTACATTAACTCTTGCAACACTTTAATGGTACTTTTTAGAGACACTCAAGTGTCCTACCTATTCTGATGCGCAGCATTCATCAGAGAGTGGCAGCAAAATAACATTATGACTAGAGGCAGGGCTTATCTCCATGATCTCACTCACCACAGGTTGGTTGTAGTGCTCCAAGGACATAGTGACCACGTTGAGGCAGATGATGAAAGTGATGAAGATGTCCAGATAGTGGCTGGTGCAGACCGAATGAATAAGGAGGCGTATGGGGCAGTAGGTAGCATAGTACGGCAAACGCTGCGCCTCTTCAGTGGAAAGAGGGAGATGGGCAGAGTTAGGAAGAAATTGGAAGAAAGAGAGAAATGGGTAAGAAACACTGAGGAGGGAGCAGGCATAAAAGTGGTGATAAGTGTTGAAAGAAAAGGGAATGACAGTGGGAGAGAGAAAGAACAGAAAATGATAGGTAAAAGATAGGGGACATAGGAAGGAGGGAAAAAAATGCAAAAAGAGGAAAGTAGAAGTGGGGAAAAATAAGTAGAAAAAAGACAAGGAAAGGAATGCTAGAAAGAAAATCTGTTAGTCTATGTTTGTGGAATGGTGCTAAATCAGCATTTCATGCCTTGACAAATTAAGATCACAAATGATAAAAGGGAGCAGATGGTTCCAGGAGAGGCCCCAGGGTGTCACAGGAGAGAGGGAAAAACTGGAGCAGAGGAAGGGAAAGCATGCCCACAGGCTGTGAATGGAAGAAAACCATCAGTCTGGGGTAGTAGGGATGATTTCCAGGGGCAGGTATGCTTTTGCAATTTTTGTCTAAAGGTAATACAGAAGAAGACAGAAACACCAGGAAGAGGGCTTGCTTCACCCCAGAGGGTCTGTGACCCCAAAGAGTGACACTGCAACATTTATGGAAAGAGCCAGGGACAAAACACAGAGGTCTTCCTCTTTTTTTCCCCTCCCTCTTCTTTAAATTTAGGTTTAAACACAAAGGGTGGTCTGTCCAGGTCTTGCCCAAACACCAGCTGGGTTGCAGGAAGCCCAGGTGGGAATACCCCAAGCCCAGGAGGTGTACTGATGTGCGCACATCCTATGTTGACAGTGCCTGCCAGCACATGCACAGGGGTATTTTTGATATGGGGTATTTCCCGAGAGGCAGGGTGCTAAAACCCCAACGGCTTCCCCGGAGTCCCATCAGACCTTGTCAGCCACCCCTCTTCCCCAGACCGCACCGGTGAGGTGTGTAGTGACACGGCAGTGGCGTGGGGAGGAAGGCTGAGAGCATGGCCACAAGCGATGCATTTTGGAGACCAGTCCGTTGGGAAAGAAAAAGAAGAGGAGGTTTTTCTCAGAAAACCTTGGCCTACGAACCGACCAAACACTTAGGCTGTGCCTTACTCCTTCGCTTCTTCTCCAGGCGGCGCAGGCGCTTCTCCTCCCGCCGGCGTGCCTCCTCAGCCTCCTGGTGCTGCCGGCACTTGTGGAAGTTCTCCACCACCACCCCCACGAACATGTTGAGCACAAAGAAGCTGACGATGAGGAGGAAGGAGATGAAGTAGAGGAGCATCCAGGGGTTGTTGTTGGTCACTGGCTGGAGGAGGGGGGACAACAGAGGTGGTCAATCAGTTGGATGCGTGGCGGTATGGAAATGATGGGGTGAGACCTGCTGTGGTGGTTGGCTGCTAGGGAGGTAGGGAGGGGTTATGTAAATCAGGTGAGTGGGCTGGGAAGACCCGGGGCGACAGGCAAGGTAGCTTGGCTGACTGGGTTTCGGCATCAGCTAGTGATTGATGGAGCAGTTGGGAGTCAAGGGCAAGGCCCCACCTGCAGAGCATCACCCACAATTCAGGCAAACCCCAATCACAGATTGAATACAGAATCGCAGAATTGTAGTGGTTGGAAGGGACCTCTGGAGATCATCTAGTCCAGCCCCCTGCCAAAGCAGGTTGTACAGGATTGTGCCCAGGCAGATTTTGAAGATCTCCAGAGAAGGAGACTCCACAACCTCTCTGGGCAGCCTGTTCCAGTGCTCTGTCACCCTCAAAGTAAAGAATTTTTTCCTTATGTTCAGATGGAACTTCCTGTGTTCCAGTTTGTGCCCGTTGCCCCTTGTCCTGTCGCTGGGCACCACTGGAAAGAGTCTGGCCCCATCCTCTTGACACCCGCCCTTTAGATATTTATAAACATTGATGAGATCCCCTCTCAGTCTTCTATTCAGGCTAGACAGACCCAGGTCTCTCATCCTTTCCTCAGAAGAGAGATGCTCCAGTCCCTTGATCATTCTGGTAGACCTCCACTGGACTCTCTCTAGTAGTTCCTTGTCTTTCTTGAACTGGGGAGCCCAGAACTGGACACACTACTCCAGACGTGGCCTCACCAGGGCAGAGTACAGGAAGATGACCTCCCTTGACCTGCTGGCCACGCTCTTTTTAAGGCATCCCAGAAGACCATTTGCCTTCTTAGCCACAAGGGCACATTGCGGACTCATGGTCAACTTGTTGTCCACCAGGACTCCCAGGTCCCTCTCTGAAGAGCTGCTTTCTAGCAGGTCAACCCCTGACCTGTACTGGTACATGGGGTTATTCCTTCCCAGGTGCAGGACCCTACACTTGCCTTTGTTGAACTTCATTATCTTCCTCCCTGCCCAACTCTCTAGCCTACGTACAACAACAGTATGTGGTAAAATGGGTGATCCAGGTACCAGGAACACCTTTGGCTCAAGGGCGAGTAGAGACCACATCCACACACCACCAAAATGGCAACGAGACTAGAATAGAAATGTCATTCAGGCTTGGAGAGAAATGAGGCCCTGACTTTGACTGGGTCTCCTGACAAAAATCCTACAAAGCCAACAGTGGTGCACCTTGTGCAGAGCTTCAGAGGTAAATGGAGCACTATCCCTGAGGTTCAAGCCTGTGGCACTGCATCCCATGGCAGGTGCCTACAATGGACTCTATCAAGGTCATTGCCTTAGCAGTAGAAGAATATGGATGCAGTGGGAAGCAGCCCAACAGTCTCTGCTTTACAGAGTATTAAAATAGCCATCTGTGGGCCAGGAGGGAGCCAGCATGCCCAGAAAGGCACATGGCATCGTTGCTCCATCATTACAAATAGATAAAGGCCTGCTATGAGATCCAAACTGAGTAGAGGGTGAGAATTATTACATACACCCACCGCACAGCCACAGCTGCACCTCCCTGCATGGACCAGACATGACCCTGACTCCTTGCAAATAGGTGGACACAGGATTCCGAAGGATCCTGGAAGGGACTCTTGGTTTGAGGGAGGTGTCTGAAGCAGGACTTTAAAGCATGCTTCTGCCTTACAAGCCCGAGGAAAGTGAAAAAGGTCCTTTCACAAGGAAGTCGTTGTACCTGCTGGTCAACAGCCACAGCATCTAGTCCATTATACATAATATTGACCCAGCCATCCTTGGAAGCCAGAACAAAGAGGGACATCAGAGCCTGCAATATAAAAAGCAAAACAGATGTGGAGCAGGTGCATCTGGCAGGCTGGGAAAAAAAAAATTAATCATGTGTTTACACTCCAAGACACACAACATTGAAATACTCTTTCTGCCTGTGTCTCTGCACACATCAAAACCTGCTCCTTCCCCCGTGGAGGAGAGGGAGGAGGGGACAGGAAGCCATGTGCAGCCAGACCCACCAGAGAAGAGAGGTTGTGAAGAACATCTGCTTTGTGGCAGGAAGAAAATTAAGCTCTCTGCTGCCACCACTTTTCTTTCCCCCACAACCTGTAAGCATCATCCTGATACAACCCACTAGTGACACAGCTTCTGGATACTCATGCCAAATAACCGCTCCTCTTGGTCCGGGGACCAGGCTTTCCAGGCACTGCATCTGTGCCCCAGGGACAGGTACCTATAGGAGAAGACAAACCCCGTGCTGGATTCCCATCAGAGACAGGGGCTTTGGGCACACTCACCTGTCCCAGGTTGTCGAAGTTATACTTGTGGTGCACCCATTTGTAGTTGGCAGCCACGCAGTCGGACCGGTTGGTGATGTTCCTGATGTCGACTCCCAGGCAGTGGTAGAACTTTCCCTTGAAGAGCTGCAGGAGGGGAGTGATCCCATCAGCCCCTTTCCCCACAGGGTTCCCAATGCTCCCTAGGATATGCAGAAGCTCCCAAGATGGTGGATGGGCTGCAGGGCTGCAAGCTAGATGGAGCTGGACAGGTAGGGAGGACCACCAACACGACGTAGAACACAGGCTCAAACATTGCTAAGGAGCCAGGGCCACCCTTGTAAGCCCACACCTGGCTTTTCGGCCTCTTCCATTGCCCCAGGCCAGCAGTGACTGTAAGCCCTTACCATCTGACAGCCTTTAGGGCAGCCTTTCTAGGTGCAATTAGAGCCGCTGGCCCAAAAGGAAAAAAAATCTTCTGCTCAGTCCCCAAGAGCAATCTCCCCTCCCTGCTTCCCAGTTACTGAGAGAGCCGATGGGAAAAGAAAATCTCATCTGAGGGTAAAGAACCAGAAGAAACATCCCCTGCCTCTCAGATACTTTTTTTCACGAAGCTGCGCTGCACTGCTGTGGCTCTTCTGCCCAGGGCTCCTTTCCCCATATGGAAGGTACTGGATTGTGCATTTGTACAGATGCACCAGAGCAGACTAAGTATAGCGCATTCCCTGAGATGGAAGTAACGCCCACGCCCGTGCTCCTCTGCAATGCAACAGGCAAAAATAAAAAGGATTAAATAAAAAAATAAAAGAAGGTTGTGGGTGGATTTAGGGCTCAGAGTGAGTGGGACAAACGGAGCTGGCTGGAGGCAGGGTTCAGGCACGGAGCTGCTTGCCCTTGTGGTGTGACATGGACGTGCCCAGCGAGCCCTGTGCTATGCCAGCCCTGGGCTTTCCCTACAACANGACGTGCCCAGCGAGCCCTGTGCTATGCCAACCCTATAACGCTGGCTCAAACCCTGATCCAACTCTTGCCAGGTGTGAGCGTTAACTCCTGTCTCGCACATCCAGCAATGCCTGCACTCACTGAGCACCTGGCTGTCTTTGCCAAGGGCTGTGGGGACATTCTGGTGGAAGGCAGCTCATGGAGGAGGGCAGGTGCAGAAAATTTCCTGGGTTGCCTGTCTCTCCTGCTCTCCTTGGTTCTCTGTGCCTGTTTGTGGCACCTGGGGGTACAGGTGCCCATGGTAGGGGTGGGGGCACGGGGTGGGGCTGTTTGATGGGCAGTAACAACCTACCTGCACACCCAGGATGCCAAAGATAATGAAGAAAGCGCAGCAGATGAGGACGATGTTTCCTATGGGCTTGAGGGAAGAAATCAGTGTCTCCACCACCAGCTTCAGGCCAGGGGCTCGGCTGATGACTCTGGAAGGGAAGGAAGGGGAAGGGTGACAGAGGGCCAGGGCAGGGATGTTTAGCCTAAGCTAAGCATTCTCAGCAGCAGTGGACCCCCTGCTCTCCCTGTGCAGTGATCCATCAGTGGGGATCACTCTTCTGTGACCAAAAAGCCTCTTCTGTCCCAGGGGTTGGTTGTCTGATGAGGTACCTCCAGGGCCAGAGCCATATGGCTAAGGGGAACCTCCTTGTGGCTTATGGCTTGTCAAAGACCATGCTTTGCCTGGCACAGTGGGATCTGACTCTGGGAACCTTCCTGGGGGTGCCTGATGAGAAGAGGGGGCCGAGCAGGGCTCGGTGGGGCTCTGACCGAAGGGGACGTAAGGTGCGCAGTAGCCGGAGGACCCGTAGCACCCCCAGGATTTTGGCGCCACCAGCAGAGGCCACCGAGACCACGATGTCAATGAGAGACACGAAGACCAAGAAGCCATCCAAAATGTTCCAGCTGCTGCGGAGATAAGCCTGATCCCCAAAATACAGGCCTAGAGAGACCACCTGCAAGAGAGGGGAGAGGAGAGGGTGTTAAATGGCTCCTCTACATGTTGCCTGGCAGAGGGCAGCTGTGGAGAGAGGCGGAGGATGGGGAACAGTTATCGACTCCACATGACACTAAAGTATCATCTCATCATCTTTTCCTTTCACCTGGAAGGCTATGAAGGAAAATGTCTTTGGGGAAAGTGGTGGCACATAACTCCAGAAATAACAGGGCGATGGTGTCTTTTCACCTCTCCTCTGTCTCCCTGAGCAACCAGACACTGTAGGGAACATGCAGGAAACCTTCCCCTGCCATACCACAGACTTGGGGCAGGTATCCCAGTCCAGAGATCACCTGGGTGGTAAAATCAGGCACTGAAACCCATACTTTAGCTCCTAAGGGAGTGGTTTGATTCTGAGCAGTTCTCAACACCAGCAGGTGCTACAGACATCACTGGTCTTAGGGAGAGCTGAACACCCTGCAAATCATGGCTGTGACTATGAATTTTAGAAGGTTTATGTTCAGTTTTGAGACTGTCTTTACCCAGTTTTGGGACTCTTTCCCAATCACAAGAGGGGAATAACGAGATTTCCCTATTGTTGCAAAGTACTTAGACACATTGAATAATTATCTCAACTAAGAGCATGTTATTAATATTGTTGTTATTTTCCCCATTCTTGCTCCAGGAGAAAGGAAATGGACATTTGACATCACTACAAAATCCATACCTGAAGGCCAGCTATTCCTCCCGGATACTAAGATCCCTTTGAATTTAAAGCCTAGGATAAGCATCCCCTCCATTCCTGACAAGAAGGGACTTAATCCCAGGCAATATCTGCCTTTACCAAGGCAGAGGGAGGGACTGGCACACTGAAAAGATGGAGAGATTTTAGAAGGGTGCTGAGCAAACATGAACCATGTTGTTCCTGACACCAGGGAAAGGCTCTGAGCTGTTCATCTCCGGTAACTTACCTTCAGTGTCATCTCAGCTACAAAAATTGCTGTGAAAATGTAGTTGGACACAGTGAGAAAGATTCTCTCCTAGAAAAAACAGAGAAAGGCCTTAAATGTATCTTGACTTCTTGTTACCCTGTCAGACCTCTCTGATGAACTTGATATCTTTTGATTTCCTGTGAAGGGTCAGAAAGTTGAGGAAATAAGAGAGGTGCCCTTGTCAAAGGTCAGAGCTGGGCAGCTTTTCACTCATACACCTCGGCTCAGCCCTGTGCCACAGCTGGGACAGGATCCTACGCAACTCTGCAAGAGCACAGTGGATGCAATTTGCAATGCATACTGCAAGTCTGGTTTCAAGGCACTCTCTTGCCCTGTTCTGCCAGTGGTGCTCAGTTCTGACCTGCTGCACTGACCTGGGACTCCTTCACAAAGGACTGCTGAGCACTGACCACTGGATTGTGTGTAAGTGCAGTAGAGCCTAGGCATCAGCTAAGGCAGACGTGCAGCAAAAGCCATTTCACTTGCCAGCTTGAGCCATCTCCAAGATATCTCAAAAGCAGCCTACACGAATGATGACGTGCCATTCCTACAGAATGGAAGTCACTTCTCTCTTTTAATTCCCAGTCCCTGCCCCTTTTGCTAGTCATCTCTTAACTTCAGGTGCCTGGGGGAGTCTCTTACTTTCCAAGAGGGAGGAAACTGGAATTACTGTATTATAAAGTGGGTTGCCCCATTATAAGACCCTCCAGGGGAAGCACACACTGTATGAATACTCGGGCATTTGAATAGATGACTGAGAGCCGGTGTTTAATGCTGAAATTCTTCCAGAGGTCATACCAGTGTCAGGAACAGTTACAAACCTCTGTCAGAGTTTGTGCGAAAAAGCAGGTGGGAAGAAACGGTGCTCACCGTGCTTCTGTGTTCAATCTGCGGTCTCTCCAGGGCAATGGTGATGCAGTTCAGGAAGATGAAGGCCAGCACAACATAGTCAAAGAGCTTGTGAGCAATGATGGTTTGGCAGAGGAGGCGAAACCTGCAAGAGAGTTCCAGTGGGCACCTGTGCCTTGGGCAGAGCAGGGTTAGGAGCTGTGAGAACAGAGAACTGAGAAGTCTGGCCAAAACCGAGCTCTGATGTAGCAGCTTCCTGACACTGATACTGATGTCCCCTGCCATGGCAATACCTCAGGATGGCCCATGGTCACACAGGGAGCCTGGAGCACAGCAAGGGCAAAGCAAGGAGCTGAACCTTCACTCATTGCACCAGTGTCAGAGTGGTTTCCTAACCACTGTGGCTCTGTGCTCCTCTCTTGCCCTGTAGAGAAGAGGCTGAGTTTCAGTTTTCCTCCCAAACTCATACTTCGAACCACCCTAGGGCAAAGAGGCCACATTCTGAAAGCTGAGGAGAGGCAGGTAGCTTGGCAGTCATGGTGACCACACTTCTGTCCACTCTGAAAGACACGGTGCCCATTAGCATAGGTGTCACACAGAGCAAAGAGCTCTCCCTCTTGACCTGTGTTGAAACCCTCTTCTTTTCAAGGGGCAAGGCATGTGGCTGAGAATACTGTTGGCTGGGGTACATGGACATTTTCTTCTGGTGGAAGACCCCTTTAGCAGGAAGAATTTATCCCAAATTTCTTTTTTTTCAGGCAAGAAGAATTCTAACTTTGCTCTAAAAGGTGTGATATGACTGCTGATAAGTTGGTACTGGGACTGAAAATGAAATGGAGAGACTGTTCTGGTACCAGGGGAGGAAATACCAGTATTATGGAGTCGTTAATAATACATTCCTTCTCCTTTTTGGGTTAATGTTAGTATTCCCTGCCTTGCTTTGCTATAAATATTTATGATTACACAAAAGAAAAATGGGATGCTCCAAAGGGAGGGAAAATCACAACAGCTATTTAGGATTCTCATCCTTCCTTTCATCTCCAGAATCAAGGAAGAGAAATTTTGTTTGGCTGTAGAAGGGGAGATGGAAGAGACAAAACACATTCCCAGCTGGTAGGTTTAAAGTTGCAACCTAACATGCAGGTCAGGGGATGTGGCCAGCACAGCAACAGAATCTAGCCCATCTTCTCAACCCTCTCATTGCAAAAATCGCACAAACCTGTTTTGTGGAGAGAAGAGATATATGGACCAGTCTTCCCGTAACTCACACCAGTCTGGCTTATAGACTTCCATCATCTTCCGGATGCGAAAGCACAGGCTCTGGAAGGATGCAGCAGAAGCAAGTGCCACTAGTTACCTTCCCACTTGCCTGAGGCAGGCACTCTTCCTTTCACACCTGACCCCAAAACACCACTACCTGCCGTTCACCAGGTGCACCACCTGCCTTTCTTTAAGCCCCCGAATGAGGAAATGGACTCAAAAACCAACAAGCCACTGAAAAGGAAGTAGGGCCTGCTTTGCCAGGGCCTGTTTACCTCTTGGCATCTGGTTTCCTCCCCAGATCATTACAAATAAAACTCCTGGTGTCTTTCCTAGAGCAGGATATTGTCCATGATGCCTTCTCAGAGCTGTTGGGGTGGCTCTGTTACATGAGGACAGTGTGTCCTCGCTACCTTAGCTAAATGAGAGGCCAGGACAGGAAGGCCTTCTGTTGGCACTTGAGCTTGGAAGTGATCTAATTTCATACAGCATATACATTTGTTCAAATTTCTACTGACCCTCCCTCCACTTTTTCCACCCTTTGATCTGCTCACAGATCAGGCACTGCAGTGTCCCAGGCTGGCACCGCAAAACTCCCTTGCCTTGTCTCTTGTGCCTGTGCTTCCTGGTCTGATCTCTGTAGATCTGATGTTCCTCATGCAAAGCTCTCGCTGCTCACACAGCCTGACCTTTCCTAGCCTGTAGAAATCACTGGCTGCACTCCTCTGAAATAACAGCCCCTGGATGACCATGCACTTGCCTCACATCTGCCTTCCTCCCACCATCCACCTGTACTACTGCCTTGCAGGCAGCCTAACAATGTGGTTTGAGCTTGTCTGGGCCTAGATGGTCCCATCTGCGTTCAATGTTGTCCTCCAGCTGTACTTAAAGCACCTTTGCAACCTCTCCGATCCATGTGGCAGGGAGACTGAAACTTGAGGGTGGATTTGGGGCTTCCCACAGCACTGCGGTGTGTAAGCCCATGTTCCCTGCACCAAGTACTCACGTAATCTATCTCTTCATCATCTTCTCCCCGTTCCTTGCGGTTGTTCATCTTTGGGAAGATCTCCTTGGCAATACTGGGCATTTTGCCATTGCAGTCTTGATGCTC
This sequence comes from Anarhynchus alexandrinus, assembly GCA_008711295.1. Lineage (NCBI taxonomy): Eukaryota > Metazoa > Chordata > Aves > Charadriiformes > Charadriidae > Anarhynchus > Anarhynchus alexandrinus. The sequence continues at coordinate 79,737 of VUYV01000214.1, read as the reverse complement.
GCTGGCCCCAGATGCTGCTCCCAGTTTACGGGGCACTCTGTGGCCAGATGGGACCGAGGCCAACTCCAGCAGGTCACAGGAGCCTTTAGTGTCCAGGGAAAGTGTCCGGCGGTGATGAAACACCCTTCCTGTCCTGTCTGGCTCCCCATCTGCCGTCCTGTGCCCCTCCCCAGACAGGAGGGATTCATGCTCAGCAGAGGGAGGTTTGTGCTTCAGGCTGTGTCCCCGGGCCAGGCTGTTCCAGCTGGAGCGACGGCTCCCCCAGGCCCCGCTGCGGCCCCAGGCACCATAGTGGGAACTGCGGGAGCTGGACTGTAAGAGAGTGGGGTGGGGGCTCAGCAACTCTGGGCGCAAGGAAGGAGCATGCGATCCTATTTCAGATCACAGACTTCTCCCTGGGCCCCTAAGGCAGGAGGTTGCCATTTTTCAGCTGTTGAGGAAGATGCATGGTGGGAATTTAGCAGCAATCTCCGTAAATCTGACAATAAATTGATAATGAGTTAGCAATGGTGTTGGCTGTGATTACTTTATAGCACCATCTGTGTGCAAAGCACTTATGGGGAAGGTAAATGATAAAGCCAAAGGCCAGGTGCCTGATGTTGTTACTTACACCAGCACAGAGCAAGAATAAAGCTCTCCAAAAATCTGATTGGCAGTTTTTTACACTGCCCTGGGGTAAAGGATAACACAAGGTACAGGGTGATGGGTAATCTGACACACCATCTTTCAGTACAGTCTTAGTAAAAGGAAGAAATGAGAGAAACAGGCTTGTTGGTTATAGTCTAGTCCAACCACATCAGCAACTTATCACGTAGTACGTTGCTGCCAGCTCTCCCTGTTTAGAAATAACAGCGGCATGAACCCTTTGATCACTGATGCACCCCCCCAAACCTGTGTGTGTCAGTGGTTAGAAAGACTAGAAGCTGATGTTACAAGTTGGACAGGTTTGAGGTGCATTGGCTGGACAGCCAGCAGTGCTTGGGGAAGTGCTAAGGGGCAGCAGAACCTGCTATGGGGAGCTCCAAGTCAAGATTTCTCTCTTCATTGTTACAAAAGCTTCCAGAAAACCCATCTGTTATGGGACTTGGCAGATGTGGCATCAGCCAGATATTCCCATGCTCTTAACTCACTCAGGGCATCATTTTGTGTCCTGTGCTTTAGGAAAACAAGGAAAGGGCAAGAGGACAAAACATGTTTCACTCTAAGAGGGAGACTCTGTCTCCTTGGTGTTCCCTCTCTCCCACCACAAGAATGTAAAAGAGCTGAATCTGACACTCAATGGAATATAGATCAACAGCCTGGAAATAGAAGTCAGTAATGCAGAAATTTAAATAAATAGCATGAACTGACCTGGCTTCCTAAAGACAGGTAATGTGCTTGTGTTAGAAGCCTACAGCTGCAGTGCAATCCTTCACAGCAATCTCCAGATGATGGCAGAAAGACAACTGAGTGCTTGGACTTCCACAGAAGGGTACAACACACATTTCTACTCACTCACTCACCAAGGACCGCTGGTCATAGGTCATTCTCCCCAGGGACATCACACTGCTTTTCCGGGAGCCAACAGCAACGCGGATCTGGTCAGGCTGCAGGGAGTTGCGTGAAGAGTTGGTGACCCCCCCAGCAGCCACTGGTGGGTTGGAAGAGGGCAAGGATGGGTCCAAGTGTCCATTAGGTGTCACGGGAATTGCACAGAGCTTGGGATCTGGATGGAAAGATGCAGAAAGAAGAAGATGGACAAAAGAAGCTGGGTTCCTCACTATCCAGTGACTGTTTTGATGTCTAAGCTGTTTAGCATGTTAGCAGCAGCTAACAGAATATTAGCTATTTAGCATCAATCAACATCAATTCCTTCTGACTTAGGGTGTTGTGGCAAAAGCAGTGCAAGTTGGGAAGACTTTGAAGTATTCTCCTCAGTCCCCAAAACTGACAGCAGCTCTCCTTAGGGCCAGACAGATGAGCAGAGAGCTGGTCAGGCAGACTCAGGCTGACAGGCAGAGCAAGAAGCTGATCCCTGACACCAAAGGGGAGGAGAGTGTGCTTCTAAATGCCAAGAACAGATACCTGCATCTTCAGGTCTGAACAAATACTGCCTATTTAAAGCAGTTAGGCTGAGATGCTGAGGAAGAGACTAAGATGCGGGGGGACCCACTGCTATCCATGTGTTGGGGTCACCTTTAAATTCCTGCAATCGTAGTCTTCATCCCAGTCTATCCTACTACACTGGGCCTCTTCAAATGACTGATCATTGACCTTGACGATCCAGGACATCTTTGAAGGGTATGTTAGGTGCTGTGGACAACCATCAGTATTTGTAAGGATGGATAGAGAGGATAGGGTACTGGATTTTAATGCCTGAAAGGACTGGAGCAATCATTTTTGTTTGACCTTTTGCATAATGAAGGGCACATATCCTCGCCTGCACACAGAGTCACAGCCGCGATTGCCCCAATAGGCTCCAGGCTCTTCCCCATCTGCCCTCCTAGGGGTCTGGCTGTCTACATTCAATGTCAGCTCTGATATGGTGCAGCTGTGTAACCCAGAATCACACTGCTGTGAAAACAGCTAAGTTGCAGGAAAGAGCCATGACAAGCCAATACTGGAGCCACTGCTCCTTGCTGTGGGAGCTGCGTTTAAGCTCAAACCTGTGCCTGTGGTCCTTGTTTGGGTTATGCTGTGACTGTGCCTGTGCCCGTCCTTACAGCTTGCTAATACTCATCTTGTCTTGCTGACTGGACTTCTTGGCTTGACCTCAGACCTGCCTCACCAATGTGGACTTGCTTGGCAATCACTGAACCATTAGCTGACCCTGGCAAGCGTCAGTGGACCTGGTCTGCCTACCTTGTGCAAGAATGGTGCCCTCGTTGGTGTGGTCCCTGCCCTCCTGCCTGGCTGTCCCTCCCCCTCAGCTCCTGGCTTGCCATCCATTGTGGAGCAAGCTACTCTTGCTACTCCCTGCCTCCAAGTCCTGTCTGAAGTATAATACCTCTTGTAGAAAGACTTGCAGTCTTCAAGGAAAGACTTTGAGGGGTGGAGACCTTACCCGGCAGTTTGTAGGCAGACTGTTCCAACAGTTAATTATCTTTCCTTAAAAATATGTGGCTTTTTTTCAGGCTGAATTTGTCTAGCTTTGGCTTCCAACCTTTACAATCTCATTATGCTTTTTTCTGCTCAATTAAAGAGCCATCTACCATCAGAAATGTCTCCTTATGGTCGGCACTTACAGAGTGTGTGATCAAGTCGCTTCTCTGGTTTCTCTAAGCTTCATTAGCCTCTCGCTGTGAGTCAAGACTTCCAGATTTGTCAGAGTCCTTTTTAATGTGTTGGTATCCCCTATCCAAATGTGGGTCCCAGATTTGGACACAGTGTCCTGAAATGGTTGGTGCCCCTGAAGCTAAGCAGAGACAGTCTCACTTCTCACTCCTAGTTGCCGTTTTGTAGGTCGTTCAAGAACTGCTCCCCTTAGCTATCACATTCCTCAGGGTGCCAACACGGCTCTGTTTTTCCACAGATAACACAACAAACTAGCATAAAGTTCAAAATGAAAACCAGTAAGTTCTTGAGATGGGAGTGAATTTTCTGCAGAATCTGCTTTCAGATTTCTCACTAAACAGCAATGGGAGATAAGCAAATGAGGCTATTGTACCTGAGCCTTCCTGGACCTCTTGGAACTGATCTAACTCCTCCATGTTTGATGAACTCTGATCTTCATCTGAGTATGACCGGTTGGCATCACCCTGGAACATACAAATTTAGAAGTTGGGAACTCATAAACAGAAAAAAAAACATTTCTTCTTGTCTTTCATTGCTGGAAGAACTGTAAAATCCTCCTTGGCAGCCAGGCACCAGTGTGATCACTGGAAAGAGTCTTGTGTGACCTGGGATGACTGACGCACTGTGTTCTTGCTTTTGGAGGGGCAAAGGACTCACCCTAGCAGGGTAAGGTCTGTTGCACAGGAAGGAATTTGTGAACTCCCTTACAGAGGGCTTGTCTCTTTCCTTGCAAGGATTAACACTGGCATCTTTTGACATCCTCAAAGCGTCTCAAAGGTCCTCTTTCAGGCACCTCTATTCCTCCTCTATTCCTCCTCCTGATGAGGCCTCGGTGGCAACTCACCTCAGCCTGGAACCCCTCCACGAGAATGGCCACGAGCAGATTGAAGAGCACGTAATTGCCAAACGTCATGAGAGCCACAAAGTAGAGGGATGCCCATGGTGAGGTGGAGGCCATGCCATTATAGAGCACAACATTCCAGTCCTCCTGGGTTAGGATCTGCAACCAGGAGCAGACACCACATAAACATGAAGGAAGAACATGAAGGGGATTCTCAGAAAAGGACAGTGAAAGGATATACATGAGGCCGCTTAACTTCCCCATAACCACACACCCACTGCTGACTGTCACTGTCCAGCTGTGGTAGTGCCCCAATAACGTTAGCTGAGCAAGAAGAAACAAGAATGACCATGAGGGCAGCCACGTGCTGAGGTGACTGTGTTAAACATGGGAGTTGCCACAATAGTAGTGACCTTTGTAAACTGTGTCCCAGGAAGGAAGGAGCACCCCTGTCTGAGAGATACACCAGTCAATTGGTTACAACACGCAATTGTTCTTCCTCCAAACGTCACATGCCGGAGCCTTTTGTGTGGCCTTTTGTGCTGTCAGGAGCGAGTGCAATGCTCTGCAATGAGAAAAAGCACCTCCTGATCCTCTTCACTTTGCCCTGGCCCACCCATAGAGAGTAAAGTGGGCTCACCTGGAAGACAGTGACGATGGCCCACAGCAGGGAGTCAAAATTCTTCCGGTCAGGAACTGTATCTCCTGTGTCTGTCCTGAGGCTGAACTTGCAACCAAAGATATGCATTCCCAGGATACTGTTGGGACAACAAGTGGAGATGGTGTCAAGTACAAATATCTCTGCTACCTCAATGAGCTCATCAGACTCATTCTCTTTTCTTCACGACAATCTAATGTAACACCTCAGGAGCGAGGGGTAGAACAACACAGCCAGACCACTGGGACCTGTCCGTGAAGAAGGAGCTGTGTATTGCACCCCTATAGCTCACCAAAAAACCTTGCTTTCCATCTGTACTGCCTCAGAGCTCACACACTCCCTCCAATCTGTCCTTCAGATCTTCTCTTTCCATCCTTCTTGTTTGCTCTCATTTTTCTTCATCTCTCTATTACTGCATCCATGGGATGCACTGACAAAGCTTCTCGATCACTTCCTGCCACCCTTCTGTCAGTCAGCCTCCAGACCGAGCTGTTTCTGCAGCCAGTGTTGATTACCATGAGACTTTGCCTATCCTGTGATGGGACATTATGCTCAATGTGCGCATTTGGTGGCAGTATTTCTCCACCCCGTCCAGGCCAAATCTTCAGCTGCTGAACCCAATTTAGGGCAGCAGTAACCTCAGCCCTTATGAACAAATAAATGTTTTTCAGTGCTGCCTGAGCCTAGATCAATGGGCAAGACGAGTCATGCAATTATGCTCTGAAGTTGCTGTCCATGTGAGCCATGCAGTGCCTCTCCAAAACACTGTGAGGCAACTCACTGCCTCCTCACCTGAAAATAAAGATGAAGAGCATGAGAAGCATGCAGAAGGTGGCTACGTTGTCCATAGTCTTCATCAGCACCACAAGCTGGCGGCGCAACGCAGGCATGAAACGCACCAACTTTAGCACCCTCAGGAGACGGAAAGTCCTCAGCACAGAGAGGCCCCCGTCCGACTGGCCAATGATCTCCCAGATGCTATGGCCCAGAGAGGCACAGAGAGTACGAGGGACAAAAAAAGACAAGTGAACAAACAGGAGAGAGAGAAGAATAACAACTCTAATCCAAGTTTTCACCTCTGCATTGGCAGCAAGTATAAAGGGGTCAGAGACAAAATCTGTTTGATTAAAATATAATTAGAAGTATATACTATAGTCTTATACTTATGTGTAGAAAGCTGAATTTCTCCCTTAAGAACATGAACATGGCACTGCATGTTGCAGGAATAAGGAAAGGATTGCAGCATTAAGTTCCAGCAAGATAAGTTCTTCTATCACACATAAAACCTTTGTAGCATCCTTAATTTGTGCATTTTTAAAATATTTCACAGCTCATATTTGTTGCAGACTTACAAGGCAATTGAAATTGCTTCCATTCTACAGAGGAGAGGACTGAGGGCAGAAATGCTATGCAGCTTGCCTAGGGTTGCCAAGTGTTGGGAAAAGACATCTTGGTCTCCCAGTCCTTCACCTTGTGCATCAGCTCAGCTCCTCCTAGTATAGCTGCTAAATTCTTTTTGAAAAGGCACATGAAAACATGCAAGCTCTGTGGTACTCTTTTCTATGTGTATTTCAGTTGATCCCCAAGGCCCTTGTCACCTGATGATGACGATGATACTGTCGAAGATGTTGTAGGGGTTGCGGAGGTAATCAAAGAGACCAAAAGCAGCAAGTTTCAGGATCATCTCCAGGGCAAACATGCTTGTAAAGACAACGTTGCTGATCTCCAAGATGTTGGTCAATTCCTCTGGCTGGAGAGAAGGCAAATTCAGAGTCAGAACTGAAAGAGCCCTGAAATTGTAGGAAATAAAGTGCCACCATTCCCAGGGGACAGGCTTTGTAGAGAGCTTTGAAGCTCCCATGGGTGAGATTAGAGGGGAGCTGGATAGAGCCACTTGCACTCCCATTCCTTTGCACATTTACTACTTTCATCAAAGATTATGTCCCTAATAATTTCTTTTACTAGGAGTGGCCAGGAGCCCCACAGCCATTCACATAGCCAAGGCTGACCAAGCGTCTCCCACATCCCACGCCACACCCTGGTCCCCTGGCTAAAGGCTGCTTTACTTTGTGCAAAGAACTTATGTATTTTTTTGAAGCAGGGCAAAAGTGGCTGATCTGTGGTCAACCTCTTTCTTCAAGGATTTCTTCCTCTGAGGTTTCCACAGGTAGCTGGCACAATTTGCTGAAATTCTGCACACGGTTCCTGGTCTTCCTCTAAACCTCACTGCTCTTCTCTGCCGCTTTCCCCTCTATTTTTAACCTTCCCCATTTTTCTCTCCCCTGCTCCCTATCAAATCCTTGGTATGCATTAGTTTTCCGGTCTTGCTCCAGCAGTCTTTTCTCATGCCTCTATACTCAGAGTGGTCTCAATAATTACCTGAGCGGATATCAGACTGGATGAATAAGATAATAGCGAGGAGGGGCACACTGCTAACACCTACCTGTAAGGGACAGGAAGAGCAGGACAGGGTGATGAAAAGAGAAATATGGACAGCAAGTGGAGAAAGGCAGATGCACAAGGTGAAAACCTCCAGGGATGACACAAGATGACTGTGTTGAAAAAAAGAGAAAAAAGAAAAAAAAAGAAAAAAAGAAAAAAAAAGGAAAAAAGAAAAAAAAAGGAAAAAAAAGGCAATCTGACCCTGCCTCAGGCATTTTTTTCCTGTTGAATGTCTGACACATCTTTTGGCCCCTGAGATACAGCTTTCTCCAGCAGAGACCGATGTGTTTGTGCATATAAGAGAAAGTGTTTTAATGACTCCATCAGTGGAACAAGTCTGAGCAAATTAAATTACTCCTCCTTTTGTTTTCTGAATTAATGACTTTTTCTTCAGTGTGTGCAGCCTTGCAAACTTCTCTGACAAGGTCAGGAAAGGGTCTAGACCATTTCCTCAAGAATGATGAAACGTTGCTTCAGAGGGAGCCAGAGGTTGCGTTGACGTCACTGATGAGGGATGCCAGGATCTTGCCATCCCCTGTGAAATGCAGGCGTTCCCTGCACTGAATTCAGGATGGACTCATCTGCTCAAAGCACCTCTCACCCAGGGACTAGGACTGCACCAGGCCAGACAGCAAGGGCTAAGGTGTCAATCAAGGTCAGACGCATGAGGGGCAACATGTGCGCAAGCCTGCCCATGTTTGCACACACTCAGACACACACATTCACAGACCAGGGAGACTACCATGGCAATGGGAAGGTACAAAACGTTCTCAAAGTGAGAGAAAAACTTCCTCCCAGTTTAATGGGTTGCATCTTGGGGTGAGGCTAGACAACCCATGGCCTTCAAACCATATGAGGCTGCTAGAGCAATTCACCTGGCTGTAGCAGCAGCTGGTGGGGACCTGCTCCAGGTGAAGGTGTGCCACCTTCCCAAGTGGAGAGACAAGACACGGCAGCTCCAAGGCACTTCTTCAGGGCTCCGCTGGCCCAAATTTCCATGTTTACCTTGGGGCAGATATGTCACACCTCAGAGAAGGTTATATATTTGATGTTTAACCTGTTGTGCCACTGACCCCCAGGTCCAAGCCTTCGAGGTGAGTCTGACCCAGGCTCTGTGGTAGCAGGCAGTACTGCTCTCAGTTTGGATACCTGTGCCAAAAAGGTAGCTGAAGACTCCCCTCTTCCTTCACATTAGTCTGAGCTATGCCTGGCCACCAGGCCACTCTTTTAAGCATCACAAAAAATGGAAGGGAACAAGAAAACGGTGAAAACCTGTTGTTTGGCACAAGAGATGACAGACACTCCTGGCACTGCGGAAACAAAAAAGTGAGTCCCTGCAGGTCGGCGCCAATATTTTTTACTATGAACTCAGTATTAGCACACACTAGGAAAGAGAATCATAGCCTCTCCCTGAGGACTGCAAAATTGCTGTTTTTCTGAAGGGCAGCCTTTGTGTTGGCTGTGCCTGTTACTTATTCAGCTAGCAGAAGGGGAACTGAGGAAGGAATGCATTTCTGGTTCTGACCTTCCCCCTGTAGCTGGGGGCTGCTTTAACCCTGCTCTGGGACCCCCATGCCCAGATCCTCCCAGGTGAGCAAATGGACTGGAAATGCTCCTCACATCTGTGGCTTCCCATGCCCTTTGCTAATTTCTTGCACTCCTCATTGCAGATTTTTACTGAAATAGTCCATTTCTTTAAAATCAAAAAAGGGGAGATGGCTCAATTTCCATCCATAATTACATTTGAATAACAAAACCATCCTGAAAATGAGGGGGAGAGGAGGGGAGATAAGAGCCAAGAGAGAGAAAGAACGAGTAAGCGCACACGGGAAGGGAGAGATGAAGATCACTTCACGGAGAGCCAGGCAGTAATGACACTTGCCGGGAACATGAGGTCCATATGCTAAACAGAGATGCCAGTTTCAGCCTGAATCAAATGATTATGTCAGTGAGAATGAGCAATGTAAAAAAGCGACAGGCTATGATGGTGGATTATCCTCCTCTCTGCTGTCCACACGTTCTCTCTTGCGCTGTCATAGGGAGCAATTGATGTTTGAAAAGCCATGCTTGCATCTCACTTTTGGAAAAGGTCACCTGTTCCCTCGTCTCTCCTTCCTTCCCTGACATCTGTTTCTCTAGTCAAGCCTCCACCTGTTAATCTTTTTCTAATGGGCCATCAATCAGCCCCAGCAAAGCATCCTTCCTAGAGAGAGGGGCAGGAAAGACTGGGGAGGGAAAGGAAGGAGAGATGGGCAAAGAGAAAGGCAGCAAAAGAGGAATTAAAATAACAAAGCTGAAAAAAAATAGTAAAATAAACTCACTGGCACCCACAAGAAGTAGAGAAGGGGAGATTTTTAAAAATGGGGTAGGAAAGATATAAAGGCTGGGCAAGGAAGAGCAACACAAAAGGAATGAACTCAGGAAAAAGAGGAGGAAAAGAGCGGAGCCAGCTGGAGAGGCCCAAAGGCAGCACGCTCGCCAGCTAAAGGCAGATCCTGCATGGCAGCTGTTTCTGGAGATACAGATAATTCGGCAGAGTGCGAAGAGCCATCAGTTGGGAGCCGGGGCTGTAGGGTGGGGGCCACCAGGGGATGTGTCCTGTGCAGGGATGCCCTCACACCTGGGGCAGCGTGGCCATGATGACAGTGGGCAGGCCTGGTGGCTGGGACATGGTTGGTGCTGGGGTCATTCTCTGGCCAAGGAAGTGTGAACCTGATGAAGGGGGCAAGCAAACAGGGGAAAAGTGGTTCTCTCCTTTTCTTCCTACCAACACACAGGATCCCCAACACAATGGGGGATCTCACAGCTGTGACAGCTCCCCAGGCTCCCACAGACAGCACTCAGGCATTTATCATCAGAACTGTTAGCAAGGCTTCCTCCTCCCAGCCCCCTCAGGTTTACCTAGAAACTGTAAACTGAAGCGTCCACAAGGAAAGGCCTGAACTCAAGGCTATTTTAGCCCAAGGAAAACCAGGGAACACCAGAAATCTCCTCACAAGAAAAGTCTGTTCATATTGCCAAGCCAGGGTAGATTAATTTACCCATCACATCAAGAGAGAAACTTGAACAAAACTGTGGGAGCTGAGTATTGCAGTGAGGAGTGTGTCTTGAAGGGGAGAGATCGCCAGTGTTTTAACCAAACTGGTTCACCAACTCTGAATATGGATCTATTTCCAAATCCATGAAACTACCTAATTCAGATCTTCATGGCACTAAGTCCTTCATCCCTACCAGTGTAGATCAAATACTGAGTGTGAAGTCTATGATTCAGGTCTACTTCAGGGCTCCTGCCCAGTGATCAGAAACTAGACCTGGGGCAACAGAGAGCAGCTGCTCAGATTTTTCTCCCTTTCGGTTTCTTAGTCACTAGCATTAGAATTCTTATCTCAGATTGGACTGAAAACATAATTAGTCCATTATCTGACAGCAGCCAGAAACTCCCACACTATAGGAAACCTTAAGAATATGCAGACCACCATGAAGCCTCTGCAGGAGGAGTTTCTCCTAACCAGGAGTAAATTGGCAAACTGTCTAGAAATTGAAGAATAATTGATGTGATCTATGCAGACCAGCCCTACCAAACTGTACCTGCACATCACTGCCTCTGAGAACGAGACAGAAATATTCCCTACAGTGGTCTCTCCAGCCCGTCCATTTTTACTCACCATTTCAAAGTCACTTGACAATAATCAGAAGAGTCATAGAAATCAGCCATGGAACATACCAACTAGCTTTTACTTACTCTAATCACCACCCCACAACCAATGCAGGATTTCGTGGTGTTTTGTTATACCCTAGTTTTACAAGACTGAAATAATGTCGTTTCATCTACCACCCCAGGGAGACTGTTCCATCATTTACTAAATGTCAGTATGATGAGCTGGCTTGGACATTTGCTGAATGTTTCTGACAAGCAGCAAATAGTAAAAAGAGAAGCAATAACTGTAAAATATGAACTTGTGGATGCAATAAATGCTGGTATAAAGGGAAATCATGAAGGCTAACGGATATGAAGGTGCTGATCCACAGGGCTGGTCTAGTTAGGAAACAAGGGATCATCTCCTGATCCACACAAGACAGATTTCATAAAGTATACCAAAGAATACCAAAAGCAGATACTGGAGAAGATAAACCAAGTTACTCAGCAATTGTCTCATTGGCTACTAATGGCAAAGAAGCTTGAGTCCAACAGGCCGTTCAAGAAATATATGAGAAAGGCAGCCGAGGACATTCAGCTGGGACCAGCCTTTCATCCTTATGCTGAATAAGGGAGAAAAATGAGAAGCATCAGATCCTCTGTGAATATTAAAAAAAGTAAGCCTCTTTAAAGGATCCTCTGGACAGCCGCAAGCATCTAATATCTCTATTTTCTACACTGGATTTTAAAAATAGGCACTTCCAAGTAGAAGCAAATCTGAAGAACTGCAAAAACTATTTCAAGCAGGACAAAGCTTGAAATGACAGATTTCGGCTTGTGCAATGTCCCAGCAATATCTGAAGGCCTAATACTGAGGATATTACATGGTATAATGCACACTGATGGATTTGAATAAACTTATCTGTTACAAGTGAAAATTGTGATAAACTTAAGGATTAAAAATGACTCATAGCGGTGCAGTTTGTCCCAAAATGAGTTAATTTTCCTCACAAGAAATGTATAAGGAGATGGCAAGCTGCCTTGGCCACACAAACAGGACAGGACAAGGGACTGGATGGATAAGGTAAACAAAGCCAAATTCCAAAGCGATTTGGATCCAAGTAAAGTGGTTTGAGTTGCTGAGGCTAAGTGTCCTGGCAGAAAAACATTGTGAATCTTAAACCCCTGAATTGTACCAACCAGATAATTTTAATTCATGTTTTAGTTTCTTTTGGTCAAGGCTCAGGAATCGAAGGTGGGACTTGCACGTGAGCTCTGTCCCTCAGGATCCTGTGTTTCTGAGCCTTAACCTTGTGCCTGGCTCCTGCAGTCTCTCTCACCCCTGAACCTGATGGTTGGTAGGTGCTTTGGTGAGCAGGCCAGCTTGCCTGGGCAAGTGAGCAAGTGGTCCATGAGCAAGCGGAGCAGCAAGGAGCTGACAGACATGGCATGAGAGGCTGCAGGACCACTGAAAGCTGTGACACTTTCACATGTCCTCTTGCCCAGTCAGCTATGTCCCCAGACAGTGGCTGGGGTTGTGACCTCCCATGCACCAGCAAATAAAAGCTCGAGAGGTCTCTATATGCATTAGCTCTGGGCCAGGAGAGGTTCATATGATGAAGTAGCTGAAGCGACAGGATCATAGGATGCTGTCACCCTGCAAATCACAGATCTCTGTGGGTTTGGCTGGATATCATTCTGTGAAAATTTGTGTTTCTGGGAGGAAAAACAACAGGAAAAAGAGAAAGGAAGGAGAGAAAAGTAGGCGTTGAAGCACCAGTCTGAGATGTGCTGATAGTACGGCTTGAGAAAAACTGAAAGAGAACAAAGGGATGTGGCAAAGGCCTATCTGCTTTTTGAGTTAACTGCTGACTGGAAAAGACCTGGAATTCATGGTATGGTCTGAATATTATTTTTTTTTAATCCTCTTATGCTGGGGAAACAGGATTCAGTATACACATTTTAAATAAACAGACTGCACCACATTTTTCAGTTATGATCGATTCGGCTGACATCTCTTTCTAGTAGAAACAGCATGCAGGGTCATAAGCTTTTCCTAGCTACTTATGGATAAAAAGTGATAGCATAACTTTAAGGATGTGTCATTAATAACCTGCTACTAGAAACCTCAAGGCTGCAGGCAGCTCCCACTCTGCTGCGGGCTGTACAAACACAGCAGAGGCGGCCTAGAAGGGCTTAAATCTGCACACACAATAGCCAGAACATGAGAGTGAATTCTCTACCTCCAGCTCAAATATTCTTCTGCTAAACTCTTAATTCATGCTGTCTCCAATAAACCAAAATGAACAATGGCTCTCCCTGCTTGGTGCTCACATCTTTAAAACATCAGTGGGCAGTTTTCATATTGTCCTGGGCTTCAACCCTTAGTCATCTCTCTGCTACGTGATAAATACATCGCTCTTTTTTATCTATTTTCATGAGTCAACCCCTCCAGCCTCTTCTTCATTCTCCTCTCCTCTGAGCTCCTGCCAGTATTTTTCTGGTACTGAAGCATCCAGTGCAGTTTTGCATTCTGGGATCAAATTAAGGTTTCCCATCCTTGTGTCAGAAACTAGCTGGGCTTTGAAAAATGGTCTAATGCCTGGTACGTGGGTGGGATCCAGACATCTGGGGCTTCAAATACTGGCTCAGACATGGTGTTGCCTCAAACGGGGAATTTAAGATACTCTGGGCCTCAAGATGTCTCCATCCTGACACAGCACAGGACAAATCTGAGCACCCAGCTTGAACCAGAATCACTGCGTGTCTGCTGCCTGAGTCTGTGTTCAGGACTAGCCTTCACCTTGGCTCCAAAGCTTCAATGCAGTTCAGCATCTCAGTAGTGATCTGGGCAGACACATGGAGAGAATCATGATCACATTCAGACTGGAGGCATAGATCTGAGACATGGATGTACAGCATAGAATCATAGGATGGTTTGGGTTGGAAGGGCCCTTAAAGATCATTGAGTTCCAACCCCCCTGCCATGGGCAGGGACACCTCACACTAGACCAGGTTACTCAAAGCCCCATCCAACTTGGCCTTGAACCAGTCCATGTTCCTTCAACACAAAGTGCAGCAGAGCTACCAGCCAGCAATGCAGATGCAAGGTCATGGGCATGCTGTGCCCTCTGAAGCTGGCTCTGCACATCACAAAGTAGACATAGCCTCTGTTTCCCAGCTATAAAATGAGGGCACACAACCCTTCTCCACCTCACAAGTCTGTCGTTAGGATAAAGTGCACTGCTGACTCAGAGCTGCCTGCAAACTATTGGCGTGAAAGTCAAACCTGTGCCCACACCTGCTTTCTATGTCTGACCTATCTATCACTTCTTGCTGTCAGGGCAAAGAAAAGGCTCAAGCCATCTGAGCCGCAAAATGACTGGAGATGGGAGGTAGTTCCTTTGCTAGCCTTCTTGCATAGATAGACTGTGCTCAGGCATCTCTTAATTAAGCTGGAAAGGCTAGCAAGCTGATGGATTTGAATTGAGATGCCGGTGAAGTGTCTGTGACATCCCCAGAGGGCACATTAAATTAACCAAATAGACTAAGGATTCAGTAAGCTAATGAAGAGAGAAATGGGAGAGAGAGATGGGAAAGATGGAAGAGATGAGGGTGAAGGTGAGAGAAGCAGATGGAAAGAGAAGACAGGGTAAAAAAGAAAAATGGAGGGATAAAAGCAAGCACGGAGGAGGAAAAGAGAGGGATTAAAAGGAGGTGAGAGGAAAATACACGGTGACAGTGAAAGTAATTAAGTGCATGGATAAGGAAGACCCTGCAAGATCCTGAGGCTTTCTCCAAAGCCATGCTGGGACCATCTGTGCTGTGTCCTGGGGTCCAAATTGCTCAATCTCTGCCTCCGAGTTGCATCAGCTGCTTAGCGAGGCCATAACCCCGAGCAGGACTCACCCGTCCCCGCTGCCCACCCTGTGCCCCGAGGTGCCTTACCTGCTCGTGGTGCTCGATGCCCATGCTGATCGTGTTCACTAGGATTGCGATCATGATCCCACGGTTGAAGTACTTGCTGTCCACAATCCCTCGAAGTTTGACCCTCACTTCTTGCCACATGTCACTGCAAAGCTTCAGCCGTCCGCCTTCTTCCACCTCCTCCTCCTCCTTCTCCAGTGCCGAGCCACCTTGGTCCTCTCTGCTGCCCTCTCCCTCCTCTTCGCTGGCTCCTCTGTCCTCCTGGTCTGAGTCAGTGCTATCCAGGACAGAGAGCCTTCGGGATGCTTCATGCTCCCCCCTGTGGCATCGGGGGCAGTTGGTGGGATCGGAGGTTGCTGTCACAGCAATGGGCTGGACCAAGCCCTGAGGAGGGCAGTCAAGAGAGTTGTGCTGCTGGCAAAGTCCTGGCAAGAAAAATGATCATGCTTAATGGAGAAGGCTTTGAAAAAGACATCCAAACTGGGGACCTGTTTGGCTTTTGAGTATTTAGACAGGGTAACTGGGCTTTTTATCTGTAAGGATGATTAAACACTGGCACGTTGTCTCAAGGGCAGCAATAAAAGCCACTGCTGTTGGGGGCTTTACACTGACTGGCTGTGTCACCAAAAGGCACGGTGCTGTTCAGCTGCCAGTGATTAGGCTCAATGGGGGTTCACGTCCATCAGAGGAAGAACTGTTTTGTCTGATGCAGGAATCACAGCTTGAGACTCAGTAGCTTGTGTTAAGTGGGAACTGAGGGAAAAATGATCACGAGGGCTACTTTTGGCCTGAACAGCTACAAGTGGGGTCCGAGAACCCACATGCTGAGCTGAACTCTCTAAATTAGGGAAGCTACATTAACAAAGCATCTCAAGAAGCCAGAAAAGGTAGCACAAGAGCAGTTCCTCCTGTTAGTCTGCACTCTGAATCAGAACAGATCTCTCAATTCAGTGAGAAAACTGTTTGTATTCCTCCATCCTCCAGTTGGGCCTGGAAGATCAAATGGGGGAATGAATCAGTTAATTCATTAACACAGTACATGAGGCCTGCAGAAACTCCCAGGAAGTAAAGAAAATTAAAGACTGAGTATGTAAGACCACCTGAAAAATATGCTTTTTTGCTTGTTAATGGGAGCATTACTTATGAAAGGCATCGGCAGGCAGTTAATACTAACTCTATAAAACTATTTTTACAGTCACTTTTCAGGCCAGGAATCCAATTTAAATGGTATTTTGTGTCTAATTTTACACAACAGCATGTGCTTCCATCAAGACAAATTGTCTTCATTGCCCTCGCATATCAAACTGACTTCTTCAGTATTGCTCCCTTTGTTCAGGAGACACCCTATAGCAATTCTACTCCCTTTGCCTCTCTCTTGAGGTCCCACAGCAACTCAGTTTGGGAGGAGAGCTCTGGGGGACCTGATGTGTCACCCAGTCCAACCCTTAGCCCCAGTCTCTCATATCCCCCTAATACTTAGCTCTCCCAGACTGCTACCATCCCCCTGCTATACCAGACCTGGAGCCCTTTACAAGCCTCAGTCAGTGCCTTTAGTGTTGTCCCATTATGGTCTCTGGGTTTCAGTCCTGGGTTTCCCATGTTCCCTGCTGGTCATCCCTGTTTCATTCCTATTCTTGCTGGTCATCCCCACTTTGGTGGTCTGGTGCACTGGCCGTGACCTCATGCTCAAAGCCCAATGTCAATTCTAATTCTGTGCTTTGTAGGCACAGGTCCTTTGGCAAGCTGGCGGATGAAGTTGCTCCCTGTTTACTCTCACATTTCCACTACTGGCATTTCCAGCTTTACCCATGAAATCCTTACTGTAGTGCCTCTGGCTTTTCCTGTTCACGCCTAGCTTGGCATCACTCGGCTCCACGTGGCCCTGGCGCCAGCTCTGTATGCTGTTGTACAGCCCAAGGGTGCGGCGTTTGGCTTTGCGCACGATGTGGCAGACATATTGGAATATCTCCTCGTAGCAGTCTCCCGGCTCCATGTAGCTGGCGACAGTGCTGGACGAGAGGTACCGGGCCCGCTGCTCCTGCATCAGCTGGTGCTCCCGCTGCTTGGTCTCCGAGAACTGTGTGGCAATGACCACCAGGCACAGGTTAATCATGAAGAAGGAGCCCACCTAGTAGCAAAGGAGAAGGGGGGACAGTCAATGTCAGCCAGAGAAAGAACGTGCAGGAGGGGGAAAGAGGAGAGAGGAGGGAAAAGTGACTGGAGGCAGAGGAAAAGGAACCAGTCTGTGTATAGAGATGGGATTTCAGAGAAAGTTGGCTAAGCCTGTTTTTGAGAACCCACTCAATGTCATTTCCATGCAGAATTTAGAGCTCTGAACTGAAATTCAGGAAACACAAGCCCTATTTTGGGCTCTTTTGGCAGGCTTTGGGACCTTTAGCATGTCACTTAGAAGTTACCTGTAAATGGTTTGATGAAAACTGGACTTTTTCTTTCCCTCTCCTTTGTGTTAAACAGAAGGTGGGAGACAGAGGACTAGTTTGGTAGTCTGTTTGCTTTCTCCTCTGCTTGCTCTTTTACTACTGGAAAAATCATGCACTGTCATTTATGGTCTTCAGCTCCTGGAGGACATGTCAGTATTCTCGGAACATTTTATTTATTTCTACCATTTACACCTTAGTTCACCATACTGGGATATGGCACTTGGCTGAAATGAATCAGCTCTTGAAATCAAAGAGGAGTTAACAAAAACTAATGACTTTGAGAAGGACACTAAATAGTCTGGCAGAACAGTGCTTCCTTGATCATTTTCTCTTCTTCTGATTCTTCAGATACCAGGCATGTTATATTAGCTCTTATTTTACTTGTCCTCCAGCCTAGGTAGGATTTCCATTTCAAACACAGAAACAGTCACAATTCACACCCCCACTTTCTTAGAAACAAAACAAAATACCCAAGTTCTTCCTATTCTCCATACAGAAGCCAAAATGTCTATGAGGCTTATTTCACACCTTTGCATGTTTCCTTTAAGCTTCCTTTGCCTCAGTTTTCCTATCTGTGAAATGGAGCAAATATTTCTTGGTGCTGAGAGATCTGGAGGTAAAAATCTCACTCTGTGTTACGTGTTATGAAATTACAGATGAATATCCACTAGGAGATATAGCCATTACACTTAGGATAAAACCAGGGCTTCAATTTGATGAGAATTTCACACACGAAAGGGCTGGTAACCACGTTGAAAATCATTCTCAAAAGCTATGATGCCTTGATTGGTGCCTACTCCCTGTAGAGCTGTAAGTGGCAATATGGCATTGATAAAATGCACGGTCTGATCTCTGAACAAGGACCACATGTCTGTGCTGCTCTGAAACGGACTCTGCGGGGCAGCCTCTGGGAGGAGAGGAAACACCAGCTCAAGATTTCTGCTTCCTCTGGGCCAGGGAGCATCCCTGCTAAGGGACATCCTCACACTGTGTTCCTCCTATAAGAAGCCACGCAGGACCCAGTCTCACCTCCCTGTCTCTCCTTTCCAAGCAAAGAGCTCTGACACAGAGCTGGATCCAGTCCTGCCCTTATCTCACGCGTATGTCCCTCCCCAGCAAAGGGGAGAGGGCAAGCAAAGGTCATGATAATCTGACCCCAATCCTTATGCATGGAAAAGGTGGAGGTTTTTTCAGCAAGTTCCCCAGCTTGTTTTTTCTATCCAAGCAGCCTTCCCCTCAGTGCACAGCCCTTGCCACTCCCCCACCAGTTTGCCTCCTTGGTTGTCCCCTTCTCTTGCACACAGATGCCCAGCAGCTCTATATGGAGGCTCAGTACAGTGGCTCTCAGTATTTCAAAGTCCATGCTAGCATCTGAATAAGCCTTTGAAACATGAAGCCCTTCCCAACCAGATTCATTATATGGACAATAAACTATCTCAAAACAAAGGGCTTTTTTTTTTTTCCCCTCCTCCCCTCAGCACCCTTCAAAGCTGTTCTAATTCTGTTTCCCTTCATCACTGAACTCTTCTCTTCCCTCTCCTCCCGCCCATATTTCAGCCTATTTTCCCTTCAGCTTCTGTATGTGGCCTTGAAAATTAAAATGATGCCTCGTTCAGATTCCTTCGCTTTCCCCCAAGATTTTCTCTAGTCCATGATGTCTTGCATGTTTTTACTGATGAGCGCATGACTGGGAATCCAAATTCTTCTCTGATGCACTCTCCTGCCCTCTTCTACCCCCAGCACCACATGACGCTCACACGGGCTTGCCCATTCTGTTATCTCCCTTGGGTGCCCTGAGTGAGGCAGGGTCGGGAGCTGGACATCAGCTGTGCACGCATTTCTGGAATGCTAATTGTGACCCTGCCTGGGACGTTGCAACTTCCAACAACTCTACAAACAAGAAGCAATTAAGACTTGCAACACCTTCTCTCTAGGCTACAAGCAGAGGATCTGAGGGGAACAAGATGCCCTCAGCAGGGTCATGCTGTAAGCCTGTGGTTGAATCTGGAGGGGAGTTCAGGTTTTACATCACCAAGCCCTGTCCTCACAGGCACCATTTGCTGGGGTCTCCCACCAGATGACCAAAAAGGGGAGGAGTGGGAGGACTGGATGTGGCAACTAAACCCCAATCCTTAAACCTCTTACTAGGAACATCAAATGCAAAACAAATGAGCTTGTTTAATCCTTAAGACGACAGGCAAGTCTATAAACTCTAAGGCTCCGTTGAGCTTCACGCTGCCTCCCAGCTAGCAGAAGGACAGGAGGGGTCCCAGATGGCTCATAATTGAGCAATCCATCTCAGCTAGCTGAGCGGGGAGACTGAAAGTGTCTGACATGGAGTCAGACAAAGCATCTGACAGAGGCAGAAGGAGACCATTGATTCAAAGCCCCAACATAGGAGTCCCATTCAGCCCTGAGACTGAGCTGTACATTGATTAAGCAGAACTTGGCCTTGCTCATCCCAAAGCTTGATCCCTGTTTCTGCAATGGCTAATAAAATCTGACTGGTGCTGGAGATGCTGACTTACTTGCCCATTATTTTTATTGCTTATGCCTGGATATACAGCTTGTCTTCTGAAACCCTTATGTGTAAGCACAGAGCACTTCAAAAAGGCCACTAAGTGCTGCAATGTAGAGGCCAGCCTGAGTTCAGAAGAGCTTTCCTTAGTCCAGGAGCCACACTAGTGGCCAAGTAGCTGGAGAGGTGACAAAGAGACAGCTAGACCTCAAGCAGGAAGACCCAAATGAAACACTGTCTGGAGAGGTGAAAACAGTCCTTCCTTCAGGCACCTCCCTATTCTCTGGCAAAGGGGAAAGCAATTTACAATTTGCTGAATACGTAAAATGCTTTTACCAGGTTGTTCTGCAAGGTCACTCTGAGTGCAAGGGTCAGCCAGCACTCTTCCCCTTGGGGGAGCACATTTATGCAGGAGTCCTAACTGTGCTGGGAATATATCCAGGTGGTGGAGCCTTCTTCCTGCCGGATGAGCAGTAGCAGGTAATGCCCTTATGTAGGTGTTTAAACATATCTCTGGGAGGGAAGGAGAAGTCACGGATGAAAGCATGGCTCTAAAAAAGAGGCTGCGGAGATCTGGCCCTAGAAGAGTAAGTTTGAGCCAAGGCTAGGATGTATGTGGAAAAGCAAAGGGTCAGAGCTTGAAGTAAGACTGTCAGAGCAATCCTGCTCAGAAACCCAGGCCTTTCGACCATGGAGAAGGAGGAAAGGATAAAGGCTGGAAGGACTGTGCTTCATGAGACTTGAAGAAGGGTTGTCATTTCTATAAGAAGACTCAGAGGGAATATGAAACCAAGTGGTTGCAAGTTCACATTGTGGTGTTGCTGTGTGCTGCAAAAGATGCATTACACATGCAAAGAAGGTAACAGAGAGGCTAAATACTTTCTTGGTGTAACTCCACCAAAGGCAAAGGAAATATCCCATCTAGCATATGGCTCCTTTGTTCTGAGCAGTCCCCAGAGTAAGTTGAGGTTCATGTGCTCCTGTGTTTGATGGAAATAAACCTACATGGCTTCTGCAAATGAGGAGGGAGTGTCTAGAAATGTCAATGACACTCCGCAGTAAAATCTCAGGTGGAGTGTTTAATTGAGGGTTTTCAGCCGCCTGCTAATTCAGAGACAAAGTTTGAATCACTGGGAATCCACATGAGGTGAGCCAGCACTAGAAGGATGCTCCTGTTTAGAAACCAAAAATATCCTGACAGAATTTATGTAGTTTGGTGAGGGGCAGGCTTTGGAACTGGCCTGCACGAAATGGGCATGCCCACCCCAAAGGTTAAACACTGACTCTGCACAGTCTTTTCTGGCTCTGGGAGAGACTCTGTCTGAGGCCAGGAGTAAAGCCTGTGCCGAACTGCACATTGTACAAATCTGTGTCTCCTGGCCACACTGCTCAAAGTGAAAATACAAGTAGGTGCCAAATATCTGTTGCATGGTGGGAGATCTGAACAAACTTTATGGGAAATAATTGTTTTCTGAATTCACAAAAAGTAGTGGATGTTCAGTTTTCCTTTGGGAATAGAGCTTGGGGGAGCTCCCCTCCCATCCTGTGCAATCATACCTCTGCACTGTCTCTCCTTGGGACTCTCCAGCCTCAAAGTAAAAGCACCATTCCTCAAAGCATATCTCACCTCTGCTGTCCTGGCTCATGCTGCAGCCCACAGGGAGTAGGTCATCTTTCTGTTTTTCTCTCCTTGTCTTTCCCTTGTGATGGTAGAAGGCCAAAAGGCAGGGAGAAATCAAGGATACCATGAAGATTCAGCTTTTTCGTAAGTTCTCTGACCTGAATGGACCAGCAGATTTATTTTTTTTTCTGCCACTCCGCTTATGTACAGACTGCAGAATTTCTTCCAGAAACTGGATTAAGGTTTGTTTGCTCTTAAACCATTGCATGTCAATTTGAATTTAAGCTAGATCCTGTGCCAGGTGAATCCGTTAGTGTTATTGGGTGACTGCTTCGAGAGATCCTATTTCTAGGAGGGCATTGCCACATAGGAGAAATAGTAGGTGCAGAGCAGAGTCTTAGCCAGGTCCTTTCAATAGCCCATCCAAATGCATACAGGCTTTGGAGACACACACTGAGGTCCTTGCTGGCTAAGTGACCTAGAACTAAACTGCACTTAGGGTGTACAGATTTTATAATTTCCATAATCCATCCTAGGTCTTTCCCTTCTAGTCTTGACCTTGGTCTCCTTGTGGGAAAAGCGCAAGAGTGTTCATAAAAACAGAATCCTTCCTTGTTAGAAATAGAATATTACCTCCACAAAAATGCACTTACATGTGGGAGGCTTGAGGAATGGAAGAGGCAATGGCATCACGTTTCTCACCTCTCTCTCCAGGCACCACCAACAAACATCCTTACAGCAAAGCAACCTTCAACCTTCACTTGTATAAATCCACAGGGCTTATAAACTGCTTATTAAGTTCTCACCACGGACACACTTCTCTCTTTCCATTCCCACCAGCCACAAGTGATCTCACACAGCCAGTTTATGTTGGACTGTTGACACTTTTGGAACAGCAGCTCCTTTTTGTTCATTGTGAGGAAGTAATTCAGCATGACAGACCCTGAATCTGACAAAAATCTGAATCTGAGACCCTGAATCTGAGAAATCCAGGTGCTGGCAAAAGCCATAAGACATGGCTCAAGAGTCACTCAAGAGCTTGAAATGTATAAAGAGACCAAGTAGGAGGGCAGATGCAGAAATAGTTTTCTGTGCTTTTGGGCCTATCAGCTTGGGGAATTTAGCGTGACAGGAGATCTCTGGATGAGAATATTATCCTACACTTGGGTATGTGTATCTTTAGGAATCAATCCTGAGCATATTTTTTGAGTGAAAGAGAATAAGCTGGCTGATAGCTATGTGATCCTGCCACCGACTCTTGGTGAAAATCAACTAACTGGGTTCCCGAGATTTCTAGAAGAAATCCAGGTAAAATAGTTTGCTACTTTTGCAGTGTCCGTGCTGACCTAACACCTGTCCTTTTGTAGAGTCTTGGCTTACAATGCTGACAGTCATCAAGTCTTATACTTACAATTATCAGCAAGATAAAGTAGATAAAATTGTAGAATGAATGGGCATCCATCACGTAGTACATGATCTCCACCCACCCTTCCAGTGTGATCACCTGCAAAGACAAACAACAACAGGAGAAACAGCAGGGAAGTGGGCTTCCAGAGTTCACTCCTCAGTGTATACTGGCAGATACTGGCAGGGCTGTTGCAACCCAAGGAAGGTGAGAAACAACAATTCATTTTAAGGAGGCCAAATTTCCATTCCAGGAAATCAGCGTGGTACTGCTTGGTGATACTGGCATACTGTCAAAGCCTGTGAGATCATGCTAGTCCACAGCAGGAATATTTCATTAAAATAGTTCATTTCCCTGGATCGCAGTGGGAGAAAACCTGCAGCACGTTTCTGTGCCCCTTGGACTGGACACCGCGTACAGCCGGTAAAAAAGAAAAAAGGGAAAGATTTTAGCTCCCATCTGCAACACGTGCTGGGAATTAAAAATAAATAAATAGACTCCTTTGCTATAGTGATCTGGATTGAAGGAAAAACCAGTACAAGTCAGCCTGAAGGATGTAGCTCATTTCAGCATAGGCCTGGAACAGCTCTATGTCCACCCCATCGTCAGGAACAGCGTTTGAGGTGTGCTGGGTCTCTCTTGTTAGAGTAGTTACAAGGCCCTTTTCTCTATGCAGCTGTATCACACCCTGCAGAAGCCATCATGGGAGCAAAGAAAGACTGAGTTGGAAAAAAAGAAAAATAGCTTGAGCCTCGTTAGGGGGCTAACTAGGTCTTACCTGAAATATTACAATCCAGGCATACCCAATGTTGTCAAAGTTGATGGCACCCTTGTGTGGGTTGGCATTGCCTGTACGGCACACGTTGTAGTACTGGTTCCAGTTGACACACATGCCACTGATGTTGAACTCCTGACGGACTGAATTGTAGTAATAATAATCGTCCTTGTCCAAACAACATTCATGGCCCCGCTCCTTCAGTGGGGGTATCTCATGACAGCCCATAATTCCATTGTCTCCTGACAGTGAGCAGATAAAGGGCATTTCATCATCTTCCTCAGGTTGGTAATAAGGGGGCAGGACAATGTCACCTTGTCTGTAAGGATAAAAAACCACAGTTATAAAGTTCCTTAACAGACAGTTTCCCATCGGTGACACCGGTGGAGCTGGGAGCTCCCATCCTGACACAGGGACTGCACTGGGTAAGGGATTTCCAGGTTTATTGCCTCAGGAGAAGGCAAGGGAAGACAGGGCTCCTGATAAACAGGAAATTTCCAGGATGGGTCCCCAGTTTTCAGCGCTTTGCCTGCCATCAGATCACCCCAAGCCAAATTACACAATCTGCTTTCACCCAGAAGAAGAAAAACTGGAATGTAGAGATTTGCATTCTGATCACTCTCCCCATTAGCATCAAAGCTAAATCAGATGCAGTGATATTAAGGAAGTTCATCAGGCTTTACTGTGATGTGCTCATGTATGTAACCGTTGATGGACATGTTTTATAACATTTGGCACTGAACCTTCTGTACTTCTAAAAAAAAAAAAAAATCCAGTTCATGCATAATTAAGGTTGCACAGCTAAGCCTTAAAATCAGGAAATGCAAAGTTAAAATTGACTTAACCTTAACTTTGACTCCTCCTTGACAGTTGGCATTATGGGTGCAATGTTTCATGACAAGTTCACGTGCCTTTTTCCAAATAATGCAAGCACCTTCCAAATGCATGAATAATTAAAATCATCTATGCTTGCCTAGCTGCAGATGAGCTAACGATGAGAAAAGTGAAAGGTGGAGATTTAGAATTTCCCATTAAAATTTATCTGGTGCATTCCTTGCAGTGCTACAATACAATTCACCATTGCATGAATGCAGACTTTTTCACTAAGTATCATTAGAAGAGGACAGGTGTTGATGAAAAAGAGAGAGAAAGTCTCTGATTCCAAACTAAGGGGGACTTAACCACAAAGATCTGTCATTACACATCCACATCACTGGTGAACTGGGTGCCCGCAGACTTCATTTCTCCGGTAATGGCCAGCCAAAGATTTTCTAATATCTGTCACTTTGCAGGCTGCGGCCCCGATTCACTTCTCAGTTACATCAACTCTGCATGGATGTAATTATACTCATTAAAGTAGTACCACTCCTGATTTGCATAAAGGACAATCATCCTAAACATTCGGTTTTCCCCAAGGAATATATAAACACAGTAAACGGCTGCTTTAAGCAGCTCCTACTCTCCAACCCCACTGCTGTTCTGCAGATTGTATTTTCGCACTTTTTTTTTTTCCAATTTGAGATGATCTAAAGCTTCAGAATTGTTTAATCAGTCTAAACTGATCTACGGCTTTAGGTTTTTTTAAGCAGTCTAAACTGATAGGACGCCTGGGATTAGCGTACAGTTTTAAGAAGACATTTTAAAGCCTGAAATCTGCTAAAGCCAGAAAGTCAACAGGAGGAGCTGTGCCCTGGAACTGGTGCTCTGCTCCCTGGGAGGGTAATTGGAGAATTCATGGTGGGCAGGAGCTTTTCCACCCCACTGCCTCTGGGGAGGAGGAGAGCTGTGGTCTGCAGGCTTCCTGCAGGCTGCCCCAGAATAAACCTCAGATACCTGTAATCGACCCCTGTGTGGCTCCAGGCTCTTTGCCAGAACTGCGCCTACATTTACCCATGTTTTTTTTTGTCCCATTCAAGCAGCCATTTTTGGCTTTCAGGTGCTCTCACTTCTACTAACCCTGCTGCAGGACACCTCTCACAACAACCCTCTGTCCCCTCCCCGTGGCACCTCCCACAGGCAATTCTGCTCCTGATATTTTCCAGTAACTTCCCCATGTCCCTCCAAAGCCTCCAGAAGTAATGCATTACTGTCCAAACAGTGATCTCGGCTCCACCTCAGAGGTGCCAACAACGTCCCTGGAAGAATCAGGCAGCACTATTGCTTTCCATAAGACTCCACTTGCTGTTTTTTGAAGAGGGAGCAAGTCCAGGAGAAAGATGGTGTGGCTGGTATTTCAGTGTCAACTATCTCTGGGAGTAGGAGCAGCATCTTGAATCCCTGGGCACG
This sequence comes from Anarhynchus alexandrinus, assembly GCA_008711295.1. Taxonomy (NCBI): domain Eukaryota; kingdom Metazoa; phylum Chordata; class Aves; order Charadriiformes; family Charadriidae; genus Anarhynchus; species Anarhynchus alexandrinus. Next base: position 53,913 of record VUYV01000214.1, on the reverse strand, counting down.
GCCGGAGGAGGCAGCAATGCTAACCTGTGCCTTGGCCAAATCCCAATGAGCCCAGGCATCTGTGGACCATGAAGACAGACTAAAACCAGCTGCCTCTGCCCTCCCTTCTTTTCCAGTCACTGCAAGACGTGGCCAACGCTCTGCATGGTATCAACCTACAGCCATTTGGAGTAAGCGATACACAGAGAGCCAGGCAGCAGAAGACGAGACAGCAGGGAAGGTGAAAGAGAAATGCCCCTGGAAGAAAGGAAGGGGACATCGTCTCCCAGGCACTCACATTGTGAAGTTTTCCTCCATGAAGCAGCGGTTGCGGAGCAGCCCAGCCCACAGCTGCACCCCGATGATGCCGAAGATGAAGAAGACAAAGAAGCAGAGAAGAAGGACGTTCCCCAGCATGGGCAAGGTGTCCAGGAGCAAGTTCACAAGGATGCGCATGCCTGCAGGGGGAGAAGAGAGCCAGAAGGAGCAAGTGTGGGATGGAGGAACAGAAAGGGATAAAAGGAAGGGAAGAAGAGGGAAAAGAAAGAAAAATTTAGGAGCCATAAAAAAAAAAGCCACATAAAGATAAAAGCAGACTGTCGGAAATTAATTACTGCCCAAAGCAGGCTAGATTTATGATCATTGCCCTTTCTTGTCCTAACCTCTACTGACAGGCAGCCAGCAGAGCTGCTGCGATGCCGTGATCTCTTAACCTTAGGCCTCCGTCTGCAGCAGCGAGAAGAAAATGGAATGAGAGTTCTGTTACCATCAGCTATCTGACTGATATCCCTCCCTCCCCCTTCCCTGCAGAAGGGCAATGGAGTGAAAACTCTGCCCCAAAGGTGCACAGCATCCTCAGACGTCTCAGACTGAAAGTCATCCCAGTTTGATGACTGCACGCTGCAAACCACGAGAACTGCGTCGACGGCCCAAGGCCAGCCTGGCTAGCGGGATGAATCTTTCCAGCACGCACAAACAACTGGCATAAATTGGTCTTCTCAGTAACAGTCTCATCAGGAGACAGTCATGGAGTCCACACTCTTCTCTCGTCTAGTCCTCCAACCCCAACAGGGCTGGAGCATACAGGTTGTGGGCACAGCCTGAAACGTTGTTGGCACAGTGCCTCTGTCCTTTTTTCTTTTCTTTTTTTTTTTTTTTTTTTTTGTTTCTAATTACCTAATGAATTCTTTCTATCACTTTATTTCTTCCTGGCTCTTCAGCTCACATAGCCACAGGTAGGGGTAAGGATTGGCTTGTTTCTCCACAGAGCTAATGGCTACTCCTCTGCTCTCTAGGGATGGTGAAAGTCTAAAAATCCTTCTGAGCATCACTGTACCGCCTTTACCCCTGCACACACCTCGTGCGGTCGTCTCTCCTTGCCTCCATGGAGGTCCCTTCCCCGGGGGCTCAGGGAGTTCCTTCACTGAAGATGTTCCATGTAGGCCAGCAAATAATTAGCTAATTAGGTATTTATAACCAGTTCATTACTTCAGATGGCGGTGGAAGGGGAAAGAGGAGGGGAAAATGAGATTAGGATTCTCTGACAGCCCTTTGAGGCACAAGTTAATCCCCTTTGTGTGCCCAGCGTCAAGTAATTAGCCACACGATGCTGTGCATTACGCTCTATCTCTATTCCCTGGGCTGCTCACACCACGGAGAGGGGAGGGAAGCGGTGCCTGTGGGGGGATGCACGCATGGGGGCATGCAGGCATGGGGTGCACGCACACCAAAGGGGAGGAAGAAAGGTGCCTGCTGTGGGGCATCAGACCGGTTTAACTCAGGAGGGAATGTTTTGGGGATGGATGGGGGTGGGAGAGACAGGAGTAGCGTTTGCAAGTAGGAAATGTGTAGGAAGAAGAAGATGCTTAAGGACGGCTACATGGGATCATGAAGGACAAGGGATGATGGCATTAGCTCTAAGGCCAGGCTGTGGAGCAGCAGCTAAGCCCTGCTTGCCTGACTGCCCAGCTGTATCACTGGTCACCGGTCAAGGCAGTTTCTAGACAGTACATCAGTAACTCAGCAGTGCAGGGGCGCAGCTCCAGCCGCTCGCTGGGGATCGCGGACATGCCATGAGTCACTGATAGCTTTCTGATCCGTCACCGCACAAAGCCCAACAGCATAGCCACAGTGCCCTGCTGCCTGTCGCTGTGACCTGCCAGGCTCTGGAGCAACACTCGGCGCAACACTTCGGCTTTAAGGCCACACACTCTCACTGCAGCGCAGCATATTCCCAGCATTAACGCTGCTTCACAGCACGAACTCAGTAGTTCCCATAAACTGTCCTGGTCAGTACATTAGGGAGAGCCAAGCGACGTGGGAAGCTGTGCCAGCAGCGCTGCAAGAGGGAGTGATGTTTTTCAGATCAATTGATGCTAGCTCCATCTCAGAGCAGAGGTTGTGGGAAGAATGAGACTGCCCTTACACTGAAATGCAGAACAGATAGAACAGACATCCCCCACCAGAATCTTAGAGACAACACACTTGTTGGGTCAGAATTTTCAAAAATTGGTTTCGTCCACGTTCCAAGGGAAGGCAAGTGACGTGCAAAACTTGCCTGCCTTTTCCTTGGAAGCATCCTGCCTGCCCATACATTCTCCATCCTGACTCTCAGAGGGGCTACTGATGGTACAGGATTGTGCCATCCACAGCTCCAGGATCATAGCTATTGCCATCATGCTAGGCCCTCTGCGGTACCTGGGCCTGTAAACCAAGAACCAGCAGGTGGCCGCACACCAGGCAGGTGGCCACCAGGCAGGTGGCCCCAGCACTTGGCATCCTTTCCACATCACAAAGAATTTCAGTGTTGGTGGGTTCCATTTCTAAGTCCAAATGAAACCAAATTTTTATTTTTTAAAATTCTCCCAGTTGAACAGTCATCCTTGTCTGCCCATTGATGCTGACTGTGGATATGAGATTGGCTCTTCCGAAAGCAAGAACACTGAAGCTACACCCATCCAAACATCAATTGCAACTCTCCTATGGGCCAACGACCCCTAAAACAAATCCATCGCTTCACTCTGTGTAAAGCCTCTTTTGCTTCCTACCCTAAACTGCAAAGCAATTGCTCTGGGAACCCATTTTTCACCAGACACATCAGTTTGCCATCAAATGGGCCTCCTCTGCTGAGTTCACCCTGTTAGTGCAGATACTTCAACTACTACTTCCGTGCGGATGAAAGGCACAGTGTAAATACAAGCTCAGTACCTTTGTTCTCTCCATTGTTAGCCTCCCCTGCTGCCTGCAATACTCATGCCAGAGTCCCTGAGGCCCGTCTTCTGCTATAGCATTTTGGCAGTGCCCCTCCTGCACCTGTGCCAGCCCCTATGGGCACTTTGGGGGCAAGCCCTCGCAGCCTCCCTGTCACCTCCTGAGCTGGCAGCCCTGCGTGGGTCTGTCCACGGCTGGGGCTTTGTAGCCCCTTGGACTCAGGAAAGCATGCACTGGTCCAGCAGCCATGCCAAGGCATCTGCTGTGGTTCTCCAGGGAAGGACCCTCACTGCCAGATGCATGAACGCTTTCACGGGCAGGAGGGGGTGAGCCCCACTCAGGCAGGACTCACAGAGCAGTGTTTCGGGGTCTACACAACCTGACCGGGAGCAGGTTGCAAACAGTCCGTGGTTACTCAAGCACTCATGAGGTGTGCAGGAAAGAGGGAGAAAGGCTGAAAAGCGTAAGGATGGAGGGTGATGATTTACTGCAGACCCTGGTGGCTGAGATAACAAGGCCTCTAAAGCAGCTGCAAGGCAATGGAAATGGGCAGAAGGCGTATTTGTCATTGCAGCTTTGGGAACATCCTGCCCTGGAGAACTGGAATTCTTTTCCAAGGGGCCTTTGCCGGACAAGCCCCCATCCACAGCAACATTGGTGCATCTTGCACAACAACTTCTGGAAGGTGCTGGAAAGCCATTTCTTCAGCAAAGTCCTGCTGCTGCCTCTTTTCTACCTTCTGCCGCCTCTGCCTGCCTCGCTGCACCTTTACTTTTCTCTCGCTATGCCTACATCTCCTCACTGCCTCTGCACTGCTCCACAGCGTACGTGAGCACATCTCCCGGCCTCCCTCCCTACTGCTGCCTTCCCCCACATCCCCATTTGTCCTTTACCATTGGCAGAGCAGAAGCCACGCTGGCTCACAGCAAGGAGGGAATATGAAAGGGACAATGACCTTTTCTGAAGCAGTCTTTGAAAAAAGGAGACGTTCCTGAGAAGAGAAAGGAAGAGGGGCTGGGCAGTCCAGAGGAAAAGTAGGGAGGGAGAGCATTGATGAAGCAACATTCAGCAACCAAACAGGCTCCCAGGGCATCAAATATGAAAAGGTTGTGCTCTTCAAGGAGAAGAAAAGCTAGAAACATGAAATATTCATGAGTGCCAGGTGTGGGCTCTGAAAGGCCTTTTCTCTTCCCCACTCACCCTCACGAGGAGACCAGGGGGAAGGAGGAAACTAAACCTCGCTGGCTGTGGGCATCCAAGGAAGGATCCTCAGGAAACAATGCTCAGATAATGCTTCCCTGCTGCTCACCCATGCCCTTGGGCAAAGGGTGGGGAAGGGTGCTCAATGGGACCTTGCCTGTAGGGTTACTCCTGGTAGGATATCCTGCAGGAGCAAAGCCACGAGCACAACAGAGAGGTGTTCACCGCTCCAACACAGCAGTGGATGTCAGGAGGATGTTGCAGGGATGAGGAGTGGCAGGAGGGTGGGAGGAGTGCTGGGGAGCGAGCTGTCAGAGGGACGCACAGGGCTGAGCAAAGCCAAAAGACGAAGCGAAGTCACTGAACTCCCTCCTGGGTTCAGGCAGAGCAAATCCTCTGCTTCGCCCCGGCAGCATCCAGAGGCCCTTCCTGACAAACTCTGCAGATGCTCCAGTGACTGCAGCTCCCTCCAGACACTTGCCATCAACCCTGATTAGCCTGGCCGTCACAGCTAAGCAGACTCACCCAGCATGTGCCAGCCCCAGGGAAAGCGTGGCGGCGGCGAGCAACCGGGGCAGGGCTGGGGCGGAGGTGAGCGCCGGGCAGCCAGAGCCAGCCACGCAGTGCCACCACCTCTCCTTGCTCCTGCCCAGCATCACTCTGTCGCTTCTTCACCTTCTCTCCACCTGCCTCTTTCCAAGAGTGAGGACCAACAGCTGATTGCCTTCCTAGCACTAATCACCCCACGATCTGAACAGGGGACTGGGTCAGAAGAGGGTGAGAAACCCTGTTCTTTCTGGTTTCTTCTATCTCACCCGCCTCTGAGACTTTTGGGTCCTCCCCAGCTCTACGGTGAGGATCAAAGCTAACGTGTGCAGAGTCAAAAGGAGACAGGAGTTTGAAGCAATCGTTCCCTTGCTTAGAGTAAACCAGATGGAAGAGAACATAATTCTCAGCACCCATCTTATCTGCATCATGGGCCAAGCCACCAATTGTCATTTTAACTGGAGCAAAAGCAAATCTCTTCCCTATCAGCATTTGTGCCTGTAGCTGGCAGGACATTTTGCAGAGTGCAGAGACTGAAGCATCGTTCTGTCCCTCAGCCAGGCAGCTTGTCCAAGCTTGCCTTCTTTCCTTCCTCCCCTGCCCCAGGACACATGGCAGTCCACCCAGCTAGCATGGGGTTGGCAAGGTTTTCCTGTGCATGTTTCTTTATGGGGAATTTTCAGAACTGAGGAACCATTCCAGCAGATAGATGGTATTTTGCAGAGAGCACACAAGGAGAGCTGCACCTTTCTTTATGTGGTCAAGCCCTGTAGTTAAAATGATCTCAGTTTGTGTGCACAGTGCAAGCTGGTGATCCAACTTGTGGCCCTCCTCACTGATCTCTTGCTGATCTGAGGCTTAGCTGTCATTTCACACACATTGCACTCATTTACATTAACTAAAATGTGGGGCCAAACTACTGCAGAGAAACCGATCAGCTGTGTGTGCAACAGTAGACGCACTGCCAAGTTCATCACTATGATAACCCAGAGCTTCCCTTGCCACCCGGATCTTTTTCTCTTTGCTGCATTCCTCCTAGCTGAGGTCTCCCCTGCAAACACAAGTGCCAGCGAGAGGAGCTCAGCTGGAACAGCCAGTGTGCAGCTCCAGATGCCTTCTCCTCAAGCTGCAAAGGCGTCCTCACTCACATTGCAGACTGTCACCCCTTGCTTTGCACCAATGCAAAGGAGAGCATGTCCAGATGGTTGGCCTGACCCAGATTAAATGAACCCTATGGAAAAACAGGTCCAGCTCACAGTACGGGTAGTGAAAGTTCTTAAACCACTTCTGCCACTAAGGAAAACCTGCCCCAGACACAAACATGAAACACTGGCCTTGTCCAGAGGTAACCAAAATCTTTTCACTGATCTCTCTGTCAGGTTCCCAGAGCATTTGTAGGATATGTTTAGGTTGGGTTGGGGGTTTTGCACTTACAGGTGTTCAGCATGATCCATAGTTTAGGAGCACCATTCAGTTCCTCAACACCACGTCACTCTTGCCAACAAGCAAATCTTTCAAGCACCTCTGACTGGCTCAGACACCTCATCCAGCTCAGCCTGCTGATGACCTAACCTCCAATTATCCAAATCTTTGTCACTCCTCAGCTTGACCACAGACACAGAAAATATCAAAGCATGACATTTTCAGCACTTACAAAGCCTTAGCCAGTACAAAAAGCTATTGCTCATTTCTTCAGTAGCATGGGCGCATCAAGCCTCGCCTCGGTGCAGTGACTTCCTTTAGGATACTGAATCAAGTTCAAGCATTAAGTGTCCTCAGTCCTTACCTTCAAAGTGCTCCTTAGCTTAAGCCCCAGGTAGCCGAAAGAGAGACTAAAACTCCAGGGAAAAAACTGCTGGTCAGAGCTTCGCCCTGCTGGGACAACAGAGCTCTCCAGAGAAGGTTTAAATTGTACTAATGTAAGAGCAAGAGCTCTCTTGAGCTTGTTCCGAGGCTGTAGAAACAATTCCCTTGGGAGCCAGGGACTAGCACAGACCTCACTGCTTTTCACTTCGAGAGCAAGACGCTTCCCTTAGATGGATCAAGTCAGGGCAACACGAGCATCAAAAAGAAAAGGAAGAAGAGGAAAAAAATACACCACTTACAACACCCCTCACACACACTTAGCTAAAACAACCACCAAAAAGAGAGTGCAAATGAAACCTGAGATGTGCTGTTTTCCTTGGGGAGAAGATGAGAACACAAACACATGGGTGCTGCACAGCCACAATGCTCAGCACACTGCTGAAGGGGGCTCAGGTGCCAGAGCCAGGGCTGAATCTCAATATTCTGAATCCCTCAGAGCTTTCCTTCCTACCTGCCCATCAAATCTCATACACACGTCAAGGAAATAGGTCCATGCTAGTGAGATTTAGCATATAGAAGTGGCAGCAACCTTGAATTATAATTCCCTTTAGCATGGCATATAGCAACAAGTCCCATGGAGCCCTGGCCTGGCTCACACCGCAAGTAGTTATTGCCACATTTCTTTGCTGGAGACCTGCAGTAAATCCTACGGAGAAACAGGCTCAGCTTCCATCACAGAGTAGTGAAGATCTCTTTTTATAAAGGAATTTTTTAGAGAATATCAAGATGTCAAAAGTGAAAAACCAAAAACCCCCCAAAACCACCTTGGATAATGCTAAGAGAAATACACACCAAGGTCAGGGAAAATTATCTTCTCCCCAGATCATAAATAATGCCAAAAATGAACTATGTCTTGAAGGGTTAGACTCTAATTTTTGTGGTTTAGGCCGGACTGGACACTGAAATGGAACCTCAAACCAGGACACCAGTCTTGCCTTCCAAGCCTTTCACAGAAGGCAAGTGATCTAAACAGACCCTGTGGAGTCAGTTCAGTCCCAAGCTCTTACATTTCTCAGCTTTGCCCAAGGTGCACAAGACCCAGCACACAACATAGTTCCTCCCTGATGGGCTGGAGCCTCACCAACCCTATAAAGGGACCAAAATATAGACCAATGCCAGGTGGAACTGCCAGGTGCTTTGAAGAAGCAAGCCCAGAGTTTAAGGCTCCTAATTGCAGACCTGACCCCAGGGTGACAGCGGCCTCAAGAATGAGGGTAAAATCCAGACCATTTACCTTGACATCTAAATGTTGACCCCTCTGGAAAAAGAGGGGCTTCGGTCCAAGCTTTGCTGTGATCCAAGCAGAAGGAGACACCTCATCTCTGCAGCAGGCTGCACCCTATTAGGGATGCTGTGAGCCCAGCTAAGCTCCATGGCTAGCAGCAGAAAGCTCATCCACCACAAGCACTCACATTCAGCATGTGCCACCGTAGCACGCTTGGTAGCCACATAATCTGTGGCACGAGCAGAAATGGACACAGGCAAAGGTCTCGGTCAGGACCCCCCTTCTTCACTCTCTCGCCCCATTAACCCTTGCAAGCTTTGGGCTGTTAAGTAACCTTGTCATGGAGAGCCATGCCAGGTGTCAGATTATTTCTTAGAGAGGTGTCTCTCTGGGGGATTGCTGTCATTCTGTTCTTTTTTCTAATACTGAACATCTAATAAGCAACACCTACTACCACCTGCTACTGTTGTTCATTCACTGATCGTCTCATTTTTTCGCCATTTATCACTGCACTGATGACTGCACTCGCTTTCAGTGAAAACTCTATTAAAAACATACAGTGCCAGCTTTTCTTTCAGAATTGCAGGGGTCACCTAACACCGGGGACAAGAGGTAACTCCAGTGCCATGGCTACGAGCTACTTGCCTCCCTTCTATAAATACCCTTAAGTTCTTTACACATCTCTAGTGCTGTGTAAGTAGGACAGAATAATGCAAAATATTATGTAAAACAGTGTTAATGCAACTTCTGGTTAAGATTTAAGGGAGCTAATTTCCTCTTGCTGTCACTAGCATGAATCATGTTTCTACCGCAGGCAGTGACGTGATGTTAGGTGAAATGTGTGTGAAGAGGAGAATCGGGCCTGAAATACACTAAGATCGAGAAATTTAAGGTTATGGTTGTAAATTGCCCTGCCCACACACACGAAGTGTAATTTGCATTAGTGTAATATGACATTATCTTTCACCCCATAATACACTGTCATTATTGCTCACATTTCCATGGTATCCATTGCTTGATAGGTCCCATGGGACAGATTTTGCAAAACAGCTCAGCTCCCATTTAGGCAGCAAACTACGTGGCTGGGCTTTCGAGAGCGCTGTGTACACTGGAGACTGAGCTTGTTTAAACAGGCAGCAGAATTGTCACAACGGGAGAAGCAAGGCGCTGAGCGTTTTTACAATTCTGGCTGTGCAGGTTCCCCTAGAGGAGAAGGGAGAAATAAAGATTCCAGCGAAGGTCTCTTTATGACTAGTTTTGGGGTTGTGGTTTGTTGGTTTTTTTTCCAGGCTTGCTTTACCTCCAATAACACAAACTCCGACATGCTGTTGCTAACTCTTATGATTTTTATCAGGAGTCTTGGGATGCATGGCATAAACCTTGAGGCATGAAATCTTGCTATGACTTGACAATCTCAGATCACAGAAAAAAAAGAAAAAAAAAAGCAGCTTCTATTCCTCACTACTATGGGGGGAAAAAAGAGGACTGCAAGATCTGAGTCACGGGTCTAAAGGTCTGAAAGCAATGGGAAAAATAAAAACAATCTGCGATTATTTTTTTTTTTTTCCTTTCCAAACCTCATTATTTTAAACCCATCTGACAACTTACAAGCACGCAATTTGTGACTTTTGAATACGTGGTTATACTAACAGTAAAATTGAGCAGACTGGTTCAGAGCGAGAAAGATGACTTTATCCCGTGATCTGTAACTGCAAAAAGAGGGACTAAGCAACGTATGGTACGAAACGAGGAATTATCAGCTCTACATTTCCTGCACTTCACTGTTCCCCAGGTCCCTGCCATGATGTTACACTAACACAGGGATATAATTTTCATTTTGGTTTGGGTTTTTTTCCCAAATTTACTTCGATTACCCGTGTAAACACGAGGCAATATATTGCACACTGTGGAATGCACCTGAAAAACAGCACTGAGATCAGACAAGCAAATAAAATCGCAGCCTGTCTTCAGTGACTGAAGACCTCCTCCAGCACTACAAGATGTACCCGGCAAACCCTGCCACTTGCCTCTTGTGCGTTTCTCCTTCGAACCCAGCTCCTTCTCTGCTCTTCTCTCTATTGATCCTCACGCTGCTCTGCTCCCCCTCGCGCTGTTTCCCCGTGTCCTGAACGCGCCTGCCTGATTTAGGGCTCGACTGACTTGATAAAGAGCTGCGCTGCCCACGGAACAGCACATACAGCAAAGTACAGCTCTGAGTTACATTTCCATCTCCTCTCTGCACCCCTCTCCGAGGAAAAGCATCCTTTAAAGGCCCGCTCCGGGCATAAATCACATTGCTCTGTTCAACACTTTGCTCCGCTTGGCTGGGAGATTGGGTTGGGAAGGGAGGATATAGACTGAACTCAACCCCGTCGGTCAAGTCCATCTCCTGTCAGCTTTTCTCCATCCTTTCACTGCCTGCCTGCCTGGGACAGAGCCTACAGAAAGCTGACAGATTCGTCTTTGAATGCATTTGAGCCACGCATAGCCTGACTAGGGAATGAAAAGGGCTTTATGACCTCTTAACTTTTGTGTATGGATGCTGCACGGGACCATCACTCTTGTCCCTGTACCAACCTGCTCAGGACTGTGGCTGCGTGTGGATAAATCTGTGCGTGTACACATTTGCACGTGGTTGTAAGTATGATTTGTGTGTCACTGAGATGTGATAATAAATATTTACAGAGCAGCTTACATGAAGAACTGTAGATGTAATAAGTTTAAATACTTGAAAAATACATCTGAGTTTCAGTTATCTCTTTACAAATAAACCCATGAGGGGAAAAACTGTACTTCCAAAATAGTCAAATGGAAGAGGACATTTTTGAAAGTGACTCAACATTGGAAGAGGACAAGCAAGCGACAGTCCTCTTTCAAAAATACTGAGGCATCTGAAGCAAAGACCCTGGGTGGGGGGAGAGGCCTTAGAAGAGGAATCTCATAATCCCTTTCCGTTTCCAACTGCTAGGGCAGGACTGTGCCCATCATATGCGCTTGCTTTTTTGTCTGATCTAGCAGTAAATGAGACTGTTTTACAGCCTAATATATCTTAGTCAGAAGCTAATTTCACACACGCTCATCAGTGAAATTAGTTCTTCAAAAACACATTTAGAGAAGTAAATGTCATCACTTTTCCCCCGTGCCAAGTGCGGGGTTCATAGCCAGACCACTCTGTCTTAGGCACTGTTACAGCACCAAACACAGGTAGCTCGGTGAGGAATACAGATTTAAGGGAGGAAATATAAACACAAAACATCTGCTTTTCCCATTCCAAGGTTCAGCTGTTTCAGACTATTTTCACATTGCTGCTTTGGTCTACTGAGCTGAATGCAGGACTAAGAGTTAGGAGATGTCAGCTGTATTCCTGAGTCTGCAGGTGACACTCACCGTGTCTCACCCACCTGGTCTGAAACACGAGAAAGATTAAACTAACAAGCCTTAGTTTCTACCTCTAAGGTCTGTAGAAGAAAAGCAAACAAATACGGTCTATTTGGACCCATTGGGCTACAATAATAATAATTAATCAAGAAAAATGGAGCTAGACTAAGATTTTCCTACACAGCACCTTTACCAGGGAAAAAAATGCTATTTCATTGAAACGGAAACATTTCAGTGTTGTGATAGTTATTGAAAGATCATTTAGCAATAAGAAAAGGAGGACAACGGGAGAGGAAAGCATTTTTATAAAGTTGAAATGTTCTATTTCAACGCTTTTAGAATGGCATGGTTGAGGTTTTTTGATTTTTAAACTTCTTTGTCACGACAATGTATAGGAAAAAATCAAAAAGCCAAACAAACCACCTAAAATTACACAAAATAAAACCATATTAAAATGGATGGAAAATGCTTATTCTTGTTCTGACTGAGAAAAGACACATTTAAAAAGAGCAGAACTTCCCACAAATCTGGAATTCTATTTCATGCACAGCTAGTAATAAGAATATAACGTTATATTTCTAATGCCTATATCTCCACATAAGTATTACCGCACTTACACACCAAGTATTAGCCCATGTATACACTTGCTATTCAATAAAGTTGCTATGCAACACTCTGCAACAGACTCCTTCACTTCCGTACAGTGCGCTCAGCTGAAGTGATCTGCTTCCAAATGATGAATCAGTTACTAAATTTTAAGTGGAAACTGGAAGACATCAAACACAATGCAAGGACTCTTCTTTGCATAACACCAATGCGACAAGAAAGGGTAAACTGAAGAAACATTTTCTGCTCCCATGTCGAAAAAGCGTAGTAACAGAAGCAAAAGAAATCCAAACAATCAGAAACTACTACAGAATCTCTGCTCAAAAGCAGGCAGGAAGAAAACAAAACCAGCCTTCCCCCTAAATCTTGTGCCTTGCCGTGAGAAGAAGGGATGAAAAAGCTAGCAGAAACAACGAAGTTTCACCTAGCAACCTGCCACACAATTGCGAAAGGACAATAACAACAAATGGCCATGGAATTTCACCCCCAAGCCCAGGACACAGACATGCCCAGATCAGAAAGCAACTGCCTCTAACAGAGACCCAGAGGGTATTTTTTCCCTCTTTACACTTGTTCAGTGACTCGCAGGGCTTGTCACACCAGCACATCGCCATGGAATGGAATCACATGGTAATAGGACCAGAAAGATCCATAATTTTTTTGTTTCATGCATTTTCAGATAAAACCCCAAAAATTCCTGGGGCTGTAGTCAGGAACGCAAGAGATCAGCGAGAATACTAATGAAGGCGTGACACATATTACAAAACTAGGGTGCCTCGTGTTTTCTCTAGTACATTTCAAAAATTTCATGCAAATTGAGGAATAATCAGGGAGGGCAGAGCCACGGGCCTCTTCATCCAGAAGTGAAATCCAAAATGGTCAGTAGCACATCCTGCTGAGAACTGCAAGAAATGCAATCCATTGCTGATAACCTGTAGGTAAAGATCAGCTCTAATCCTGAAGCAGGAAGGTTTGAAATCTAGAGGTATCTCCAGGTGAGCTCTAACGTCTTGGATGTGCCATTTTACTTACTGACTTCACTTACACAATGCCTCTTACGTGATTTTGGGCTGGAAGGACTTCCCATGGCAGCAAGTTTTACAGTCTAATTACAAACTGGGTGGAGAACTTCATTAATGAACTTTACATTTGCCACATTCTGGTTACACTGGATGTCCTTTTCTTCTTCTGTCATAATTCAGATAGAAGAGTCTATGCATCCACGCTATCCATAATGAGTACAGCACACACAAATAGCATTTGTCAGCTCCTTGTGGGATGTTATTTCAAAGCCTCACAAGTCTCACTGTAAGAAAGGGCTTTCAGTAGCATCTTGAGAATGAACACAGGTAAGCAGGGTTTAGACATATCCAATTTGGGCATTTAAACTTCACCCTTGTGTCCTGGTTCTGCCAGGGATAGGGTTAATTTTCACAAGGAGCTGGGATGGGACACAGCTGGGGGTCGGCTGATCCAAACTTGCCAAATGGGTATTTGATTTGGTGTGATGTCATGTTGGGGAGAGGTCAGGAATCACCACTCAGAGCGGGCTGGGGGCTTCCTGGGTCAGGTTGGTGAGCGGTGGTACATTAATTGTGTTTTGCATATTCCTTTATCAGTATTATTGTTGTTTTCCTCTTTTCTTTGCTGTTCTGCTAAACTGCCTTTATCTCAACCCACAAGTTTTGCCTTTTTCTTCTGATTCTTCTCTCATTCCAGCCAGGGGTGCAGGCAGTGAGTGAAAAGACCGCATTGTTCTTTGTTGCTGTCTGGGGCTGAACCATGACAGTCCTTTTTGACACTGAACTTGGGGCACAAAGGGTTGATATAATGACAGATCTGACTAGAGCATGTTAAAACTAATGCTATATGCATTTATTATATTAGTTAAATAGTCACTGGTCGCAATGTTGCTTTCTTTGTTTGCATGGTTGTGTCATGTAAATTCTTATATGCTCTGTGTACTCCCCATGATCTTGTTTATCACCTCTGGGAGAGGGATCGGGATTATCATTTTGCTGTACAGTGTAATATCACCTATGAGATGGTAACATCCCTGTTCAGGCAGTTATGTTGGGATGTTTATGCAGCATTGCTGTCCTGCCCGTACCTCAGGCGCCATCTCTCAGAATTCATTAATAATCACACCCAATCTATGGGGGAAAAGGGGGGACACTTTCCCCAGCTCTTTCATCTCCCTTTTCTCCTTTGGGCCAGGTACAACAGCTTTTGAGAATTTTGAATATCCTTGGCATGTTCAAACCAGCACGGTCCTATCGCTATGTCTCCTGAACGTGTTTCAGGTCTTGTTTAAGGTTAAACAACTGTTTTAGACCACCACCTGGAGACCTGCCCTGAGGCTGGATAGTCATAGGTGGTATGGCATGTGGGAGAATACGGGCAGGTGTCTAGAGAACTTCTCACCTCCGATGATTTGGGACTTCTCTCCCAAAAAACTACAGGACCCTGATAAAGTGATAGAATATTTGAAAGGAAAACGCTGTGGCTATTCCAGAGAGGCATGACCATGGAGAGTACATGAGGAAATGAGATGGACAACCTACCCTGATCCTACAGGTATGGGTACATGAGTTGCAAGGAAGAACAATCACAAAAGGGGATCCCTCCAGGAAAAGTGCCGCTCCAATTTCCAGTGGGCAGTTCCCCAGACAGAGTAGAATGCCTGATCTTATTTCTCATCCTCTTCAAGGGAATTCTATGTCATTTTTGCAAGAAGTAATGGATACTGTGACCGGCCATGTAGGGGAAAGGGACAACCAGATTTATTGGACTGTGTGGATTCAATGGCCTCGCACATCAGACCCACAGGAGTACAAGTCTCTAGTGGACTCCAGTGCACAGTGTACCCTAATACCATCAAGCTATAGAGGGGCAAAACCCATTTATATATCTGGAGTGACAGGGGGATCCCAACATTTGACCGTATTGGAAGCTGAACTGAGCCTAACTGGGAATGAGTGGCAAAAGCATCCCATTGTGACTGGCCCAGAGGCATCCTTGCATAGACTTGCATACCCTTGCGCATCCTTGGCATAGACTACCTCAGGAGGAGGTATTTCAAGGACCCAAAAGGGTACCGGTGGCCTTTTGGCATAGCTGCCTTGGAGACAGAGGAAATTAAACAGCTGTCTGCCTTGCTTGGTCTCTCAGAGGACCCTTCTGTTGTGGGGTTGATGAGGGTCGAAGAACAACAGGTGCCGATTGCCACCACAACGGTGCATCGGTGGCAAGATCGCACTAACCGAGACTCTCTGATTCCCATCCATAAATTGATTCGTCAATTGGAGACCCAAGGAGTGATCAGCAAGACTCGCTCACCCTTTAATAGTCCCATATGGCCAGTGCAAAAATCTAATGGAGAGTGGAGGCTAACAGTGGCTTGGATTATCGTGGCCTGAATGAAGTCACGCCACCACTGAGTGCTGCCATGCTGGACATGTTAGAACTTCAATATGAACTGGAGTCAAGGGCAGACAATTGGTATACCACAACTGATATCGCTAATGGATTTTTCTCAATCCCTTTGGCAGCAGAGGCCAACAGTTTGCTTTTGCTTGGAGGGACGTCCAATACACTTGGAATCTACTACCCCAGGGGGTAGTAGATTCCAGCCCTACCATTTGCCATAGTCTGATCCAGACTGCACTGGAATAATGTATTGCAGATATTCCGGAGCTTCACCTTAACAACATCATTGTATGGGGCAACACAGCATAGTTTTTGAGAAAGGGAATAAAATAGTTTGAACCCTTCCGAAAGCTGGTTTTGCCATAAAATTAAGTAAGGTCAAGGGACCTGCACAGGAGATCCTATTTTTAGGAATAAAATGGCAAGATGGGCGCTATCAGATCCCAATGGATGTGATCAAGTAGCAGCTATGTCTCCACCGACTACTAAAAAATCGGTGAAAGAACACAAGCTTTCTTAGGCATTGTGGGGTTTTGGAGGATGCATAATCCAGACTACAGTCTGATTGTGTGTGAGCCCTCTATACCAAGTGACCCGGAAAAAGAACAATTTTAAATGGGGCCCTGAGCAATGACAAGCCTTTGAACAAATTAAACAGGAAATAGTTCATGCAGCAGCCCTGGGGCCAGTCCGGGCAGGACAAGATGTTAAAAATGTGCTCTACACCACAGACAGGGACAATGGCCCTACCTGGAGCCTCTGGCAGAAAGCACCAGGGGAGACTTGAGGCTGACCACTAGGGTTTTGGAGTCAGAGATACAGAGGATCCAAAGCCTGCTACACTCAACTGAAAAAGACATGCTGGTGGCATATGAAGGGGTTCAAGCTGCTTCAGAAGCAATCAGTATGGAAGCACAGCTCCTCTTAGCACCTTGACTGCTGGTACCAGGCTGGATGTTCAAAGAAAGGATCTCCGCTACACATCATGCAACTGCTGCTATGTGGAGTAAGTGGATCGCAATGGTCACGCAGCAAGCTCGAATGGGAAACTCCCACAAACCCACCAAGGGGAGCGCCATGTGCTCACAATGGTGCAAGCAACCACCAGATGGCTGGAAACATACCCTGTGCCCCATGCCACCACCAAGAACACTATCCTGGGCCTTGAAAAGCAAGTCTCATGGCAACATGCCACCCCAGAGAGAATTGAGTCAGACAATGGGACTCATTTCCAAAACAGCTTCATACACACCTGGGCCAAAGAGCATGGCGTTGAGTGGGTATATCACATCCCCTATCATGCACCAGACTCTGGGGAGACAGAACGGTACAATGGACTGCTAAAAACTACACTGAGAACAATGGGTGGTGGGACCTTAAAACATTGCCATACACATTTCGCAAAAGCTACCTTGTTAGTTAACACCAGGGGATCTACCAATCGAGATGGCCCTGCCCAGTCGAAAATTCCATGTACTGTAGAAGGGGATAAAGTCCCCATAGGGCACATGAAGAATATGTTTGGGAAGACAGTCTGGGTTAGTCCTGCCTCGGGCAAAGGCAAACCCATCCGTGGGATTGCTTTCGTTCAAGGACCTGGGTGCAGTTGGTGGGTGATGTGGAAGGATGGGGAGGTCCAATGTGTACCTGATGGGGATCTCATTTTGGGAGAGAAAAGCCAATAAATTGTATGATATTAATTGCTAAATAACCCTGCCACTGTATGTCATAATTTCTATAATTGCTATATGCCATATAAACGTTATTACAGTAAGAATCACCCAGACTAATGACAGATGGACTTTGATGACACCGAGTAAAGTGCAGCAGTGATGGGATCAGAACTGACCTCAGCAACTGGTGCCCAGCAACTTCTCTGAGATCGACACCTTCAGCCCGTGGGCATGGGCCGCACCCAATACACCAGCCACGAGCATCGAATACAGCACGCAACAGTCCAGCACCACACACCATCTCGCCTGCCTTGAGAGACTGTTCTAACAGATGAAGCCCAAAGTGATGGATTAAATGAACTCAATGGATGTTTTAGAGGGATGGCCAACAGACTAAGGGAATGATATGTGTATGTATCTATATGTATATATAAAGTGGTGGTAATTAATTGGAAAGTGTAAGATCTAGGCATGGCATAGATGGTAGAATAAGGGGTGGATAATGTCCTGGTTCTGGCAGGGAAAGGGTTAATTTTCACAAGGAGCTGGGACAGGACACAGCCAGGTCGGCTGACCCAAACTAGCCAAACTACTACAGGGTAGGGGGCAGGAGTCGCTGCTCAGGGCGAGCTGGAGGCTTCCTGGGTTTGGTTGGTGAGCAGTGGTACATTCATCATGTTTTGAATATTCCCTTATTGGTATTATTGTTGTTGTTTTCCTCTTTTCTTTGCTGTTCTGTTAAACTGCCTTTAGCTCAACCCTTAAGTTTTGCCTTTTTCTTCTGATTCTCCTCTCATTCCAGAGGGGGGTGGGAGGGTGAGTGAAAAGACCACATGGTTCTTTGTTGCTGCCTGGGGCTAAACCACCACGCCTTGCCTACCTGTCAAGAATATAAAATTAGCTTATTTAACTTCTCTATCAGGCGATACTTTTTCCTCTACTATGTTGCTACTGTTTCCTTAGAGTCATTCTGAATTTCCTCCCTCCTAATTTTCTGGCATTGCTTCTTTTTTTGCTTCACGTAGTATAAAATTCCTCTCCAATCTCTCCAGAAATTTCTCACTTTAGTATGTAGACTTTTCAAAGGCTTGCTGGTTATTACAGCGTTACTGCTCTTTGGGCACTAAATAAGCTTCCTAGACAGACCGCTTCAGCACTCTTCCCCTCATGCAGTAATCATTCAGGTTCCTAATCACTTTGTCCATTCTGATAATAAACTGCCGTTATTCAGTCCACACGGACAGACTCCTCTGTGAAAATCAGTCCCTACCTGGGTGCCCATGTGGAAGCCTTTGAAATAGCCACCAGTGAAAGCTGGGCCACGTTGTCCCACGGCAGCCTTCTGAACGTGGACAAACATCTGCCTTTGGGATTAACCCCCCTGCCTCTCCCCAAATATCTCACGCTCTCACCAAGCCCTCAATCTCCCTCTACCTCCCGCTGTCTGATTTCCCACTTTCTTTTCTAGCACCTGCAACACCTCCAGCGTGGTATCGTCGGTACATCTCACTAATAGACTTTCCTCTTGCTTCAGATCAGTAATGAAGAACTTTAAAAAGACATTAAAAAAAGATTTGTGGCCAAAGGTCCCATTAATTATGTTCGCTGTACCCCACTAGGCACCTTCTTCCAACGCAGCCCATTCCCATTTATCACAAGCGTTTGTTTACAGCCTCTTAGCCAGTTTTCAACCCTCAAGTCAGTGCTTCCTCTCCTAGGGAATACGATTTCTTTCTTTTTTTTTTTTTAATTAATGGCAGGATGTCTTTCTTCCAAAATGTTCCATGCATATAACCACAGATTTATGTAGCGAAAAAGATACATAAAGATTTAACCACAGAGTGGAAATTAAAACAACATCAATTTCATACAGGTAGAATTTTATCCTGGTAAAAGGAGCAGACAGACAGTGTCACTGCTGGGACAGTCAGGGGAAATTCAACAGCCTGTGCTCTGCAAAGGTCAGGCGAGATGATGGAAAGCGTCCTTGGTGTCTCCACATGGACAGAGCAGGTCCCTGGTGGGCCAGTTCTGATGCTGCTCACACTGCTCCTCCCGGGGCAGCTCCTGCCAGCAGGGAGTCAACTCCAGCTGTTCCAGCCGATAAATAGGAATAAAACAAGGCCCCGACCTTTTGTCAGTCAAGCTTGGCTCCTGACTGCCACGGTACAGCAATTAACATGGCAGATGTCTGCAAGAGTCAATTGGATATCGTTCAAGATGCTCCCACTTGCCACCAAGGTTAAGTCTACCCTGACAAAAGGGATCAGCCCTAAAGGGGTCTTTGAGCACAGATTCACGGGACTCCTAACAAAGCAGGGAGGAAAGGGCGCTGCATAACATAAGGATGGTGCTGCCCTCAACACAGCCAGCCGTACGCTTCATGGAAGGGGTGAGCCTGCCATGCACGACCTCTGGGCCACCCCCTCACAGAAGAGATGCCCCCCAAACACACATTGCTGCAACACGTGCCCCCACAGCCAGGACTGTGTCTGGCTCCCAGCCCCTTCCTCTCTAGAAAAGGAGCAGAGAGCAGGAGACAGGCTGGGGGAGTTGTCTTGCTGACAGTCAATAGCCAAAAGTTCGTTCTTGGGTCCCATCTTTATCACCCCATGACAGACCTGTTAATCATCTGGGTGTGCGCTCAGTGCCCAAACCAGCTGCTTCTCTGCCTGGCGCCCTCCTGCCATGTGGGGCACACAGGACTGTGCCTCCATTCCTCCAGCACACTTTTCACCACCCTTTATCCCTGGATATTGCCCTGAGATAAAAATAAACCCAGGAAGAGGGACAAGACCTCTTTCTAGAAGGGCTTTGTGTGGAGCCAGAGACCCTGAAATCCAACTCCATAGCATGTTCAAGAAATAGGTGGCATTGAGAAAGTGACTTTAGCACAAGTGAAAACTCATTATGCAGACCAAGACTGTGCAAACTTCCTCAGACATGTAAAAGAAAAAGGAGCATCCGAGCTCAAGAGAAGGATTAGGAGAACTCTGGCAAGGTCTTAGCCACTGCAGACAGCCTGATTAGGCAGATTACAGGGAAGCACAGAGGCTTCCTGCCATTCTGCAAGACAGAGAAACTTGCGGAAGAAACGCCTGAAGTCTCCCAGGGCTGCACATGGCAGCTGCTGCCTTTGCGCAGGGAATAGGCAGCAACATCAGAGTGACACAGAGGACCAAGTTCAGTCCTCTTGCAACCCCCTGATACCAACAGCACGCAACCTGCCCACCGGTTCACTTCCATCCGCCTGGATACAACCACTGCGAAGCCTGAGCCACCTCCATCGATGTGTCCTGCAGTTAAATAACAGCAACGCCTGCTTACGGGCTCCAGGGTTGCAGGGACAACAACACTGACTTGAGGGGAAAAAAAAAAAAAAAGGAGAAACAAATGAAGGGAAGAAGAGGGAAGAAACAGTTCAGCACCAATAAAAACTGCAAAGCATGCCAGAGAGGCTGGTCTTGGCCTTATCCTCCGGGAAGGGAGGACGCGAGGGTTATGGAGATGCCACCTCCACTGTGGGAGCAGCACGTGTGCATGGCACGAGCCCCCGGGGCTGCGGCTCAACATCTCGGGGCTGCAGCACCTCACCTGGTCTGCATGCAGACCTGAGACTCAGGTCTCTCAGACTGTGTCTGAGACCTGAGCAGTGCCGGCGAGCAGCCGTTCAGCTGCTGACACATCCAGGCTCACACACAGCCCCATGCCCAGCAGCGCCCAGTCCGGCTCGTACATGCGCGCCAGCTCACCGGGGGGATAGTCAGCACAAAAGAGGGAATACAAAGCACAGGGTGAGGAGGAGAGGAAAAAATAGCTGGTGCTGCGCGCCCCTAAGCTCCGATGGCATGAAAATTTTTCAGATGAGAGGATCTGGAAGAGCGTGTGAAAGCCTGAGCAAACCAATTCTCCCTGCTTCCACCAGCTCACCCCTCTCCGAACCTCACACACATCCCATTTTGAGCCTGCAGACGTTATCAAACCTGCGATGTCCTTCAGTAAAAGCAAGAAAAAAACACTTTCCTTTACTGCACATTGTTCAGCTTCAGCTCCTGAGCCATCAGCACGGTCCTGCACAAAGGATGACCAAGGCAGATATGCTAGGAGACTGTAGTTTTCCTGCCCATCCAACAAAACCTCTTGGCCCCATGATGAGGAAAAGCCTGCACACACCGTGCAGCAGCCTCCAACTCAGTTTGTATCTGAACCCAGCCTGGAAAACATAACTACACACAGCCTGACTGACCACGTATTTCCCACAACCCAAGCTGAGCAGGTGTGAGAGGGAAGCATGACTTACTAGGCACACGGTTGATAGCTTTCAGGGGTCTCAGGACGCGGACAGTACGGATTGCAGACAAGTTAATGTTTTGGAGATCCAGGGAGTACTCCACCATCCTGAAGAAGAGGAGAGAGAGAAAAGAAAGACGTTTAAATAGAATCCAAAATCTTGGCTTGAGTTACAGAGTTGTCGTTTCTTCATTGAAGGCTTTCTGGAAGTCATGGGGATGGAGCCTGAGTCTTTGTGAGCAAAGCTGAAGCCTCGAGAAGCTCTCTGGGAGCAGGACCAGAGCCCACAGCTCCCCTGGCACAAAACACAGCCTGTCCATGGGATGGCAGTGAGCAGTGAGAGTGTGCTGTGAGGATAACACTTACCTGCTGCGACCATCAGGAGGGAAAGGAGCTGCAAGAAGATGCCCCAATGAGGAGTGTGTGCTCCTGGTGAGGGCATACACGTGAGCTGGACATCTCCCACGAGGCCAGGAGGAGGGGGGCTGCATAGCCAGTTCTGCTGAGCAGTTACCTGCAGCACAGCAGGGTGCTCCCCTCATCTCACAGTGTGGGATGAGGTCCCTGGAGGCAGCTTCAGCTAACCTGCTTTACCTCACATCAAAGCAAACACCCTACTTTAAGCAGTAACTGCTTCAGCTAGGTGGGAAAGCTTCTCCCATAGCTGTGAATCATTCTTTTCTGACACCAACCAAAAGGGGAAAAGCCTAATTTTAGGACATATGCTAGACCTTAGCTTTCCTAACCCAACAGCGTGCTCCCTAAATAACCTCAAAGTGCAAATAGCTATGACTAACACATTGGCTTTGCTGCAAGAGCAGCAGGTGCAGGTGAAAAAAAGTGACCTGGCCTAGCATCCCTTAGCCCAGTGCTGCCCTCTTTGCCCAGTATGGCAAATGTCCAGTAACTTGCCTGCCTCTTGGAAAGCATGGCGAGAAACTGGATTATAATAACCCTTTACTCTGGCCAGCAATTTCCACCTGAGGATCTCAAAGCATTTTGCATGTTTCAGCAACGATAGGTGCATGAGGCCTCTGGGAAGACAAGAACTGTTGTCACCAGCTCCCCTGGGGTGACCCTGATGTGCAGAGAGGAACAAGAGGGTGACAAAGTTGGCAGGTGAAACAGCAGCAGAGTCAGGGCAGGAACGACTTCTCCTGAATCTCTTCTCAGATGTGAATAACGAAGCTACAAAACGCTCCGTTTTCCTTAGCCTTTCAACATGCTCAAGAGGCAGGGAGGGAACAGGGGACACAGCTCTTTGTTAGTGCACCCCTTCTCAAACCAAAACCATAGTTTATATAGAAAGACCCACAACTCAATAGTCCAGTAACCTAAAGTCCACCCAAATCCCACTGCCCAGGAACCAACGAACAGTAAATCAGAGAGCCTAAGTGAGATGTTGAGAGGGAAATGGGGTACAGCCAGTCCGTAAGAAATATTAGGGAGAAGACTTGACTGACACTTGAGTGAAATGGACTGAACTTTCCATCGATCACCCTCTTCACTCAAAAGGACTTTGCAGAGCAAATGTCTAGTTATCTGTATACACCTTTCACAAAGGGGACTTGTCAGAGTGATAGATTTTCAAACACAATGGGGTAAACCTGTCGAAGTGTTGTGATTATTCTCTCTCATGCTCTCTTTCTTTCTCTCCCTCATTCCTTTCACTCTGTTCTCTCATGCACTTTTAGGGTAATTGCATGAAATAATTCTTCCTCTGAAATGCAGTGGCATTCATTTACCTCCCTGGAGCTGTCAGTTCCACGTACACTGAATGCAGGAGAAAGGAGGGATTTCATGCAGATAATCAAAATATTCACACCCCTAAAAAAATGCAACCCAAAAAAACCCCACCCCAAACCAAGCAGTAATACTTAAACAGCTTGGAGAAAGCATTAGTGATAAACAGAAGCTTGGGATCTGGTCAGCTGAAACTGGGAAAAGGGTATGAAAGGAGGAAGAATGCACACTGATATAAACGCAGAGACACGACTACAGGGCATCACACAAAGGACATAACTGTGTGGTGCAGAGGAACACAGCTCAACGGGCCTTGAGTAGGCACTGATCAACCTTGCTCCAGAGACATAAAGCAAGACTGCCTCATCAGCGTGTTGTTGCTCCACAATTAGACAGACCTGCTGAAACTTTGGAACTATGGCACAGGCAAAGACCTCTGAAGGCAAAAAAAAATATTTTTGAGCAGTAGCAGGACAACCTTAAACACACTCTGTCAGATGCCAAATAAGCAAATGGCCTCAAAACATGTCTCATTTCAAAAAATGGTCTTTTCTGAACTGCAATTGACCAAATGAGAGGTTCTGAAGAATACCGTGACCCTCATAAAGAGTGAGCACAGAGGAACAGCACAGAGCCAGGGCTGAGACGAAATCTGTGGGCAGAGGTGACATCTTTTCTTAGACTTAGCCATGCAAAATGTATTTAAAAACAGAGCCTCCGTTTACAAACCATTCAAGTTTTATCCTCTTCCAGCTACAACGACATTGCTGGTATTACAATTGGTGTCACCTTATCAGATGCACATTGCTGCACTCTCTTAGGTGGAATGACCTTTCCACCTATATGGCACAGTCCACATGTCACTAGAAAAGTAATCATCATCAAAGTAGTGAGCATGGGTCCTTTTGGAGCAAGACAAGCGCTACCTTAGCTGCAACTGTGCAGTTCCTACAGCCAGCGAGCCAGACTCCTGCAGCCCTCAGCGGCTGCAGATTTCCTGCGATTATGTTCGTTTAGCTAGGAAAAAAAAAGCTGAGCAGTCAATCATTCCGCCAACGAAACCAGCAGGCTGTTCCCAAGGATGGGTCAGAGAAGGGCAACTGTTAAATTTTTCAGAGAACAACTTCTAACAGAAACGAGCTCAACCCTAGCAGGCCCCAGGACTTTGGCTCGCTTAGCAGACCCTTTCTGCCTACGGTTCTTCCTGAGGCCTCCTGGTCTTGGCTGTAATAACAGAGACACATCCAAGATGCTTAAATCCCTGCGGATGAGTTATGCCTATTGTAGTCACATAAATCATATCCAAAACAACTCTCAACAAAATTCCAGTGCAATTTTGCATTAGAGATACTCATTCTCGCCTTTTCATTCCTGATGATGGCTTTAGCATCGGCTCACGTTCACACTTCTCTTTGCACAAGGGTAGCACACCCTTACAATGATGGACTGCGAGCGAACAGGGTGAAATGAAATTCCATTCATTAACAAAGAGAACATTTTCTGTGTAGGTAAAACTCATGAATCCAAATGTTGCCTCCTTCCCCTAATGGGATCTCTAAGCAACTCTGCTGGAGTCACTGGGCATCTGCAGCATTTCAGGGATTGCCAGGCCAGCTGTTTTTGCTCTTATCTTTCTCCAGCCAGCCCTGCTCTCCTCTGCCTGGGAATCCTGTACACATAGCGCCTCCAGGGTTGGGCTACACTTGATCTCCTACTGCCACATGTGGAGGTGGCGACGGGTTGACAGAGAGTCAAAAGGGCAAGTCACAAAAAGCGATCAGACAGAAACCAGCAGCAGATTTATGTCAAGAGGTTCACGTTTTCCCGTGTCTGTGTCTCAAGATCTTGTGATGGTGGATTAGGTGCATGGGGCTTATTTGGACTCTCGGGCAGGCACCCGACCTTCGCTGCTTGGATCCTTACAGCACCAGCAACCTGGGGAACGTGTGTTTGCTGGGTGTCCATAAACCAAGAGCACGGCAACATTAAAGCTAGTACAAAACGGTTGCCTCCTTAATTAAACTCCAGGAGCTTTCCAGGCTCCTTGTCCTTGCTTTGTGGCAGCTCAGTGCCATGAGCAAGGGTAGCCCCCACGACCTGACCACTCTTCATCTAGTTCTCCCCTCTTTCTTGGCTGTTTGAAGCATGTTTTTTTCTGTAAAAGCCTTAGTTTCTTTAAGGTCCAGTGGCAGTCAGGCAAAGCTTAGGAAGTGGGGAAAAAAAGCCTGTGCTGGTTGTGAGCTGTCCTTTCTCCTTATCGTGACGGGGCAGGGGGAACACATCCCTCCTGAGGGAAATGGCAGCTCATTTCTGGCACCGCTAAAGTATTTTGTGGCCTCTGGTGTGGGTGGGCGAGTGCAGGGGAAGGTTAGGAAGTTGAAACTATGCTAAATCAGAGAGAAACTCCTGATCTGTGATGGAATTTGAGCACTGAGCTGTCAAGATAATTGAATTTATACAGTAATTCTTCTTCCCTCGCTTGAGATTTTCTTCTTCAAAACTTTCTGCATGAAACTCTTCTGAAAGGAGAGGGGATTGACGCATGCACTGTCCCTGCACCATACAGCTCAAGGTCGATGCATGGTGGGAATGCTAACAGGATGGGAAATGGGACAGGGGCACCTGGCTTCATGACCATGGGGTTCATCTTGCAGAACCAGAGGAGATGTCTAGTAGGGAATTACTCTCTGCTTGAGCTCTGCCTCCCTCCCCACTCTCGGGGTATCCCACCTCCTCCCTAACCCCTCTCTCTCTCCATCCCTCTGACTCATGCCTGCCTGTAATGTTTCCACCTCTCATTTTAATTTTCCTCCATAACCTCCAGTTTTTCCATTCGCTCCTTATCTTTCCTTCATCTTTTTCCATTTTTCCTCATATCCTTCAATTCCCTTCCCAATCTTTTCTTTCCTTTTCTATCTTCCTCTTTATTACTTTTGTCCCTTTCCTTATTGATCTTCCTGCTGCTGTCTCCCACATAGCCTCTGCCTTGCTGATAAACATTAGCCTATGCCCAAATAACTCTGCTCAGCTGAACACACAAGAGACCTTGAGTTTAACAGAGATGAAGCCAAGCTAGCACAGGGAACAAGCGAGCAATTTGTTAGCACATTGACCCTGTCCAGAAAGCGCCTGCTCTGGTGTACCTCCATCCCATGCCAAGTCACTGGAGTGGACAGCGAGCACACGGGGACAAGGGGGCACGCAAACCACCAGCATCGCAAACCTTCACTGCTCATGAAGTCTCGACAACAGCAGAAGAGCTTCATCAGCTACAGCTTGGCACTTCTTTTTCTCCTCTGTGCCTGTGAGCCCAAGAGTGGGCTTGGATCTGTCTTGGCACTCTCCACTTCCCCAGCACCAATGAAACTCGGGAGAGAAGAGTGATGTTCACTGCCCAACAACAGCAGAAATGCACAGCCAGCGTGGCTCTCTGCCAGGCACGGGAGAGCAGACTGACCAGCAGGATGGAGGAATAAAAACTTAAGACTGTTTTAAAATAGACAGAGAGAATATGAAAACCACATAAGCAGTCCAGAAAATTCAGACTTTCTCTTGCTGTACGTGTAACCCAAGATTATGTACTTATGCAGTGCCTGGATAGCAGCTTCCTTGCAATTACATTCGATGAAATCCATGATTAAACCAGTTCAAACATTACCATTTACCTCTTCATATTTATATCTCCTTATACCTTTATTAAATACTTATTAACTTTCCTAATCTTAGCTCCCGAACTTGTATTTGCTGACAATTAGCAGCCAAAAAATAATATTTAAATGTATTCTGGAAGCATTCATGAAAAATACTGAGGCAGTATTTTTCTTATGACACAAAGCCAATATGTTTTTGTCAAATTCAAAAGCTTCCTAATTCCCCTTCTCTGATAGGAGTTTTCAATTGAAATCTAATTAACTGCAGTCTAATCAATTCATATTTCTTTGTCAAATAAATTTGGGGTTGGCACAGAAGTCAGAAACGTCTTGGTTGTGACTTCCTAGCTGTAATTTCAGGCTTGCTATGAGCCCGTGCAAAATGAAGATTTTCCTGCCTGTGGACTTTTATTTGGTCCTTGCATCTATGAGCACCTGGAGTGACTGAGGCAGAAGATTATTTGGTTGCTTTCTGCTCTGAATTCCTTCAGCTTCCCAACTGTGTCACAGGTCTAAACTTGATGTGTACCTATACCGTGACTAGATGTGACTTAAAGCAAGGTCTTTGGCGTACAAGAATACGTCTTTCTGTCCTCAGCTCCTTGATATGGACATCAAATTCCACAAACTGGTATTTCTACCACTTCAAATATCCAGAACACAGTAGTCACAAGGAAAATATGTTTTTCCTGTCTGAATTTTTAATTCAGCTATCAGCACCGAAAGTTGGAGCTGATGTCTCTCCATTTACTACGATGTCCCTCTGATATGTGAGCCATGTGGAGGTGGGGGATCCCACAGCTCAAATCTCCCACCTGCAGTTTGGGGGGCAGGGTGGGGAGACTGATTTGTCCTTAAATCTTCCCACTTCCGTAGCACACACCAGGATGAGAGGAAGGTCTCACTGCCTCTGCTCTGGTTTCAAAGACTGCGGCTATAATGCAAAGAAAGAGCAAAGCTGGTCCTCTCACTGGACAATGTACTCCAGTGGTCCCATATCTCCCCTCTTACATTAATGAGCCATTTTGATGAAAGGCAATTAAAAAACATGCATTGCTAGATCCACCCAGTCCTGGCCCTCTGTGGCCAGAGATGTGGCAGTGAGCAGTGGACGTGGAGAACGGGGCTGGCCAGGCTCCCCCAAGGGCTCTATTAGCTGAACCTGTGGTGTGCCAAAAAGGGAGGCCAGGCAGAAAAATGCACTTACTGGTGCCCACGACTGCCTGGATGGTGGGGCCCATCAGCGTTGGAGCAAAAGCAAGGATGCAGGAGGAAGAGCACACACCTGAACAGCTAAAGCTGGGGCACGTGGGGCATTGAAGACACCTCCTGTCAGCCCTGGGTAAGGCTGGACGTGCCCTAGCTGGTACACAAGGAGAGCTGTAAGCAGGCAGGCACTAATAAGGGACAAATCCAATCTCTCGCAAACCCACGTGGAGTCATCAGAAGTGGAGCCAGGAGGTTCTGACAAGGCCTGCTGGGCAAGAGAGGAGGGCTACTGCTTCCACCCTGAGTCTGCAGCTACAGGACGCACACGTACCAGTGGAGAAAAAAAAACCAAACACACAGTGCATGCAAACAGGCCACTTGCCAGNTTTTTTTTTTTTTTTTTTTTTAAGATTTCTGCACCATGGCAGCCCTTTTACTCTACAGCTGGAGCCACATCCTTACTTCCCACCAAAGGTCCCAGGGACTACGGCAGAAATTAAAGACTCTCTCTGGGTGCTCCCTTTTCCCTGCTCGGAGAGTTGTGTTGTGGCCCGTGCCCACATTTCCTTCACTTGCTCACACGGCTGCAAGAAGGCACAGACTTGACCGGTGCACTGGGAATGGGCAGGGCCTTCAGACAACCCTCGTGGGGTGCGCTAAGCACGCGTGGCCCCCGGGACACATTGGGGCTGCAGCCACCTATGGACCCCTCTTTAAAAAGCAGCGTCTTCGCGGATGTTCTAGCTCCCAACTGAGTGGTTATTCGGACCTGATCTTTTGCTATACGGCCATAGATTGCTCCGTGGTGCAGGAGGCGTAGGGCTGCCCGGCGGCCCTCAGCGCTGAACCTGCTATCAGCTCGCTTGACATATATACTTAAAAAGCAAGCCGGGAAGGCATTTGCACGCGTTTTGCACAGTTGGGTGCCTCCGCGGCCGGGCTTCAAAATGCACGGGTACACAGAGGAGTCGAACTCCTTTCGACACCTACCACAGAAATGACGGAATAACATCGTATGGGGTGCGGCCAGACATTACACAGCAGGCCTCCGAATCGCTCTGCAAACCAGACTGCGCTCGGCTAACTACTCCCGCTTATCTGTTTTAAAGTTAGAGCTCATCACACTGCAAAAAGACAACTCTGCGTACATAAAAGCTGAAAGATAGAAGGAAAAAAAAAAAATCCCTTGCCAGTAAAACAAGGGCTGCAAAAATTACATCCTTTTTTCCCCCTTTATTAAAAAAAAAAATAATTAAAGGGGCTATAATTCTGTTAGTAAAAAGTAAGACATTTCTTCAGGGAGTGATAGATCAATTACTAATTACACAGTCAGCTCCAGAGCTATGATGCTTAGTATTCTTAAAAAAATAACCTGCAACTGTCCCCCCTTGCCAGTACAAAACATTATTTTAACTTTTTTTTTTTTTTTTTAATTGCTCTGCAAGCAAAAGATGCTGAAAGCTTCCAGAGCATGTGAGACTGGTCCCTTGCTGCCTGGAATGTGATTATTTCACACCCCTGAACACTCAAGATTTCTCTCTAAACTACGTACTAAGAGAAAACGTCAGAGTTTCTTAATAGTTTTGGAGACATGATAGGAAAAGACATAAGCAGGTTTTCACACTGTGATAAGAAAGCCAGAGGGACTCGCCAAGCTCAGATGACTGAAGACGAGCGACGGTGCCTCACTTTCGAAAACCAGGACTCTGAACACAAGCCCTGAGCTCTGTTTTTCATTGCTTAGGGGGAAGAAAAAGAAAAAAAAAAAAAANTGCATTTTGGTCCTGCAACCTTGCTTGTGTTGCCTTTTTTTTTTTTTTAATAAAGCTAAAGATTCATGTGGTAGGGGATTAGCTTTTAGGGAGGCAAAAAAATCAGAGGCAATAATTGAGAACTACACGTAAGACATGCAGGGTACCACTGCCTCCTTGTTTTGATTCTTCTCTGGTGTGATTCATTTAGTTTTGATGACTCCTTTCATTTCAATATGTTGCACATCTATGGATAGTTTTACTAGGAGAAAGCAAATGAAATAATTAGTATCATTAAGGAGGAAAAAGTGAGTGCGTGTTGGGGGGGAGGGCTACGATTCTGATATTTCTGCCTTTGGTTAAGACGCTATTCAGCCTGCTGCTTGCAGGTTTCCATCCTTATCTGATCACTGCTTGAAACACCTAATTGCTGTATTTATTACAGTTTTCTCTAACTTGCCATAATTTTACAGAAACTTTCATTTGGCATTGAAGATTAGCTAACTAGGGTTTTCTGAGCATTCTGCTGTTTACACTGCTGCTAATAAGTATTTAATGGTCTGTGATTTTAAAGTCATAACTATGCAAATTCTGGCCAGGTCCCTGAAGGACCATAGTTAATTAAAAGCAAAGAGAAAGCGGAAGATTGGCAACACAGTTCCCCATCTTGTGAGATTAAGGCCGACTGGCGCGTTTCAGGCTAAGCGGCATCTTCCTGGTGTCGAAGGGTGCTGTCAGGTGCCAATTTTGTTTCCTGGGAACAGGCGGGCATTTGAGGAAGGGGACTGGTACTTCTCATCCTTCAGATAGCTGCTAGCCCCCTTTCCTGGGCTGAAAGGCAGGGGGATAAATTCGGGCCTGTAAGTGTAAACTGGTGACTTCCCAGTAAGCAGAGAAGTTGGTGTTCAGAGTTACGTGCACTGGTGATGCACAGCACAGACAACAACAGGGCTGAAAAGAGCTCAGATGGATGGATTTGGGAAGCAGCATGACCACAAGTTTACAGAAGAAAGGAAGCAATAGCTAAGGAATTCGGGGAAGCAGAAATCAAGGACAGTAGATAACTACCAGTGAGACATGGTACAAATACTACTACTAATAATAATGATCTCAGTTAATAGAGAGTAATACTTTCCAGGCTCCCAGTGTGGAAGCTGCCTAAAACACTCCTCAAGAAGCAGCTAGCCAAAAGGTATGGGGGGTAGAAGTGTTCTGGGCAATCTAAGGGGCTATCAGGCATGCCCGAGAAGGGATCTCTAGCTGCAAAAGATGCCAGAAAACCCTCTCCAAAGGCTGCATAACTACTTAGAAAAGACAGGATTCTTTGGAAAATAAATTAAGATATCAGGACAGTTGTGCTGCCATACCGTAAGTGAAAAAGATAAAAAGGCAAACTTAGGAAGGTTTTCAAAGTTCCAGGACAATATTTACCTATGATGATGTGTTTTGAAATAAATTGTTTTTCTCATTATGATATGCCACAGATTATAGACGATTCCTGAAAAAGATGGGCAAGAAATATTCAGTTGAGCTCCTTGGTGGCCCGTCCTGGCCAACAGTCAAAGAAGTTGATGGGGGAATCTGGTAACGAACTGCTGGCTTGGCCAACCACATAGGGCAGGAGACTTGCAGAGCACTGGTCTACCCCTGGAGAAGCAGAAACATTAACCAGCATTTCATTAGAAGAAGAATTAATTTTTAGGGGACTGAGAGACAGACCAGTCAGGAGATTGTTAAATGAAAAATCAAAGTGGAAAGTGATGAAATTAGGAAAAAAGTTAATTCTTACAGAGCCTCCATGTCAAGAGCAAAACTAATCAAGGCACTAAAAGATGTAAAGACGAGAAAAATGGTATCGCCTATACACCAGTGCCAGGGGCCTGAGTAATAAAAAGAATAGGAATTGTTCATTTTATGAGCATAAACAGCCTAAATGGCATTAAGAAAGCCTGGTGGGAAGATCTGCATGAAAGGAATATTAAAATCAATGATTTTAACCTAGCTGGGGAGACTCAAGTGGACAGAAAGGGAGGGGGAGTAGCACACTCTGTCAAAAGTGGCATTTTCTAGCACAGAATCAGTGACAATTTGGAAATGAACACTTACAGATTAATTTTCTGCCATATAAAGCAGAGAATTCCTCCTGGCTAGAGGAATGGGCTGACAGGAGCTTTATGAAATCCAACAGACAATTACAAGGTCCTGCACCTGGGCTGGACTGACCAGCTACCTCAGTACTGGTTGTGTAATGGCTCTGCTGAAAAGGACCTGTGGGTCCCAGGGGACAGCAGGCAATACATGGTCCATGCAAGAAAAGCCAATGGCATACCAAGCTGCACCAACAGGAGTGCAACCAGTAGATGAGGGAAAGCATTATCCCCTTCAGTTTGCATTGGTAGACCACATCTAGAAGAGCACATTCAGTTTTGGGCTCCTCAATACAAAAAAAATCTTGATAAATTGGAGTAAGTTCAGTGGAGAGCCACCAAGACACTCAGGGGGCTGGAGCACTTGTCCCCTGGAGGGATGGGGGCTTGTTCAACCTGGGGAGGAGATTAATGTTGGGACCTAACAGCAGCTCCTTTGTACCTACAAGGAGGTCAGTAAGGAGTTGGAGGCTCTTTACAGTGGTGCATGGCAGGAGAACAAGACACAATGGGCATAAATCCAATCAGGGAATAGAGGTTCAGAATAGCTGCGGTGGGGCTGGGGCCCAGAAAGGTGGTGCAGTCTCCATCTGCAGAGGTTTTCAAGACCTGACTGGACAACTCTGAGCAACCTAACTTGAGTTTGAGTGAAAGGACTGGACTGGAGACCTCACAAGGTCCTTTCCAGCCTGAATTATCCTATGGTCCTATGAATGTGATTAGGTATGTCCAGATCACACTGGAAAACAGGCTAGCTAGCTCTCATGGCATTGGTCTGTAATACCGGAGGTGAAAAACCCTCCTGTTATCCATCTGCAAGAGTTGAATTTGGGCAACGTGTTGAGAACACCTAAATCTCCTAGCAATTTCCCAGCATTTACAATGATGTGCCTTACAACTCAAAGAAATTTGCATATAAGGATGGAAGATACAGAAATTGTCTATTAAGTGCTTCTTTTTTTTTGTCATCAAACTTAAAGCTAGGACTACTTGATTACATGTGCTATGTACAAATCAAGTAAGGTCATCAACAGTAATAGATACACTTGGTGGATTAAAGAGGACATATTCATGAAGTTGAAAAAACACAGAAACAGCCATGCATCAAACCAGTCAGGATAAAGACTTTTATTCATGAACTGTGGATGAAAATCAAGTGGTGTTTAGGAATATTTATCAGGTATCCAAGAAGCTTCAATAGAGACAAGAAAGCTGAACGGGCTAAAAAGATAGTACAACGTAAGTGAAAGCAAAAGCAGCAACCTAACAGCAAGTGGGGGAAGGTGATACCAATGAATATAAATTAGGAGATGGAAATTACAGAAAATTTGTAAGAGAATTGAACGAGCACATAAAATGGTACAAGTTAATCACTGGAACAAGAAAACAGAATTGTCACGAACAGTGTAAAAAGGCAGAAAACTTCAATTAGAAAAAAGTTCTATGGGGAAGGCCAGATGATGTATGTGTACCATAGATGATAGTGAGCTACTTTCAGCTCCAGCTGTGATCAAGTATTTTTAGGCTGCGCCCATCAAAATAGGGATGTTCTAAGATAAGCAGGCCTGGACAATTTATATCCAAGAGTTTTAAAAGAGATGGCCAGAAAAGATGTGGACCAATACTGATGACTTTTGATTAGTCTCAGAAAACTGGGAAAGCGTCCAAGGGTCAGAGAAATTCTGATGTTGTGCCAGTACTTTGGAAACACAGTGATCTCAGTAGGCTGACTGGACCGATGCTGATCACAGTACAGTAATGAAATCGTCAATATAGGGCTTTGATAGATTACGGATTAAAGGTGGGTAATAAAATTAACCATAATCAACACAGGTTTAAGGAAAAATAGACATCATCAAACTAATGTGCTATAATTTCTTATGAGATTACAAGTCTGGTTCACGCAAGTAATTATGTTGATATGGCTGGAATGATGTGAAATCATCATGACATACATTAGCTGGAGAAAAACTGGCTAAGTAATAAAGCTCACATGCGATAGAAAATGGGGACTCATTTGTGAACAGATGTACTTCTGTAATGCACAATTCTTGCTACTCTGTTCTTTATTTATTTATCAGAACCTGGCAGAAAATTAAAAAAAAAAAGTCTCTGATAGATTTTGCAGTTGAAGCATATTTTTGGGAGAACAGAAAAAGAAATGAAGAGGACAAGTCAGCAATATAGAACAGTATGAACTGCTTTGGAAATGCAAATAATGTGTATTGCAGTGTGAACAAACGTAACAGCATACATCTGGGAACAAAGTTTGCTGTCCCTACTAATAGGAAGGGATTTTCTCTCTTCAGAAGAGGAGACAGAGGGGGGGAAAACCCAATCCATGAAGCTTGTAGAAAGCAGCTGAATGAATTGATAGGGAGAGGCAGTGATTGATTAGATGGGCTACTGCAATCCTTGGCTGTAGGGACAGGGAAATTTCAGGCTGGAACAGAGAGACTGTATTACCACTAAAGTGGCTACACAGAGTACTGTGTCTTGTCCTGAGGTCCTCCACTTTTAAAAGCTGTTAAAAACCACTGCAAGTGCATCCTAGAATGCCAAAATATACAAAGTCATGCCACTCCTCTCATCAAAGGTAAGGTTAGGATGGGATTTGACTGCAGTTTACGAGACTTACATGGTGAGCTCCAGTGTGATAATGGAGAGAGGAAAAGACAGGGCATTCTCCAAAACGTACACCAGCCTCTCCTTAGTCATTGGACTCCAAGCAGCAAGGAAAGGTTTTGGACATATTCTGGGCATACACTTGTCATCACAGTCATCCCCCTGGCCACATAATGAAGCCCCCTCCACCTTGACCTACCTACCTATTTATACAAGCAAATTGCATACCAGAACATGTCATGGAGATGCCACAGAAGAAGGCTGACAGACATAATTCCCACCACAGATCCGTAATTACAGCACTTGGCTCAAGAAAGGCAGAACGAACACACCCTCAGTGGAATTAATGCCCCCAAGGCCAGGCAGGTTGGATGAATTTACTCCTTGCGTGGGGACTCTCAGGACAGAGTCATGCAAAGGGACATCTCCCTTCCCAGAGGGACAGTGGTATCATCTCCATCCACACGGGAACACAACTGCTTCACAGAGTAGAGCAAGCAGGAGAAATTGCTCACTCTTTTGCTAGAGAACTGCCTGGCTTAAAAAGTTGATGAGCGTTAGCACAGTGATAAGTGACTTTTCTCAGAAATTCATGCATATAGAGACACTGGCCTGCATTTCCAATTCACTGGAATGCATTTCCAATGGTGTTTGCATTATCTCAGCTTTCAGAACTCAGTAAGCTCTCAACTTTAGGAAGCTGCCCTTTGGAGTTGCCTCACATTGAGCTCTCCAGTCGCACCCATCGCTGTGGGAAACAAATGACGACAGACAAGACCTAATCACAAACGCAAGGGAAGAGGGACTCCCACCAGGACAACTGGTGACAAGCACAGTCTGGTTGAAACGTCTGGGAACCTGCAACCTCCTGTTGCCAGCGAGCAGTTGGGAACTGGAGCACTGGCAAGCTGAATTTGCAGCCCTGGTTGTTTGTGTGCACAAGGGCATCGGCATTCTTCAACCCAAATTACCTCGCTTGGTTTTAGGAGCTCTGAGGGGAACAATCAAAAAGAATGTTGACTTAGTACTGTTGTTTTGGGGGGGGGGGGGGTTTAATCCTTTCTGAGAAAAATGTGTTGAAGGTAGTTGGGGGAGGGACTGTGTGAGAGGGGAGAAAGTTCTCGTGATGTCAGCTCCTATCGCCATGGAAACTGAACATTTTTAGTGACAATGGAGTCTTCCTCCTTGAGCTGCTGGGTTGCGTGGGGAGCAGGGGCAAGCAGGGCAGGGGCACACGAGGGAATTCAGCTAACTAAAACTATAGCTTCCAGCTTTCCAAGGAAGTGAGGAGAAAACTACAAATGAATGCCTGAATACATAGTTTATGTAACCAAAACACTGTCTGGGGCAATAGCAGCAAATAATTGTTATGGTCTTTGATAGAACATGCTGTCATGCAGCTAGCCAGATGGAGGTATCTCAGCTGCCCAGGAATGCCCAACAGAACAGTCCCTTGCCTGCACTTTGCTTTTCCGTGCTGCAATTTACTATTCCAACCTTTGCTGCCTCCTCGGGGTTTATTTGGAAAGGGAGCAGGGAAGAGAAGGGGATGGGAAGTACAGTCCTTACTCTTGAAATTCAGAGAAGCTGCAGGCAGTGCATTACTACCCAACATCACAGGCCTTTTCTTGAGAGCCAAATTTATGACCTCCCTTGCAGGCAATGTGAGTCCTTGGCTATGAAAAGGAGAAGGCCCTTAGAGAAAATTGATTAGCCTCTGATCAGGATCTAATTCAGTGGCATGGCGAAAACATGCAAGACCTAATGCAGGATGTCTTCTCTTAGTCAGAAGGTGAAGGCGGCATCTGGACCCAGAGTAAGCTG
Source organism: Anarhynchus alexandrinus (assembly GCA_008711295.1). NCBI lineage: Eukaryota > Metazoa > Chordata > Aves > Charadriiformes > Charadriidae > Anarhynchus > Anarhynchus alexandrinus. Next base: position 17,562 of record VUYV01000214.1, on the reverse strand, counting down.
AAGCCATGATCCAGGTGTGGGACCAATCAGGATAAAGCTTGGGGCTTAAATTCAAGGTTAAATAAAAGCCTACAGTCTGTATGTAAGGGCAAGTTTGAGGCTTGGATTTGATTTAAACAGTGCAGACAATTTTAATGAATTTCAAAGAATAATGAATTAATAACCACAAGCTTTTATAACTTGAAATACATTATATAGTCATTAGTTCTATATAACTAAATGGAAAAATCTTTCTTTAGCAGAAGTCTTTTGAGATCAGATATTCTAATGAGATTACTATCATTTCAGCCTGACACCTCATGAGGACAACTGTATAGAAATCAGGAAACAAATTTCTTTCCGTTTTGGACCTGAAATGAAAAATTCTCCACACTGATTATTTTATATGTGAGGAGTTGATTCTAAGTCTCCTTGGCATTGAAAGGAGTTCAGATATGAGCTTTTTTCCTAGTACTGCTATTGGATGTACAAAAGACTCTCTTCTCAAATTTCTGCCAGCAACGGTGACAGAGGGAAATGTGTAAATGGGGTCTACTCCCTTCTCACCTAGGTAGCATGTATTTCACTTGTTTCCTGCATGAAATAATCAGTTAAGCTCACCCTCTTCCATTTAGTATTGCCCCACTGAGTTCTTAATCTCTCCACATAGCGCCACTTGCAGACCATGCTTGCAGGGACACCAGGCAGAGCAAGACCCCCAGTTCCCAAGACTTTTATCCCATACACTGGCGATCCTGTGTCCACCTGGAGCAGAGCCTTCCTCCCAGCATACCGCAGCACATCACCCACATGGAGGAGCACTGTGGGCTCCAAGGTCCCGCTTTCAAACACACCTATTCCTGCCTTTTGTCCTCAAAGGCTGCTGTGGTAGGGTCTTGCTTTCTCTACATCTGGTCATCAGCATGGTTTGCCACCAGGAGCTCAGGCTAGAACATAAAATGATCTGGCTTTTCTCACCACCAACTTAGCCTTTCCTGATGAACTCGCAGTCCCTATAATACTGGGCCATTTTAAATCAGATGCTAATCACAGCAGGCTCAACCACAAGAAAGGTCTTCCCATTTCATGCATGTTGCTTTAATTCAGAAAAAGCTACAGCTTTCATCTGTCTGTCCTCAAACCAGGACACATGCACAAGCTGGCCGACAATCAGCCTTCAAACTCTTACAACTCAACTGAGTTTGAAAATCTCTGCTCCCCCCGGAAGCAAACAATTATAAACCCTTCCAGAGGGAATGACTTTCAAGTCTTGCTGTAGAAGAACTGTGTCAAAAGCAAATATAAAGGCAGCACTGCTCCACACCACAGGAGAAAATTCTGCAAAGTGAGCTCAAACTCACGACTGGCTCAGTCAGTAATTCGCGTACTTTCAAGTGACAGTGAACGTGGGTAATTTCTTGCTGGGAGAAGGAAGAGGAAAGTGGGGGTTTCTCTCTGAAAAAACGTTCACTTTTTTGCTGTGAGAACAGCAATATTACTTATTTTTCCTAACTTTTTTTTTCCTGTGCCACAAGGCAATCTAATTGAAAATGGACAAATTCAAAAAAAGCATATGCCCACTGGTATCAGAGATAGACATTTTGCTGTGATTCAATAGGCAAATCCTGGTAGGCTTTCCACTTCATACATGCAGAGGGGAAATCAGAGCTTCACCATAGCAACTTTGTTGTAAAAAACACTCAAATGTCAACTTGTCCCAATAGTACCGTGGGTAAGGCCAGTGCAATACAAAGACAAAAAGCCCAGAGTAACAAAAATGACATTCCTAGCTTTGAAACACTGCTGCTGGAAACACAGAAGCTAGCATGGTTCTGGTAAAGGTTACACCTCTTCCACTCAGACATTTTAAGAACAAAAAAAACCAGTTTCTAGGCTAGCTCTTCAGCTGGTATGAATTAACAACCTCTACTGAAGTTGTGCAAGATAGATGGCTGCACATCTGCCGGGGAGCTAAGCTACCTTGTCTACTGTTTCTTCTATAGACTGCTAACCCCAGCGCATCTGATTCCAGCTGTGTAGATGTCTGGAGCAGCACCAGAGTGGAAACTCCCCCCCGCTCCCCCCAGTTACATCACAGCAAATCAAGAGTAATATGATTAGCTTTGCAAGGATTTACTTTCACCTCCCATCAGTATAAGAGGGGCTTAACCTTGCTTGGTACGTTTAAGGAAGAACATTTGTAGTTGCCACTAATCTTCGTGTGCTCTTCAGACAGGGAGTGTTCTCCTGTTGCACGTAAGCCTCTAACAAACCCGGAACAAATAAAACCAGAAACTGTCAACCTACCCAGCCATGACAATGAAGAAATCCAGGCGGTTCCAGGTATCTCCAAGGTAACACTTCTTGCCAAAGATCCCCAGGGCCACCATCTTTAAGACCATTTCCATGGCAAAGAAGATGAAGATGAAATCATCAAATACCTGCCAAACAGAAACCCAAGAGCACGTTTGATAATCATTCTCAGCCTTGGACATGAGATAAATACAAATTTCAGTATTTCTGAAAATGAGTTAGAGGCAGGACTTGAAAAGCTTCTTCCATGGCATCACAGCTCCCTGCTGCTTAAAGAAGCAGGAAAGGGCTTTTATGTTTTTTTCCCCCATGAGTGAAGTTATTGATGTAGACTTAGAGACTCTTTATGTGGACTCAGCACCAGCAGGTCCAAACCTGGCCAAGGAAAGAAACACCATCCTTCCAATGTCTCCCAGGAGGGATTCCTCATCACCCCACTGCAAATGGCTCAGCTGAAGACGTAGTGCAGCTTCATGCACAGCTTGGGCAGCACATACCAATCACAGATGGGGACTTCAGATATCTAAACATTGCAGTCTCAGCAACACTATAGATGACAACCTTTGCTGTCACGTTCTCTTTGGGGAAGCCGCAAGCACAGCTAGTGCATTCATAGGCTGGGTATACCCCTGGCCTTTCTTTGCATGCCTTTTGTTTCTTATCCCTTTAGGCATCCTGAATGCCACAGTACCTGAGGACTCAGCAGTACCCCTGGTCCTCAACAGAGTAGCAAATGCATTGCGGACTGCTTATTCTCTCCTGCCTGGGTGCTGTAACCTTAGTTATTTCTCCCTGGCTTACCTCTGAGCTGTGTATCTTGCAGCTATCTATGTCAGGAAACCCCTGCTTAGGCACAGGATCAGGAAGGTTAGCAACTGTTCTGCATCACATCGTCACAAGTAGACTTCATTCATTATCTATCTCTCGCCCCGTTCCACTCTTCAAAGCAAGCTCTTGCCATTTTACAACAAGATAGCTTACTGCCAGGGACATTCTTGCAAACCTGTCTGGGAAGGTGTTGCCCACACGGTGAAGGAGAGCATGTGTGAAAATTTGTGACTTAGACTGAGACACCATCACAACAAGAAGGAAATCTGCTTACCTGCAAGATTTTACACCTGTCAGAAAGGCAGTCCATATCCTCACACGGCTGGTACATCCCCAGGGTAACGCAGTTTAACAAAATCACCATCATGCTGACACACTCAAACCAGGTAGAAAAGAGTCAAGGAAAATGTCTGTAAAAGTATCATGGCGGAGATAAGCTTGCTCTAGGCTTGGGGTGACAAAATAGGCAGATTAAGGGAAATAACAACTGCTGGTAGACCGATTTATTACATTCTTATGTTTTGCCCCTTCAGGTCCTCACTACTCTGCTCCTTGATTAAGCCAAAACTCTTTTGAAAAGGGGAAAGTAGAAGTAGCATAAAGACCTAAGGTATTTATACAAGTCAAAACATTGCCGTAGTTAAACACACGCTCGCTCCTCTCTCTCTTGTTGGTTTGCTGAGTCCCTTCCTTCATTGGTTCACTGAATCTTCCAAATACACATAAGAGACTTTTCATGGTGGCCTATACTCAAATGTAGCAGAGATCTTTATGATCTAGGGATCTAAATCAAAATGGACGGAAGGATCTCTATGTGACCCTACTGATCACTGCCCTTCTGGGAAGGGGATACAACACAAGGTTAGAAGCGTCCCCCTTCCCTTCTGAGAGGAACTTGGAGATAGAGCTGCCATATTGGAACAGGTCATTGGTCCATCTAATCTGTTATTCTGCTTCCAGCAGTGACCCATGCTGGATAAAACTCCACAATGTGCCTAATTAAGTTATTCAGTAACCATGGGGGGAAATAACGTTTCTGACCCCAGCTGGTGATGTGTTTGTGCCCTAAAGCATGAGGATTGATAGCCCTTATAATTGTTTTCTCAGCTACACTGGTGTCCCTGCAGATGCTTTGCTTATTCATTTGAATCCTTTGTTGATAATCTTACTAAAATATCTGTTTCAATAATAGTTGGCAGCCGTGAGCCACACTAGCTAATTATACTTTACATTAAAAATTGTTTCCTCCTATTTATTTTTAATTTGCTGCCTTTTAATTTGATCAAGTGCCACTTCATTTATATATAACAGAAGAGAGTAAAAACGGTGTATTTGTGTGACCTTCTCTGTGCTCTCCACACCCTCTACCTGCCTCCTCTTCACCATGCCTCTCCTCCTGAAAGAGTCTTAAGACCTGATACGCACTTATCCAAGAACTCATTTACAGTATTTTAGCTCTAAAAGTGGGCAGGTTTCTGTGATATCTTTCCAGTGTTCACATTGCAAAGCAGTGACATAGATCTAATGAGAATGGACATCCAACCTCTGACAGAACAATCCTTCTTAGGTATTTTAACACACCTCACAAACATACCTGCTCAGTTTCCGTTTTCAAACAAAATTCTTTTCTTTTTGTTATTTAAAATAAGAGAGCCAAGAAATTGTCTGTTTAAAATACAACCCACAAAGTGCACCCATTTTCAGTCCTTGCAGAACTGAATCCAAAATGGTGGCCCGTATCTCTGGTCATTTCTGAAAGACACTCAACATCTATGGTTTGTTCTGAGCAACTCTTCCATGCTCATTCTCTGACAGTGATTCATGACTAACCTGCACAATCTGATCTAGAAGATTATTAATTCTCTTCTCCCCCACCTGGTTTTCAGTGAGCTACCTTCAGTTGCAAAATCAGACAAGAACAGGGCTCTACTGTGCCAATCACGCTGAGGTGATTTCAAGAATGCGTTATCACTATCCCTCACTAAGTTAATCCCAAGTGCCACACAAAGTAATGCACACAAAGCCCACTCTCGATGTAGGCTTCAAAAGTGGAGGCCTTTTCTGAGAAGAATACACCAAAGGGTCATGAATAAATTGTTTGCCCTCAGAGGTCTATTCAACACAACTTCAACTTCCCACCTTTTTCTCTCTTACACGTCTCTTCAATGACCTTATCCAAAGCCCAGGAAAGCAATTGGAGAGGTTTCCATTAGCTCCCACAGGCTTTTCAGGTAACACTGCAATTCTCTTCCAGACTTTTCAAAATCTGTTCAGCATCATCTTTCACAGAATTACAGAACCACAGAATGGTTGAGGTTGAAAGAGGCCTCTGGAGGTCATCTTGTCCAACCTGCCTGCTCAAAGCAGGATCAGCTATAGCAGATTGCTCAGGGTTGCATCCAGTTGGGTTTTGAATATCTCCAAGGATGGAGGCATCAGAACCTCTCTGGGCAACCTGCTACAGTGTTTGACTATCTAACACAGAGAAAAAGTGTTTTCTTACATTTGAATGGAATATGCTGTGTTTCAGGCTGTGCCCATTGCCTCTTGTCCTGTCAATGGGCACCACTGTGTAGAGTTTATCTGTCTCCTTTACTCCCCCTATCAGGTATGTATATACATAGATAAGATCCTCCTGGCCCAGCTCTTCTCCAGGCTGAGCAGGCCTATCACGCTCAGCCTCTCTATTTTGTAGCAGGTGCTTTGACAGCTACCGGAAAGGCAGTGTCAGTGAAGCCCTGACAGAGGGATCACTGAGGACACTTCCGGAGGCCAAGAGTTTTGGTGTGGGCTGAGCCAATGGCTGCAAAAGGGTATAAGGCAGTCAGGAGAGGTACAGACAGAGCCAGTGCTTTGAACAGCCCTGGATGAAATCAATACATGAAAACCTCACGAGGTTCAACAAGTCCAAGTCCTGCACATGGGTCAGGGCAACCCCCAGTATCAATACAGGCTGGGGGATGAAGGGATTGAGAGCAGCCCTGCCGAAAAGGACTTGGGGGTACTGGTGGATGAAAAGCGAGACATGAGCTAGCAATATGCACTTGCAGCCCAGAAAGCCAACCGTACCCTGGGCTGTATCAAAAGAAGTGCGGCCAGCACGTCGAGGGAGGGGATTCTCCCACTCTACTTGGCTCTGGTGAGACCCCACCTGGAGTACTGCATCCAGCTCTGGAGCCCTCAGCACAGGAAAGACATAGACCTGTTGGAAAGGGTCCAGAGGAAGGCTGCAAAAATGATCAGATGGATGGGAAACCTCTCCTATGAGAACAGGCTGAGAGAGTTGGGGTTATTCAGCCTGGACAAGAGAAGACTCCAGGGAGACCTTATTGCAGCCTTTCAGTACTTACAGCGGGCTCATAAGAAAGATGGGGAGAAACTTTTTAGCAGGGCCCATTGCTACAGGACAAAGAGTAATGTTTTTAAACTGAAAGAGGGTAGATTTAGACTAGATATAAGGAATAAATTTTTTACAATGAGGGTGATGAAACACTGGCATGGGTTGCCCAGAGAGGTGGTAGATGCCCCATCCCTAGAAACCTTCAAGGTCAGGTTGGATGGGGCTCTGAGCAACCTGATCTAGTTGAAGATGTCCCGGCTTGCTGCAAGGAGGTTGGACTAGATGGTCTTTAAAGGTATGGAAATGAAAAGCAGAAATTGTTTTAAAAGCCAGGTTTCTTTCTTCACCGAACATCCAGAAAACATGTCACAAGAGACCCGGAGGCAGGGAGTACTCTCTGACTGCAGCCAAACTCAGGGAATTCAGGCAAAGTTGCTCCAAGTCAGGGTTTTATCTCATACAGATCTACACTTTTGTGCACATGCTTCAGCAGCAGCAACACATGACTGGTCGGGATGCTCCTGTGCTCCCCTTTTACTCGTGCTCCCCTTGCAGTGCCCCCCCAGGCCACGCAGACTGTGGCAGGGTGCCTTTGGGCAGCTGGTCAGACCCCAAACCACAAAACTTAGCCGGCTGTAGCAAGCGCTTCTCAAAACACTGCAATCTGGGACAGATGCACAGGGCCCTGATCTTCTTGCTCAAAAAGCTGTTGGGCGGCTGCACTCAATTTCTCCTCCCCTGCATTTTGGATACCAGCTCTCTGAAAGTTTGCCAGCGTTGTCCAGGCTTCCCGAGGACGCTGCTGAATTGCTGGCTGCTCCCAGGCTATTAAAGGGGCATTAGGAAAAGCTTTCCTCCTGCCGCCCCATGGTTTTCCTTTCAGAGCAGGCAGGGACCCTGAAAAGGCACGTCCAACCTGCAGCAGAGAGGAAGAAAGTGCGAGGAGAGAACCGGAGAATCTCCTGCCCTGAGCCGGGAGGGGTTGCTCCCTGCTTGGGTCGGTGGAGGGGGTAATTAGAAGTACCTGCTGCCTTCAATGTGTCACCGCTGTCAACCACGGCGACTGCCTCCCGTCACCACGGCAACAGCCTGCAGCCAGGTTTATCATCTTTCTTTCGGTGATGCCTCCCCCTCCCGGCATCCTTCACCCCCTCCTTTTCCCTGTGCCTGAGCCTGTAATTAATTTCAGCTGCTGACAAAGCCGGTCTTCACAATCTGCATCATTCAGTCAGAAGTTTCATTACTAATTAACTTCTTTCGAAGTTCAAATCTCCTAATTACAAGCGAACCCACGCTTATGCTCTCCTCCCCTGCCCCAGCCCGTCCTTGCTGCTGCTCTCCATTCCTGCGGCCCCACTCCCAACACCTTTTCCCAGCAAGGTCTGGGGCCTCTGACAGCTTTTGGAAACTAAAAGGAGACCCAGGCATTTCTGACCAGCGCCAGGTCCTCTCTTTTGGACACCACAAGATGCTTAGAGGAAGGTACCAGAAAACCCACAGCAATCCACTATGTAATATCTTGCCCTTAAAGGGAGGCTTTTCCCTAACGGTGACAGCTCACAGTTGATTCAAGCCCTCACCCATTAAGGGGTCATGGTGCCGATTTGAAAAAGGAAAAACAGCAAAAGAGAAAGGTTTCCTGACTCTTTTAACCATGGGCTATTCTCATTATCCACATAACTGTCTCCTACTTGTCTAAGTCCTGTTCAGCTCTTGGCTTCAGCACTGTCTTGTGGCATCAAGATCCATATCTAGGTTGATTATATTTTGCCTAAAACACATTTCCCTGTTCTATAGCTGGTGCCTGCTTGCAGCAGCAACACTTTGCTTTGCTGATGCATCACCTCCTTGTCCCTCCACACCCCAAGCAGGGCCAATCCTGCTGCTACCTGAAGGCATCCACCACATATCCATTGACCCTCCACCTTGTCTTCCAATGGACAGGGCAATTCTAGGATGGGGAAAGACTCACGGGGGACATGTGTCACCAGCACACACCAGGAGAGAAATATCATCCACCCCAAACCATCTGAGATGGAGTCAGTGCTGAAAGCCACAAGTTACTGGACAGTTAAGGAGATGTGCAGGTGTTTCTGGGAGCTGGACATATTGCAGTAATGCTTGATAACATGACTATGAATAATGTGAGATAATGTAAGAAATGGGTGATGGGATACAGGCAAAGCTGTTGGGCTCAATTCCTGAATGAAAAATAGCAGAAGCAAGGTATGCTGTATTGGAGCTGTAAATAGCTTGCTCCTGGAAAACTGGGTACCACTTAATGTTCTTGGGATTGGCCTCAATCTCTTCTTTTTGTCACTGACAAAAATACAACAGAGCAAAACAAAACAATACTTTGGGGTCTTCTCTCCTGTTCTTTCATCATCAGCTGAAGAGTAAGAGTACACCAAGCACAAAGATCTCCCCAGTGGCTGGTCCTCCTAACAGCACAGAAAATACATAAGCGTTATAAGTGTGAGAATCCCTCAGTCTTTCTTGTTGCCATCTCCAAACCACTCCTAGGGTACACCTTGTGCCAGTTCAGATCTTGAATGTCTCAGATGTGTTTAAACTGCCATAAGTAGAAACACCTTGGCTACAAAGCACTTACAGCAAGGGGAAAAAGCCAACCCTGTGGTGTGGCTGGTCATGGCAGCACCTGTTCCTGCCCCAAAACAGAGAGAAGAGCTTGCAATAGTAGAACAGTTCAGCGATTGAACTGGAAACATGGATCCCCATGCAGTGCATCCCAAACACCAGCCACCCCCACACACAACTCCTCCTGGCTTCCCACCTCCCAGCCACTGCCAGGCAGGCACAGCTGTGGGCACCCTGCAGGTGAAATCACATTTGCATGATCACTCCTCTCTGCCTTCCCTTTGGGCTTCTTCTCCACCTCCCTCTCATCCCACCATGCTTCCCACCAGCTAAACGGCTGCACCCTGCGATGCCAGTTTGCGGCGATTGCATTTTCTTTCCCTCCTTTTGAAATAAGCTAAGGACAGTGTTGTGTTCCTTCCCTGCTCTGTGACCCTCCTGCAAGAAGCCAGTAGGATGCTGTAACTGCAGTAGGACAGTTAATATTTCATTTATAATGGAAGGAGTGATTTGTGTTGCGAAGGTCAGAGAAACAAGTAGCTCCAGGGAAAGAAGTGCTTATTTTCTCTCACTCATTGCTGTTGGCTTTTGCAGATGCCTTCACAGGTGAGTCTCGTTCCCCCCACACACACACTTCTCTTATCACCACTCACTTTTTTTCCTCTCCTATGCTGATGCATAGGAGTTTCGTGGTCTTTTTCTACAAAACAAGCTGACAGAAGCAACAGGATTCTTCCTCTTCAGCCTCAATCTGCTAAGATAACCCACTAGAAATTGAATGTAACACCTGATGTTCACTCAAAGGAAAATACATCTCAGAATGCGTTTGTGTTCAAATAGATCAAAACAATCAAAACATTTCTCAGAACAAAAAGCTTTAAAAATCCTGTTTTGGAAAGGCTGAAACATTTCTTCTCTGTCTCTTTGAGTGCAAAGAAATGTTTCAATGTTACAAAAAAAAGGTTGTGGCTTTTTGACCTTAGAACGCTTTTTTTGAGTTCCGAGTCAATTCGAAATTAAATGCCAACACCCAGCATTGCAATGCTGGGATTTTGTAGTGGCCAAGCCATAGAAGACAAGTTATAAAGCCTTTTTACAAGCCCTCAAGGTCAACATGCTCTAGGTCTTCCCATGTCATGTAATCTCTTGTACATATTTGCTTTCATCACATCATCATTTATACACTTTTCCCACGACAGAGGAGCACCTGAACTTTAGACAGCTGACACGTGCACCGCTAAGGTCTTCAAGACTTTGACAATATTGATGCTAAGGAAAGGACTGCAGTACTGCCAAACATGGCAGGACTGTTACCTTGATTTGAGAGGCACTAGGGAAGACTTACACGACTTGTGATGGTGTTACTGGGAGACAGGACAACAAGCTACAGAAGGAGGAGGGAGTAGAGAGATTTTAAATGCTTGGCAATACTTCCATGTTTCTGCCCTTTCGAAGGGACTTTCCATCGAGAATATATTTATTAGAAAAGAAAAAGACTCTCATATTCATATTAAAACAGAAACACCAACAAAAAGCCCCATAGGTCAGCCTTTTTGACCAGTCTAACTTCCCAGGACCACTCAGAAAGCGTGTCTTGTACCAGGCCACACAGGCTCTTGGCTGTAGAGCTCCAATTCAGATTTAGCTTAGAGACTAATGAGAACTAAGTCAGTTGTGTGTCATACACCATATCATATCCCCCTGCAGAGTTAGGTGAGAACTGAAGACTGCATTTGGAAAGCTGTTGTTTGGGGGTGGGTTTGTTGGTTGGGGTTTTTTTTCATTACAGAAACAAAACGAAGCAAATTTATGGAAGAAGTTTTAAGAAATTAGATGATTTATTCAGACCTGTTAAGTGTCCATTAAACTCTCAAGCCCAGCAAAACCAAAACTAATACAGAGAAATTTAACCTCTGGCAGGAAAAATCTACAATGGAGATTAAGAGGCTGAGAAGGAATCCAAAGAGCAAATAGACAGGCTTATTAACACAATGAGACAAGTCTTCAGATATTCCAGAAATAGGAAGCCAACAAGAGTGCTGACCTAACATGAGGCCTTCACAGGATGCCTAATCAAATGGGAGGCTGCAGACATAAAGAGGCTTCCTTATGATGCTCTTCACAACAAAGACCATGGGAGAGCCCATCAGTCCTAAAGCCAGAACGAGTTATGCCAAGAATTCTGGCTGGCTGTCACACCACCTGGATGGATATACACTGGTCTTCTAAAGTAACCTGGTGTTTTCTTCAGAAAAGGTGTGCAGATCCACTGCTAATTATTCAAATATCTCACAAATACCATGCATCTTCATCAATGCTGCTACACTGCCCTACTGTTAATGATTACCTCCTGCCTGTAGCAGCTGGGCCTCAGAGCTTCTCTACTGAAAATGACCCACCTCCAAATTGCATCTAGCTTTCAGGGTGCAACAGAGCATCTGTTTAACACTGTGTAACATTCCTACAAAGCTGTTTACTATAGGAAGCATGGAAAAAATATAGTATCTAGAAAAAAAAACCACCCAAAAATCTTTTTTTAGGTCAGAAGAAAGTAATTACCCAAATTTAAGCTCAAGCAGGGTATTAGAGGTAATGACTGTTCCTGAAGAAAGAGCTTTTTAATATCCTCAGATGGCTGGGACCGTGGCTGCATGCCTTACTTGCCAGCAAAGCAATACTCCACCATGCTGTGGGATCAGTTCAGGACTGACTTGAGGAATTGCACCTCCTGCTGACTCCCAAATGGTGCCTCCTGCAGCATTCTGGCTCTGCCTTGGAGATCGCCATCCAAAACCTGACCTGGCTTCACATTAGGAGCTTCAACAAGGTCACAGCATGAGGTGATAGGACTGCAGCTTGGAACATTATTATGCTATAAGACAGTTGAAAATTCTGCTCTAAAAGCTCCTAGTCAAAGTGGCAGGTTCAGCAGCTGCTTCCTTCTGCAGCTGGAGCTGTAGGGGTAACAGACATCAGGGAAGGACCACCAGAGGAAAACGCCTGAACGCAAAAACTGGGATCCAAACTGTAAAGCTCTTACTGCTTGTTGAGATTTCACTTTGTGGAGACAATTTCCTACTGACGTCAGTGGCAAAGTAGAGATCTTAGAGTTAGCCTTTGTTTTTGCACTCAGTTGGACCTCTGCTCTAGAGAAGACCTGAACTTGGCAGGCCAAGGCAGGAAGGTATTTGCAGCCCAGGAGTGATTTGAATTAGCAATGTGCTCCAGAGTAAAAAAATCTGAATTTGAACTGAGCAGCTGAATGCTCTGATATAGGGCTCCCATCATGCATGACCCCAGGAAGCCAGAAAACCCATCAGAGAGGCTGGTGAAGTCACCATTCTCAAACCAGAGCATGACCCACACTGGGGTTTTCTTGGCTTTTTATCTGATTTAATCTGGATGTGGTGAAGCTTACTTGGTGGAAATTTCCTTCCAAAGTGTAAAAACACAAAGTGCTTTGCAAGAAAAAATCAAAATCTGACTCCTCCCTCTCTGCTTCGGTGCTTCATTGCCCTGCCTTCCAGAAACACCAAAGTTGTCCAAATTTTCCCCAGCACCTTTCAAACTGATGTAACAGTCTTGCCATGTTTGGCAGTACACAGTTCCTTCTTTGGCCTTCATGTCATGATAGGTTTGAATGGGGACCTTTATCTTGGGTAGGTGCAATAGACTTATCCACCAGATAAATATAGCACTATAGTGTCAGAGGTGGGGGGTGACTACACTTCAAGAAAAGGAGAAGGAAAGAACTAGTGATGATGGATTTGTGAGGGCAGGGAAAGCAAGAGAAGTTAAAAAAAAAAACCCAAAACCACAAAAGGAAGGCATTGCTTTTCCTCCTCCTTATTGCTCCTAATGTTTTCTGTTTTGCTTTCTTCTTATGCCTTGGTCTCTCTCTTTTGCTTTCCAGAGCCCTCCTTCCCCCACCCTAATTAATGGAAATAATGCTTAAATGCTTGGAATGAAACAGCAGGAAGACAGGAATAAATGTTTCTTCAGGAACAAAGGGACAGGTTTGGGAATACACACAGGCCCCTAAGGATACACAAGAAAATTTTGTGGGACCTTTTACAGCATACAGATCCCTGCCTCCCATTGATTTTGGTGAAACCGCATTCTGCCCCTCAAGCCTATCGGATAAGCTCTCTGGTAGCTCACAAAAGGAAACAGGCAAAAGGCGGGCACATGCGAAGAGGGGAAAGTTGGCTGCAAAGTGTCAAGCAGAGCCTAAAGCAAAGGATGATGTGGTTGACCCTTTCCATTTCCAGCACAACTTTCACCTTCACAGTAAAGGAATGTCTTCTCACCTTCCTTTCTGGTGCTATATAGGTGTGGGGTTTCTCCACTTGTTGTGAGTTTAGGCACAGTGGGCCTTGGGAAATGGCATGTGGGGCACAAAGATATTTCAATGAACCTCCTGACATGGGCTACACAGCTACCTGTCACTGCTCAGGCTTGGAGTGTTGGGGGACATCTCCCCAGAACTACACCACAGACATGTGGAAGACAGACAGACATGAGTCCTGGGTGTTGCTTTTGAGGGTTGTTTTTCTCCCCTACAACTTTACAGCAAATACAAAGGGATGGTGAAAACACCTGCCTTTAAATAAAAAGCTGTTTCCCTGGAGAGGAAACAGGTTAGAAAAAACCTCACCAGCACTGAAGGTCTAAAACCCACCAAACACTCGCTGTCTTCCTGTTCCTTTTTCTTGCACTGCTCTCTCTGTTGTCTTTCTAGTCCATCCTAGTTTTCAGATGTTACAGATGGCTTTTTCCACTCTTTGCAACTTCCCACCCATCTCTGGCAAAGGTCACACAAGTCCAAGCTGAGCTCAGAGGGACACACAACTCAAATATGTCTGAAGGGAGTTCAGGGCACCTTTGATAAAAAGCTGTCTCGCCTTGCAGGACTTTAGGGGTGACAATGAAAGCACAAGGATGGGTTATGGACCCTCTCACAGTTTAAAAGGAGTACGTGTCCTCCTGTGCAGGGGCTCTGATCTCTGCAGATGCCAGGGCAGTATCCTGTACTCCAGCACATCACTTGGTGAAGAATGTGGAAGTGAGCACCTCGCTCCTCCAGACAGCCAGTTCCCAAGGCCAACTGATCTTAGAGGGTACTCTGACTCCAGTAGCAGTCCTGAATTAGAAAAGCAAAAAAATGGAATAAAGCCACTTTGCCTTTCTCCCAGCTAGGTGATGCTTTCAGTGGATACAACATCGCTAAATCACGTGCTTGGTGCTTAGCTTAGCAGGCTTTTCTGATGAATGCTTCGGTACAGAAAAGAAAGTCATGAGGTGATGAAGATTTGCAGCAAGGTAAATAAAGATTAATTCAGAAGTGTAGGGAGTGCTCAGTAAGGTTACTCAGATGAAATTGCATACAGTCTAAGCAAAATGCAAGGCAATAACAAAAAGAGCTAGGTATGAGCTCCTGTTGTTTGTTTCATTATTGGCTGTAATTAAATAAAACTCATTATTTTCAGAGTTTCAAGATGCCACCATCGCCTACTTTGAACGCACATTTTCCCCCTCACTGTTTATGATTTTTTTTAAAGGCTTGTAGCTGGATGCATCCCAGGCCCTTTTGCCCTGGTTCCCAGAGGGTATGCTGGAAGAACTGGCACCGGTGGCCTGCAGGACACATGCCTGGAGAAAGGACTGATTGTAAACGATCGAGCCAATCTGTCTCAGCAGATAACTGCAGGCTAGGAGCTCCAGCCAGCACGCAGGCTTGCAGCAGCTGCTGGAACCTCATCGAGGACACAAATGGCCTATGGATGGCCTCCTGAAAAGGAAGCTCCTGACAGGTACATGTGACAGAGGTACCTGTGAGGGGCGGGAAAGATGCTTATTATTTAAGCTTCTCATCTGAGGAGGAGGAAGGACCCTGTGGTGGATTAGCAGATGTGCCAGTACTCTCCTTGTACATCTGCTCTCTTTCTCTTCCTTCCCTCCCTCCTCTTACATCCTGCAACAAAGAGCACTCAGGAAAAATGAGATTAAACCATCTTGTGCTTCCCTCAAAACACTACGTAAACTTTCACTCATTTCCACAACTGCCTCTTAAGGTACATAAATACTTTCCCTTTGTCACTGATAAGAAAGCAAACAGGAGAGGAGCAGGTTTTTCCATAGTGGCCTCTGATTTGTGTTCTCCAATGCATGAGCTTCTTAGATCCTGGTTTTCAGGAGCGTGTAATACTTGTCATTTCTAATGCAGCCAAAAAGAATTGTGAAGCTCCAAGCCTCCGAGCATCTGGCTCCCACCGCCTCAAGTTGGATGGCCAAAGATCAGAGTCCCCTTTAGAAAAAAATATTACCCAGAGATAACACAGTAAGTCACCGCCTGGGACTGCATTAGAATTCAGGTGTTCCTGACACCCAGTACATATTCACTAAACCCCTCAGCTTTCTGGCTAGCTGACAGATTGCACCATGCCAGGGAAAGGAGCCAACATGACTCATGCTCAATCACCACGATGCCGACAGTATTGAGTGCTGTTTTCGGGGGGTTAAATGCTGCGAATGTGCTAAGCATTATCAATATTAAAATATTATTAGTATTATTTATGAGGTATCTCCACGTGTCCTAGATGACACTAGCTGAGATCAAACTCAAATTATGCAAAACGTTACATAAACATGCGGTAAAACATGCTGCCTGCTCCAAAGAGTTTTTAATCTAACCGAACAGGACAGGCTAACGATGCATTACGGTCTCTGCACACAAGAAGCCAGAGCACAGAGAAATTAGTGGATTTACCCAAGGGCAGATAGGACACATGGGGCACAGCTGGGAACTGATCAAGAGTCTCCCAATTTGTTCTCTAGCGTCTTTGACCTAAGATCGTTCTCCATCTCAACTACAACTGCATTTGATGAGGACAGTGCCCACAGGGAGAACGGTTTTCCCATAAATCTTTCCTGAGAACAATGAAAAATGTCTCCAGGTTCCACTTTATAAAGGCAAGTAATGTACTGCATATAGATTACTGTAAATGTAGGGCTCCCTGCACCCATTCTGAGAGGTCTCTGGCTGTTCAGGTGCACAGAAAAGCTGGAGCCAGCAGACCTATGCTCTCTTACCTCCATCTTCCACTGATACCTTCATTGGGATCTCAAGATAAAATTCAGTCCATAGTTATGAGAGTGTTACATTAAGTCCAGTCTAATACCCATGCATCTTTCTTTTTTCCCCATCTGCCAAAGAATTTGCTACCTTCCAAGGGCACTCCAGGTTCCTTTGATAAGCGTGATATGCAAGTGCAAGTTATCAACACATTTGACTGCAGAACAACCAGCTCCAAAAAAGGGGGTTCCTACACAGCAAGTTGCTAACAGCATGGGCTAGTTAAAGTCTCCATCATCAGTACGGCATAGTTCGGCTACCTCTTTGATGTCTTTCTGCCTGTTGTATTCATCACCTCTCTTCAGATTTAGGACTAGTAGTACATTGCTATTACCACATTCATATTCCTGTGACCTATTTGCTTTCATATAGATTCGACTTCACACACTATTTATTCTGGAGTTTTTGACAGCCTCTGGAAATATATGCCTCTTCCTCTTATTTACAGACTAACTTATTTTTTCCTGTGCAGTTTCCAGTCAGAAACTATGGATGTGCATTAATCTCATTTCATTTTGGACATACCAGTTACAGCCTAGCTCATTGCCCCATCCTTTCCAGCCACACCAAGTATTTCACTTTCCCTTTTCAGAGTCTTTCTTAAGAGAGTCTACTGGTTTTGTTTTAGTTTTTAACCACCATTCCCAGTTCCATGTGACTCTGCAGGAGCTGCTGCTTTATTGGATTACTCTTCACTGTCTCACAGCCATCCATCTTCCATCACCTTAATTACTGAGCACCAAAGGATCGCTTGCATTTCCATTGTCCCATGCAGGTTTCATTGCGTTCTCCACTAGTCAACTACCTTCAGATTCCTCCCCCCTCTCCACAGTACATACACTGTTTAAATACTGCCCACTTAACTATCTCATTTCCAGCAGCCTACTTCCCTTTCGCTTATAGCAATGAAGTGACTTCATGGTAAAGATGACTGTTTAGCTGAGATATAGCTAGTACAAAGTGTTGGTGAGCAGAGTACAAAACCCAGCCATCTTCCCCTGCCCCAGAGGACAGGGCTCAGGTGGGGTAACAGCAGCCTGCAAAGGTCCACCGCATGGAAGGCTGCGTCATGATTCAGACGTTTCACCTCTGAAACCCCCTGGATCAGTAGATGACCAAGCCAAAGAGAAACACCGAGTTACTGATAACCGTCTCAGCTCAGCAAGATGAGACCTTGGCAATGGTGGGCACCAGTGACCAGATATATGCGATAAATTCATTCTTCATGAATTAGGACAGCTGCTTCACGCCCAGCGCAGCCCTGCCAAGGGCCTATCAGGAACAGTACCTTCATATGCTGTTCCTTGTGATAACACACAAGCTACTACTAGACTCAGGATACCTGCAGTTGGCAGACCCATCACCTCGT
>VUYV01000213.1:1575677-1605711 GCA_008711295.1 Anarhynchus alexandrinus | reverse complement strand
ATTAGCAGGAAAATGACAGAGTGGATGTAAGGGAACAGATGTGGCATGGCTCATTGAAAGGGGTCTTTCATAAAAAATGAGATATTATTCTGGCCCTTTGATCTGCAGAGAGTTATAGATGCTTCCCCCGAAGCTACTAATGCTGCAAAACTGTGATCTACTAATGAAGAGTTAAACTGACACATCACGGAGTAACTCTGTACACTGAGAACTGCCACTTGTCCCTACTCAGCCATGCTCCTCTGCACAGCCTATGGGACAGCAAGCGCAGGCATGCACCAACATCTGACTTCCCACGCACAAGACTATGAAAGGTGGAAACAGGGAACATGCAGGAGAGGGTAACCGGGATGAGCGGTACACACCGCTACATTGAAGTGTTAGCACTGGGGCTAACAGTTTGAGAGAGAGAGAGAATAGAGAGATTCAGTACTAGAGAAAGAAAAACCACCAGACTGAAGATCAGGCTTATCAAGTCGTAGAGGTAGTCAGTAGATCAGTGCTTTGAAAAGCAGCGATTCATTTCCCCTTTTCTCCTTTGTTAACTTAAAACCGTGAAGCTAGGAGTTACTGTAAGTACCTGGTGATGTATAAGCTTTATGGAGTAGAGGCTTTCTTACTTGTCAATATTTGGTTGCACGCGTCCAGCGGAGCCTTAGATAATGATGAGGTCCTGGGTGACAGCCACCAAACTGAGCAGTGGTAATGCCCATCAGAAACGTAAAGTGCGAACTATATCAACTGGTGAGAGGTTAGCCTCGGGACATCCCGATGAACCTTCAGCCACTGCTATAAATTCCTGCTCTCTCAGTGCAGGAAGGGGTAAAAAAGCAAAATGATCCCCAACATAGTTCTTTTCCTCCTTCGCACAAGTGGAGGAAAGCAAACTCACGTAGATATTTAGAGTGTGCAGGAAGACAAAGACTCTGATCCCAGCACAGGGCTAAAGAAGGGGTACGGCCCATCCTCGTGGGGCAAATGCAGGTCTGCAGAACTCCAGCCAGTGCCTACAGAGTTAACATAGCAGTGTGGCTTCACCTTAAAAGATACATCTGTACGTACTTGTGGTATTTTTAGGGAAAACACAAGCTAACTGGAGACAGTTTTTTCAGAGTAAAATCACGGTGAAGACAAGATGCATGAAGTTATTGTGATGTAGTCACTCAAGGTCAGACACTTATAGAAAGGCATTGGATCAGATTGCTATCTGGGTGTTAAAATATGTCCCAGAAAGCAGTGCTAGACTAAATATTCATTAATGTAGCTCTGCATCTAATTTGCAAATTAACTTGCCAGATGTTTTGCAGTAGTTTATAGATGGCAGCCATAATTTTGATAAGAGCACATAAGATGTGTGCACGCAAGTACAGATTTATCACTGTGGGATTGGGGGGCACAGGTGCTTCAGTGGCATTAGCCCCAGCAGCACAAGCACTATCCCCAGCTAATACAACACTTCCATAAATCAGAGGATTTATCATGATGACATCGTTCCTTCCCCTAGATCGGGGATTGTGTTCCTCTCCCACAAACATTTCTGGTTTTATCCTTGTGAACAGAATCTGTTCTGTTGAATACGTTTAACCTATTACAAATACACATGTAGGCAGGGAAAGGACTGTGGAAGAAATTTTATACCACTAGAGAAACATCAACACAATTTACTAATAGAAGAAAGAGTTTTTCTCTTGTCAATTTTTATGTGTGGAAATGAAGGGCAGTTTTCCCAATGATAAACTGTCACAGGCCCCTGGAAATCTGTGCCCCTGTAAAAACAGGAAGATTTAGCAGAGAAAATAGTAGATTTTCACTTAAAGAGGAAGGTTATAAGTGTTCCCAGAGCATCCATTAAGCACCAGTCGAAATGAATTAAGCTAGGCCAAGTTTCACCATAAATGTTAAACGCATACTCATCTCAAGCTGTAAAAG
The DNA here is from genome assembly GCA_008711295.1 of Anarhynchus alexandrinus. Taxonomy (NCBI): domain Eukaryota; kingdom Metazoa; phylum Chordata; class Aves; order Charadriiformes; family Charadriidae; genus Anarhynchus; species Anarhynchus alexandrinus. The sequence goes on along the minus strand of VUYV01000213.1, from coordinate 1,603,782 downwards.
CGTCCCAAATTCGCAGATATTTTCTCTGCTGTCATTGCCTGGGATGAAGTTTACTGCTCACTAGAATTCCCCGACTATTTCTTTTTCATCTTTAACCAAACAAAACTGTGTTAACAAAATGCACACACACCATGTTCTCATTTAAGGCCTCTATGGCCCTTGGAGACTCAGGACATAGTGTTAATCTATTAAACTGGTTCAATCTCTTTGCACTCGTAAAGGTGGCTACAAGAAAACACTGCTGAAAAATCACTGCATTTACAGAAGTTTAGTTTTCTTCTTCAGTCATTCAGGTGTGTCATATTCAGAGGAGCTGAGCACACAAGTGAAGGTTTCATTTAAATTATGTTATATCAATTCAAGGTTTTTGCAAGGCTGCCCTCTATGTTTGATCTGCAAATGGCCCAAATTTAAATTAAATAATTGGAAACTTGAACCTTTTCTCTGCTGTGAATGATGACCTGAATGATTTGGGCAGCACAACTGAGGAGACAGAAGTCTGTGGGAGAAAAAGCAAGGCANAAAAAAAAAAAAAAAAAAGAAAAAGAAAAAGAAAAAATTATATTTGCACAAATATACATATGTATATCACAGTGTGAAACTGCATCTGGCCTCCTGTCTTCTACCCTTCATAGTCCTTATTATCAAGTAAAACTTTGCATTCCAGAAAAATTTTCTATGAAGTTACCGTTCCTGGCTTCCAGAAATTCCTCCCCAGAAGGTTTGATGTTAGAGCATTCACACCATTAATATAACTGTTCACAATATGCCCATGTTAGGTGACTCAGACTATTTCTACCCTCTTGTCTTCAGGGAATTATACTAACAACATTCATGCCATAACCACTGGTTTCTGTGGCAGAGTCACTGTCCTACCATGTCAGTGTTACATCATTCCTAACCCGAAGAGTAACCAGAAAATTGAGTTTTCACAATGCATCTCTCCAGTCTCAACAAATAAATGCCATCAAGCAGAGATTGTCATAATTAGTTGTCACTTGCAACTGTTTCTTCTCCTCACAGCATAGCCATGCTTAAAAAAAAAAAAACAGTTTTACTGTTTGTAGACACTTAGTAACAGATTATGGAATTGCACCAGTCACTTTTTCTTAAATCTGTAATTCCTCTTCCCAAACCAAAAGGGAAAAGGGATGTCAGAAGGCTAATCCCCAAGTCAAGCATATGTTGAGCCTTGCTCTGTCCCTAAGAGCATGACTCTACCTGTACAGATCTCACTGTTGTTTTTGCTCTCCCCCACGTTAATTCCACTGTCAGCGCAGAGCCCTCTAGCACACTGGAGTCAACCATTGCTGAAAGAGATATGGCTCCTTTCCTTCTGTAGTCCCATGTGCAATCTAACTGCTTCAAACAACCCTTATATTCCAGACTTCGTCATGGGCTTTCTAGCTTGTTCTTTATCATGGGATTTTTGTGTTCTCAGAAGCGGTTCACAGACTGTCTCTAACACCCACAGGCTAGAAACTTTCAAAACTGCCTTTTGATATGGCAGTCCATTCTGAGTGCCTGGATTAAGATAGTAACATTTGGCCTCCGTTGACAAATGCAGCTTTGCCCAAGCATCATTACATATATGCTGGCTCTGGTATACAGATGTGTTTTAGAGATGCCAACCTGTGCAGCAATTCCTGCAGTTCCCCAGTTAGTATGGAGAAGAAATGAAGCCATTGTAATGGCAGAAGTTCAACTTGAACACAGTCCTCGCAGAAAAGCAACCTGGAGCACAAACCATCTGCAAACAGCGGCACATGCAGCACATTTTGAATTGCTGGGCCAGGGCCAAGCTGGAACCCAGGGCTGGCATAGGGGACAGGACCCCTCAAGTGAAGTAGTAGACTGGAGACAAAAGGAAGGCCTGGACTGCTGACAGCAGTATAAATTATGACATAGTGTTTTGTTTCTATTTTAATTGATACTAACATTTAACTGCTATTATCATAGATTAAAATAAACACTGGATCTCTCATTTTTGCCTGCCGTCTCTGGTGCCTACAAGGATAACTCTCCAAGAAGTGTCAGACCTGTTCCTTACACATATCTCATCACCAATACCCAGTTTTGCAAAGTGACAAAGTGACTTTTATATATGTATATGCACACACACAATCTGCTTTCTACTTTGTATTTGAAACAGTGAATTCAAGCCGGGGGGGGGGGGGGGGGGGGAGAAGGATGAAGCAAGACACTATGGTTTAGGATGATCTAATAGCTCGTAATGCCTGAAAAGATGTCCTGACCACCTCCTTCCTTCAATGCTTTCCTCCCAGACACACATTCGCTCACCCCTCCCCGTGTCAGCTCCAGTGTCGCTGAACTTCTTGCTGTGATCCTTCAATTCATTAGCCGGAAAAATAGCCCAGAAAAAAAGGTAAATAGGTTTATTCCAGGTTAAAACAAATTGATTCAGCTCCATAAGAGGTCCAATGCCACTGAAGCCAGTGCAAATCTCAGCATACGCTTGACTTGGGAATTAGCCTTCTAACATCAGCTCAGCTTTAACATGTAGCGTCACCTTAAGGAAATGTCAGCACCCTTGGCTAGCTTAAAGGTCAAAGGCAAAAAGTTCATGAAGTTCATTAACTCATGAAGTTCAACAAAGCCAAGTGCAAGTTCCTGCACCTGGGTCAGGGCAATCCAATGCACAGATACAGGCAGGGTGGAGAATGGATTGCGAGCAGGCCTGAGGAGAAGGACTTGGGGGTGTCGGTTCATGAGAGGCGCAAATTGACCCACCAATGTGCGCTCACAGCCCAGAAGGCCAACCACATCCTGGGCTGCATAGAAAGAAGTGTGGCCAGCAGGCTGAGGGAGGTGATTCTCCCCCTCCACTCTGCTCTGGTGAAACTCCACCTGGAGTACTGCATCCAGCTCTTGGGGCTCTATGGCCCAACCTTATGTTGGGCATGGACCTGTTGGAGCAAGTCCAGAGGAGGGCCACGAAGATATTCAGAGGGCTAGAGGACCTACCTTAGGAAGACAGGCTGATAGAACTGAATTTGTTCAGCCTGGAGAAGAGAGGGCTATAAGGGGAGACCTTATAGCAGCCTTCCAGTACTTAAGGAGGGACCTACAGGAAAGATGGGAAGGGATTCTTTATCAGGGAGTGTAGCGATAGGAGAAGGGGTAATGGTTTTAAACTGGAAGAGGGTAGATTTAGATTAGATATTAGGAAGAAATTCTTTACTGTGAGGGTGGTGAGACACTGGAACAGGTTGCTCAGGGAAGTTGTAGATGCCCCATCCTTGGAAGTGTTTGAGGCCCGGTTGGATGGAGCTTTGAGCAACCTGGTCTAGTGGAAGGTGTCCGTGGCCATGGAAGGGGGGCTGGAACTAGATGATCTTTAAGGTCTCTTACAACCCAAACCATTCTATGATTCTGTGAAGGTCTATGCTGGGGTTCCATTCATGGACGCCTGGGATATGCATCACCGTCCCTGAGTTAGGCTGTGGGATCACCGCTTCACCTGGGAATCCTTTACGGCTGCTATGAAGTTTGTTTCATGCAACATAAACCCAGAAGGCTTTCTGGGGTCATATCCTACTGCAGCATCGTTAACAACAGGCTAAGCCACACCACAATACTTCCAAATGAAAACAGCAGGGGAAACACCTGACAGCTATTCAACCTTTGAATTGCTTTTGTCTGTACTGCTAGGGTGGCTCACCTGACTGAGTGAAAATTTCACTCTGGTTTCAGCTGACAGAACCAAACAAGACTGCTGAGCCAGGTCCAAATATGCCGTTATACTCAATAAATTGCATTTTGTATACGGAAAAGATAGATTTTCAGATAGATGCCTAAGGTAATTTTGCAAGAGAGATATAGTTTGAGTGCATGACTGCACTAATACAGTATCCCCAAATGGACCCTTAGTAAGACAGCACAAGACTTGGTAAGCTTTATGCAGCCAAAAAGAGGCCATTCTTAAACCTGAAATGTTGACACAGCTTCCTGAATGGTGGACAAGACAGAGACACACACTTGATAGCATGTGGAGGAAAAGTGTGTTCAGCCAAAAATGTGGTAGGGCTCAGCACTACTAACTCTACAAGAATACTTTCTGGCTCTCTGCAGAGCCTGAGGTGGTTAAAAGCACCATCTTTTCAAACTTCAAGTTAAATAATTGTGAAAAACTTTCTTTTCCTCAGTTCTTCCTTTTTCTTCAATAAAATACTGAAACTTTTATTTGAAGAAGCAGAAAAGAAGTCTCAGTCTTGCAGTCTCTTGGTGTTTGTGTTGGTTCATTTGCCAAAGAACCTTTCCCTCAGAGGAAGATAACTGGGATCTTCCTATCACTTCCCCTGTGTACTGGCAGAATTATTTTTTTTTCTGTATACAAAAGACATAACTACATTCATTTTCATTACAAAACCCATTCATTATCATACTGATTTTTTTCCATAATGTTTAATGACTAAACATTAGACTCAGCAGAAGGAAAACCTACAGGATGCTCTGTTATGAGGCTATTTTTATTCCATAAACTTATGTCAGTCCGTGACAGAGCATTACATCTTTGTATGACATCTGCATAAGGTTCCCTCTCCAAGGAACTACTGTAGCTGTTTCCTTTCATTTGATAATATCACTCCCATCTTGTTTGTACTAACCTTCGTCCATATGTTGTCAGAGAGATGCAGGATGACCACTCTACTCCTCTGTAGTAGTCAGTGCCAAAAGGTTGAGACCATAGAAGGTGGCATCATTATCATGTAGATATATTGGCTGCGGTTTACTTCCTAGGGAGGGGAACACCAGTTTAAGTTTATGAACTGAAATCTATTTACAAATACCACAGTCAATTTAATCTCGTATAAATCAGCTCTGCTACAGAAAGGGGCTGCCCATCACACAACCATGGCTGTTTATCCTTACCACCTGCTTCTGCCAGTGCTAGTGCTTATGTGGTGAACCACTTCAGGGAACTGATCCAGCTGAAAACTAACCATTTTTTTTTGCCAGCTGAGTTTTCATTCAGATAAACTCCCCGCTCCAGCTCACTCATGGCTGCTCAAACAGTAACGGCAATGTGAGGGAGGCAGTATGAAAAAATAGCCCGTGGTATAAGACAGAGGGAGACTCATCCTTTTAGCAGCAGCAGTCATTTATCCTGCTTAAGTTGATCAGGGACCTGTGGCATTAGTTAAACTGGTACCAGTCACCGTATGGATTGTCTTATTTTCCTGCTTCTTACTTCCTCAAGTCAATTAGTGGCAGATTCCAACTAAACCAAGGTAAGCCATTCTTAGCCTGGCGTGAAACAGGCTGCTTGGGGCATTTATACTGCTCATTTGAACCAGTGCAAGCACTTCTGCCCGTGTATGATCTCTGCTCCATACATACACAGAGATGAAGAGGCAACAACAGCAACTCCTGCACGAACCTACAGGAAATTTCTGGCAGTAATAAGAGCTGGTCTGACCAGCCCCTGTCGAGAAAGTTCTATGACACCATAAAAATCATTCAGTCCAACTGTGTTTTACATAACCTTTTACATAAGCTTTAGAAAGCAAGGACGCCTGGGTAGTTGTCAGAAGTCCTAGTACCAGCTGTAGCCAGCAAAAAATAAACAAATAAAAATAAAAATCTCAGATTGGCTAGTATTAGGTTTTTCCATCCAGGATCCTTACCACTTAATGAGTTCAGCACACTCAGAGAGCTCCCAGCCTAAACTGCCCGGGGTCTGCCCTTTCCTCAGGGAACTGTAAGTCACCCAGTCTGACAGCTTTGCTTCACAGAAGTCTCCATTCCTAAAATTTCAATAAATATTATGGGGGAATAATTGCTTTCCGTTGTTTTCCATAATATTCCTCATAACCAATTTAACATTGCCCAATCTGATTAGAGATCTGGTTAGAGATTCCTAAGCTGGACTTTGGGAACCTCAAGCTTTCTAGTCAGCAGACACTTTGGCTGCACTGGCCATCCTTGAACTTAGCATACACCTGAGCAGGTTTTTCAGCCTTAGCTCCCAGGAAGCCAGGGACAAACACGTTACCCTCATCCTTGTTTCTGTTTTTTCCATTGCTTCCTCCACTTCTCAGGCATCTATTGATCCTGAACGTCTCAGAAATACTGAGTATCTTCAAAGGAATACAGTTAGTATGAAACACTAATACGCCAAAAACCAGCACATATTATCCACACTTCGTATTTCAGAGTAGTGGTTCACTTGCACACTGGGAAACAGTGCCAGAAGATGTAGGCTACAGACATACAGTTCCCTGGATGAGCACAAGAGGCGTCATGTGGACTAATGAAGTACAATGATGTTTTCCTACCACCCTTATCCATATGGGCTGCTTGACCTGCTGTCGGAACTAGCAGCACTGAAGACCCCTGACTGATGGTTAGCCATCTCCTGTGTACACAGGTCTTGACTGAAATGCTCAGGACCAGCTCTTTGGTTGGCTCCACTCTTATCTTACTTGAAGCTGATAAAGGGGACGCATCTACCCTTACTGCAGCTTCTCGCAAGTCCCTGGGCAGAAGCAATCACTTTCTGGCAGATTCTGTTGACAACAAACAGCAGCACTTTTCCGCAGTGTCACACCAACCCCGCCTCTGTAGAGCAGTCAGGCAACAGCAGCATATGAGCAATTTACGTTGTCCCCATTCCTACCTGTGCCTTGCTGGTGAGGCTGCAGGCAGAATGAAGGAAGAAACAAGGTATCACAGTGAGAAATGTTTACCAACTGCTTTACAGTTCCCCAGGTTGTTAGCTCTTGCAGTTACAGGGACGACTTCTGATCTTAAACAAATGGCACAGGGTGTGAAAATTGATCAATATTTCTTTACCAGCACCCCCATTTTGAAAGTTATCTCCAGTATAGGGCTGAGAATCTGATACCCAGAAAAGTTCTCCAGGAGAACTATATTGATGCTACATTTAGTAAAAAAAAAAAACAGTAAGTGTGATGTTCCTGTGTTTACTTATCTCTGTTTGTTTTTTCTGCCTTCAATTTACAGGAAGGGGAAAACCAACAAACTAGATGTTAAATTACAGCGTTTCAGCATATGAATATTTTAACTTAAAGTGATACTACCTGTTAGACTGAATTGAAAATGGGTATTTTGTTCCTAATATAGTAACAAAAAACAGCAAACAAATGTAACTACAGCTACTCTTTTTAAACTCAAAATACTAACTCCATTATAAAGCTAGAGAACTCAAAGGAAAGCAAGAGTTGTTCAGATTTAAGTATTTTCCACAAGTAAACATTTTCATACATTGATAAAACAAACACACGTGTTGTGAATACATGCAAAAATGACTTCTCTTTCAGTTGGTGTGAGACATCTTACAGTCCTAATTCAGAACAGCATCTGTTGTCATGACGCTACTTGAACGCATGATAGGTTTTAAGCAAGTACCTAAACCTTAACACATGTTTAGAAGTTCTTGTGAATCACAGCAGCCAGAGGTAGACAGCATAATGGTGAGAGTAAACTATCTCTTCAAAATTATTGCTAGTTAAGATAGGAAAAACAAAATCCCTTTCTGAATTAACATGTGATGTTTATCATAACATTCTTTCTATTAAATATCTTACCTACAAGAGTTAGCATATAAGTTCTTTTAGTGGTGATTTAGCTGAATTACACACAAGCGTACATCACAGACTCTCAATTCCAAAAGACATGGTACTTCGGTACAAGTCTAGAACAAGAACAGCTTCATCTAAATCAGTTTAAATTAGTAACAAACATAAAACACACCATGAAACAAGTTACCTTGACGCTAACAGAGTTAGCCTACATCTACAAGAAAATGGTTGAACTTAAATCAATTGGAGTCAACAGTTGTACCAGCACTGGGAATGCCCTGTCCACTGAGACTGATGTAGCCCAGCAGAGCACCCCCTGCAACCATTCCCTGCAGAAACAGCCATTTCACATCTCCAGCCTTGCACTTCTATCCTCTTCTTGGAGATCAGTGTCCCCACAGGAGACATGAAAAACCATGTCATCAGAACACACTTCATCTGCTTCAGTGCCAAGCAGGTTGGCTAAATTCAGACAGCTCTCTTTGTAAATTAAGCCAGCCTTCGCACCACATTGGATGAGGGGTGTTCACAGCTCCCAAACCATTAATTTTAGATGGGGCAAAGCTGACTGTCAGCCACAGGGCGTCACAAACAACAAGAGATGACAATGTCTTTGGCCATTACAGCCATTCCTTCAGTGAAGGTCTGACCCATGTATCTGAAGCGATCATATATCTAGCCAAGGTGCAATTTGTACTAGCTTGATTTGCACTGGCATAGTGAAAGGTATCTGCTGATATTGCATGGACTCAGACTAGGAATATTCACTAATGAGTCTAATTTAACTAATAGTAAAAAAGTTTCAAAAGGTATTTCAGGAGTTTATTAAGAGCTCTTGTGAAACAACAAACGTCTGTCAAGAACCTTATACTGCTTTTTGCAGTACTTTTGGTAGAAATCTCTAATGCAGGCTTCTAAGGATTATCTGTGCTGTACAGTGGTAAAATTCTATAAAGTAGAGCCCCCTGTGGAAAACCCTGGTGGAGACAAGGCATGTAGGTAGAGTTGAGGCTTTTTAATCTTCATTATATACCTCTTGCAGTTTTTTATATACCTATTGCAGTTCTGCAGAACAGTTTGTTCTTCCTCGTGCAGCATGTGGTGGCACAAGTTTTTTTTTACGTTAAGAAATAAACTGGAGTTCAGATCTTCCTGCTTTAGGCTTGTTTCTGGTCACGGGCCCTTAAGTCTACCCCCGGCAGTAGATGCCCCCACTTCGCTCCACCCTTCAGCAGTACATGTAAATCGGGGGCAGGCCAGGGAGGTCCAGCTCGGAGAGATGGTCCCTGCCTGTCAGGATCTCAGTGAGGGCTCAGCGAGCGGTACAACTGGGAACTATGTTTTTTCGACGTTGTTATAAGCTGGACAGAAAGACAAAAGTTTTATCCGTCCTTGTTTCTCCTTCGCTTGTTACCGTTTTTGGTGTGAGGACCTCTGCATGCGACAGCCTCCAGTGACGGGCTTTGGACCTCTTCCTTCTGCTCAAGCCTTCCTGAAGGAAAAAGGACAGTATTTCAGGCTGCAGAAAAATGTATTGGGGAAATCACGTTAGGTAAGGCTGCCTGAGCTGCCTGGGACTTTCTCTAGCTGAGGGTGCTTTTCCTTTTAGCAGTGCTTTTCTTGGTTGATAATCAGGCCAGGAAGCTGAAAGGAACAAATGTACCTGGAACTGCGGGTGAAGTAAAAGCTAATGTTTTCCTCTTACCTTTGCTGCTTTTGTAACTGCTGGGAACAACCTAGCTGGGGTAAAGAAATGCACAGGAAAAGGCATTTTTGACTGGTTCTCAACCAGTAAATGTATGGAATCTGTAACTTTCTGGAAGCAAGTCTAATCTGTATGTCCTTGTTCTCTGCCCGCCCCACCCCCCAATTTTCAAGACTAATTTGAGATTTTTGTTGTGTTAATTCGGATTACTGTTGGCATAAAATATTTATAGTTTATATTATCAGTTGATAAAGCTTTGAAAATATCTCCCCCCCATCTTCCTGTTGGTGTTTCAGTCTTACTAGCACAAATTTATTTCAGCTATTTTGTTTTTTGTAGAATACTCTTCACTGTGACTCTGGTCTGGCAGGCTGTTCATTTAGGAAAAGGTAAGGAAGACTTCGTGTGTCTGCCCCCCCCCCCCCGCTCCCCGTGTTTCTCTTATACATTTACGGTATGTATTGCTTCATTACAAGCTACCATTCTTCTTAATATTTACATTTCCTGTCAAGGCCGTGAAAAAGAAGAACGTGAGGAAGATGTGAAAAGTCTCAATGTCACAGCACAAAAGCAGCAGCCCAAGAACGAAGGGACTATTATAAATGGTCTCAGTGACATGAATCAGAGTTACGAAAGCAGAAAGCAACAGAATTCCAGGGAATTGGTACCTTTCACTGGGATTACAGAGAGTAGGTAACATTATTTACTTTAACAATGCCATTAAATTGCTTTTTAAAATATTATATCACAGTAATGCTTTAACTGTTGTCCTGGAAGATTCGAGCCGGTTCGTTTTCTGTGGCCCTTCATTTAAATGATTCCCGTGGGCAATTAGGAAACGGTGATAAAAATTTAAGGTAGAACCGGGGATCTCTTACCTGCAAAAGGTGGTAACACAAAACAGGGAAGGGTACTAGGAATTAAGAAGGGGTTGGTCCCTTGGATTTGCAAAACTTTGTAAAATTTTGTAAAATTCTGTTCATTTCTTAAAATTCACCATATTTCATGAAAAAAANCACAAATTAAGTTTTAGATTGGTACTCAACCCCGGGAGTCTGAGGGAGCATTCCCCTCCCTTCTGAAAACTAAGCAACTCTTCCCGGTAACAAAGCCTCCTTTTTTAAAAATAAGCACTACTTCCCGGTAACAATACACCGTTTCTTAGTGTGACTGAAACCTGCCTCCGTCAAAGTGAAATATTTCACTTGAATATATGCTGCTGCTGCTCCGGGACTTGCCAGGCATTGCTTCTTGACCGTCCTGTAATCCCTAGTAGTTTGCTTCTAATCCTTAACTAAACAAACTGGGTTTAACTGAACAAACACTCCTAACAGGCAGATAATTTTATTGTCTCTAAAGACAATAAAACTAGATATCCTTAAGATCCTTTGGCAACTGGAGATACCTAAGAGAACAAGTGAGGAAAAGGGGAGGTTCGCAGCCCCTGGGATGCTTGGCAACTTCTGTAATATTGTCTTGCAGGTAAAAAACTGAACAGACACTGCTGCCAAAATGGAGGGACCTGTATCCTAGGGGCTTTCTGTGCCTGCCTAAAGCATTTCACTGGCAGATACTGTGAACATGATGAGCGGCAAAGGTAAAAACGAGGCCAAAACCCGACAGAGTGAGGGAGTGGCTATGGATGGTTTTCTGTGGTGGGATCAGGGATGTACCAAATGTCTTCCTTGTCCTTGACAGCAACTGTGGCAGCATTGCGCACGGCGCCTGGGTACTGAAGGGCTGTTGGCTGTGTCGGTGCGGCTATGGTACTCTGAACTGTCTCTCAGAAATAATGCACGATAACTGTGGTAAGGAATGGCGTTAAATCAACCATTTTTATCTTGTAAAAGAATTGCCTTCCGAAAAGGTGGGGTACTCAGAGGATGCTGTATGTGCTCTATTTAGACTTCTGCAGTGGCCTGCATTGCTTCAGAGAATGCATTAGTGAGATAGTTAATAATACTGCTGTTGCCTGTATAGTACATCAGGTAAAATACTTTGAGATCTTAAATCCTCTGCAGTAGGAAACTTTCCCCCATTTTTATTGAAAATTACAGGCATTAAAAGTTTCTCTGTTCTGCAAAACCTGCACATATCTATGACTTCCCACTTAACTAGGACAGTTTGTACAACTAAACTACATCCAAGCGTACAAAAATTGTTCTTAGATGATGAAAGAGAAAAAAACAGTAATATAAACTGGTGTGGTAGGAGTAGAGACCATTACTACACTAGAGGAACAAGTACAGAAAACTTGCATGCTCTTGCATAAGCTACTTAACACATAAATGGCAGAAAACTAGTCTGAACCTTATTTTAAGATCTATATCTTAATCTTCAAAATGTTCTTTTATGGAGTTCTAAGACTGAGCATACTCCGCAAAATATATGTAGTCATAGTCCTGATCAGTGTAAAGTAGTAGCACTCAAGTCTCCTCAAAAGCACTATTTTACCTTAAGTCAAGTCTGTGTGAAAATCCCTGTAAAAAGGTTTGAGTATTTTTGAAAACAGTGTATCAGCAAGCATAAAATCTTGAATCATTGCTTTACAGGTAATTATTTTCTGTGGATATCTCGCTACTGAGATCCAGACTATTTTCAGTACTCTGAGATTACAAATAAGAGTTTAACATGACTTTATCTCCAGTGGTAAAGTTAGTGCAAAATATTCTTGCCCTTCTCCATCCATGATGTCTCAATCCCACCCTGTGCTGTAATATACTGTCCTTCAGTTGTGCCAACATCACTAGTTAGCAGGGTAAGAAAACAACAGACCTAAATAGCTTCAAGATTCATTTGCACTCCAAGGAACTACCAGCCTCTTCTCTCCTGACCAGATTCCTATCTGAGTAGCAATGCATTGAAGCTGTGACTGCTGAGTTATACCACCAACTCAGAAGTAAATACAAATTTCAAAACTTGAGCCTCCCGGTCCCCAGGATGTGTCCTACTGTGTGATAAGCCCACAAGTCCAAAGAAGTAAAATGCAAAAGAAAGGTGGCATTCTTACCTTTGCAACCACAGACAACAACAAAAAAAGGAAAGAAAAAAGAAAAAAAAACCCAACCAAACAAACCAAAAAACACACAAATCCCACACAAACCCAAAATCCCACCACCAAAACTGCTTTTGCCTTGAAGTCTTCTGTATTGACCAATTATGTGTGACACCCAACTTACTAGTTAAACTCTACTGAAGAGTTAAATGTTCAAGTTCCCTTGGGTGTTCACCTTTGAATCAGCCCTACTGTTTCCCATTACAGGAGCAAAAGACCTAACAGTCCTCACCAAGCTCAGTAAAAGCAGTCTACTGCTTACTACTCTTAAGCTTAGCTTAACAAAGGCAATAAAGGTGGCAGTGGAGAATCATCTGCTCATCCTCTGAGCAGAGACCCAGTGGCTTTCACATGCATAAGGATATGGCTTTCTGCTTGTGCTAATAAATAAAAGCCCTTCTAGTTAAAGGAAGGGTTAAAAGGCTACACGAAGACTTGAGTGCATACCTCTGGTGAAGATCTTGCTCTTGCTTGGTATTTACTTTTGATTATTCTGAGATTAATGCCTGCAAGAGCTGATAAGTGCTATCAGTTGCTCCTCAAACGATCATTGATGGGACATCTATTCACATCTCTCCCCTAAGAATAGCCTCTTTGATTGGCTTTAACAGCTGATACCTTTAACTTAAGTACCTGTGAGATGTTGGAGGACTTTCAAAGTATGTTGAAAATCCTTGCGTTTAAAAATTTACATATTGTACTCATTAACCATTTTATTTTCTCGCTATTTTTTTTTTTAGAACTGAAATCAGAAAAGGAGGAAATTAACAGAATATATTCTAATGGGCTAAGATTACAGCAAACCATGTTTGCACTCGCTTGCCTGCTCACTGTCCTCCTGGAGCTCTGTTGCTGGCAGTTGTGAAACTGGACAAATCTTAGGATTGATGTAACCCTCACCATGAGTCATACAACTTCTTTCTTCTGTGAGCTACAGAATACACTTCTACCTACATGTTGGAGGAAGATTAAGATATATTCATTGATGCTGAAATGCTTGGATTATTATAAATTCAGATTATATGAAAGTGAAGTATTTATTATTATATTATTATTTTATTACTACTGTCAATGTCTTATTCTAATGGTTCTTTAGTTCTAAAATACCGATCTTCCAGTGGAAGCAAAAAACCCCCAATGTTCTATGCCTTCAGTATTGTAAATTATAGTAATTTCCTTTGTACACAGTACAACTATTTTAACAAATAAAGCTGACTTCATTTCTGAAGAGCTTTTATGTTTGCCTTTATTTAAACTTGAAAATTCTTATCTACCATTTGTCACTGTATTGTATCCTGTAACAAAACAGTAAGAAAAGGGCAAGGTAGAATGAACAATCTGAAATTTGAAGAGATAAGGAGGGGTTTCAGAGTAGCTATATTTCATACCCGAATATACAGAAGAACTCTAAAAGTTATATAGTCTTTTGGGGGTTTATTATTGTTTATTATAGCTATGCATAATCTTAGGCAGGAAGCGTGTTTCTTAAGAACACACAGTTGCAACTTATTTATCTTTTGGGGGTTTGTTTTAATTCACATCCTAGAAATATGAGCTCCTCTTTTCTTTTGAAAAGGACAGCAAGAGCAACTTCTTTGAACTTTTTCTATAGGAAACCTGTCTTGATTTATATACCATTTAAATATCAGTATTTCTAGGCTGTAAAATAAAAAATGTTTGTAATGTGTAAATGCATTTGTAATGCAAGTTTACAAAACACCAGAAATATGTTTGTTTAAAAAAAAAATTGCAAAGAGAAGCCTGAAATGTACCTTCATTCTTTGAATGTGGAGCTACCACATAAAAACGACCAGATTTATAATTTTGTTGGCTTAAAAGACATTATTGATGTATAAAATCCGTAGTGACTTTAAAAAGTTCAATATATTTAATTCTTAAAATTTCTTTATGAGTTTCTTTGGTGACACAAAGCAAGACAACAATCCAGTTATTAAGCAGAGAAGGATGCATCAGCAACAAATGGCATAGTGTTGTGGATGCCTTTGAATCTGACTGCTCAGTAACAGACTTTTATAAGGAGTCATTGTGTAAAAACATATTTATGTTAAATACTGCAAAGGATTCAGACTGCTCCTTTCCACACCCTAGACTTGACTGGAAAGAATAAAGTTTCTCTCTCTATGCTTAAGATACACTAGACCAGAAACAGTCCTTTTCTCATTATTTCCCACAACCTCATCCGTACCCATATGCCTGTGTTTCCACAGGCTTTGAAAAGGAGGTACTAGCTTAGGACAATTAAATATCAAAGAGAACAGCTGGAGGAAAATAGTCATGCCTGTATTTATCAGATGTTGAAATTGCAGGAATGCCATTGTGAAAACATCTTGGCTTGCCAAAAGCATACCTGAGAAGTCTGCAGGCAAACCAGCTTGTAATGTGCTTCAGATAGGCTTTGCTTTTTGAAGGAAAACAGCAATATATGTGCAAAGTACAGTAAAAATATATCTGAAGTAATAATTATTTTTTATCCCAACAGAAAACATACAGAGCCATAAAAGACTGCAATTAACAAAGGGAAAGAGTGGTCTAATGCAGGTTTTACAACAGAAGAGCTATTCCTGTTGCAATAACATCCACAGCAGATTTAATCAGGAAAAGTTGATCTGGAATAACTCCTTATGTAGATGAGTCTATATGCCTGCAAGAGTCACCCTGATGGAGCTATACATTATTGGGTCGGTATGACTTGAAGGATTAGAGCAATTGAAAAGTCTAGCAAAGCAATATTTTCATGCTGTACCGAAACATCAGTCCAAGGCACCTAATTAAAAGCAGCAAGGTACAGTTTCTGCCGTTTCAAAGCATTGCATGGGGAACTTAGCTGGGTAAGTGATTCTAATTAATGTCAGTGTAAATCACTACTCACTCTGAATGCTAGGATTTGAAAATTTTCTCCTGTGTACCTGGAAGAAGTGACAGAAGGTTTTTATTTGTTTGTTTTTAAGATAACAGTTCCTTTCTTCTCTCTATCTTATGCCATTCCATTCCATGTTGCTGGAAAATCTGAAAATTATTGCTTCAGGAGTGTTTTACATCTACGATACTATGGCAAAACATATCCTCAGTGGTGGTTAGTTGTGGAAGATATTTGTCTGGTCTTCATGTCAGGGCTCTGGAAGTAGCCATGAGTAGGCAGAACGGAGCAGAGCCTGTTGTCCTTGCATACCTGTGAAGCAGAGGCAGCCACAGGAGTTGAGTTTGAGGAGAAACAGGTATCTCCTTAAGTTAAAGAAAGAAAGAAGAGGAGAAAAAAAAAAAAAGGAAAAGCATTCAAAATCTGTCCCATGCATAGCCTCATTCTCAAATAAAAATATAACTAAGAAGGAAGAAAACAGAGACCAGTGAGGAACAAAGGAAAGCACACAGTCACAATCTTTGCTTAGGTTAAAACTGTCTCCGCTTTTATCTGTCTCCAGCTGTTTGCAAGGACAGATAAAAGAAAGCATTATTTTCCTCCCCTGCTACCATGTAGGCCAGGCCAACTTTCTAACACTGCAATTACAGGCACTGTGGTAAGGTTTGTTTATAGCAAACAGTGATGCTTGCTCTCCAGCCTCATGCTAACTGTTTATGGGCCACTCTGTCAAACATGGCACGTCCCAGCAAAATAGACATCTGTTGTCACAAGTTCATGCGTGTGCCCTCTCTATATGCAGCCACATTTGGGTAGGGCAAAGACCCTCAAAGAGAAATATTTATCAAATGCTTCACAGGCCCCAGAGCCGTCAGACATTTCGCTCTTCGCAGTTGACTCCAAAACTAAAACAAATGGTGCAACCCGCGACTGGCCTCCGCAGCTTCACCCCTGCAATTGCTCCAGCCTCCAACACTCCTCAGGGCACGCCGCTGATAAGGACCCCAGACCGCAGGAGCAGAAAAACAGTGGGGGCTGCCTCCTCTGTGGCCAAGGAGCCCCCAGAGCTGGAGCTCCGCAGACCTGCACAGGTCTGCAGGGGGATGCTGCCGTCTGCCCTTAGCACGCTGCCCATTTAGAGGAAGTGATTCCTTTTGCATAAAAGCCATCTAGTGCACCAAGGTTTCCTCATACAAACCTGAAAAAATAACTTGCAGGCACCAGATGCTGAGAAAGCATCACTCATTAGGCTTTTCGAGTATCTGATGGTTATCTCTCAAGGTGACTTTATTTCTAGCAAGGAAAGATGAATTTCTGTTGTCCCTGAGAAGTGTGAACGGCGCCAATAGGTGCCGATAGCCTTCCCTCGCCTATAACCGTGAAAAGGGCCTTTTTTTTCCAGCCAGCCAAAACAAAATCAGAAGTAATTCCCCACACTTGTTTACCCAGGGTTGGTTTTTTTAATTGGCATATTTAAGATTGCTAAGGTCTACCCACACACATTCTGTTACTCGTCTTTCATTGACTCTAACAGTGTGTCAGCAGGCTATGTGTCTGGATCATTACACCCACCAGTTTCATGTGCCTGAGCAAGTATATAGCAACTTTATATTTCGGCTTCCGTTTATTGGAAGGGTGATACAGCACAGAAGGCTGGCTCGTGTACTGAGCAGCCCTGCGAATTGCGAGTTATAGGCGTATGTCTTGTGGAGGCCTATCTAGTCACCCTGCAGTCATAGCCTGTAATTCACCGCCCGTCTCACCTTTTTACAGCACAGTCATGTATGAGTGTGGGAGACTTAACAACTGAGCAGCTGTATACTTGCGCTCTGCAAAATTACCCAAGTGTCATGAGTACTGCTTGTGATTGCAAAGCACATTCTTGGTCAGAGCAGACATTAAAACATGTAATTCCCTCCACATTTGGCTGATTGACCTTGCCCTTGGCTTATGCTGCTGTGAGGGTGACTTC
This sequence comes from Anarhynchus alexandrinus, assembly GCA_008711295.1. NCBI lineage: Eukaryota > Metazoa > Chordata > Aves > Charadriiformes > Charadriidae > Anarhynchus > Anarhynchus alexandrinus. The sequence continues at coordinate 1,586,607 of VUYV01000213.1, read as the reverse complement.
TTGTTAAGGGCACGAAGCTGCCGTATGCCACTAGAATAAAAGCAGATGCCTTATGCATGTTGAACCTAGCGTTTGTCTTCAGGTACATGCTGGCACAGCAATAGCTTTCATTAGCAGCTGTCTTCGTCTGCTGCAGCCCAACCACATCTTTACAAAACTACAATTTATAAACCAGCCTGTGAGGCTTCAGTTCAGATATTATTTGTATGATAATGTCTGGATGAAATGCTGGGAATGTACCACCAGGACAGAAGCACTGATAAAGGCTCAAAAGCAAACAGCCAGAAAAGCATCGGCATTACAGTCCCACTAGCTACAGAAGGCACATCGTCCTTGCTGAGCCTCCCGGCAGCTGGCCCCATGGACTCAGAAGATCTCTTTTTCTGCCAGCCAAGATACTGCTCTGAGCTTCACATGTTGTCTGGGACATACCTGGTCACCTTTCACTAGGCACAGAGACTTGTGAGCAGAAATAGACATACAGCCTATGAGGCCCCAAGCCACAAGACTGGGTCTGGCAGGACTATGGGACACATTTTCAACCCATCCATGCAGAGTTTTCTGTCATCAGACAGCACAACCGTGCTGAACATTAGCTTCCTTTACAGGCAATGGCATGTAATATCCTGCACCTCTTACCAGCAGCGTGTCTTTTGCCCCTTCTGCTTGTATCAGCCAACTAGAAATAAAGCTTTATGTGACTCGTCCTACTCATAAAGCATTTCAACAGGTTTTAATTAAGAGGAAATCTCATATATGTATATAGACCAATGAAACAGACAGTCCTGTCTCCTGTACTGACAGAAACTGTCTAGCCAAATTCTAGAAAATTTTGTGGGTAAAGTCATGCTTCCTGTTTTCGCACCACCAAGATTATGTCTTTCCAAAAAGTATGGAAAGGGGTACCACGAAAAGTTTAATTAAAGGTGAAGAAGTGGTACAATGCTTTGCAAAAGCAACTTTAAACAGAACAAGCAGAGAGTCAGGATCAAAAAGAATAGGTATCAAAGATCCTTCCCACCTGACTTTGTACATTAACTCTTCTGAAGACTGTGTCTTGGACCAAAAAGTTTTACAATAGAAGGAAGATTAACAGACTTGACAAGTCCCATGATTTACACATTAGCCTGTTTTTTCAGTCACAACATTATGTTCCCTCACCTTAATACAGCACCAGTAACGAAGCTGCTTCTTGTACAAGGAGGAAATCCCAGCTGGAAGAAAAGTGTCAGTAAACATTGTCTTTAGCTTTGAAGATAGATTATGAAGGCCATGTGATGACGAAAATAAACCGAGCTGTTTTCCTGTCTGCTATGCTGGGGTTGGTTTGCTAAATTTAGTCAATAACATTTATGATGCATATTGGTAACACAGCTGGAAATTTCCTATTGCTTTTAACATCAGCCTTCAGAGGAAACAAGAAATATAGGAATTCGGTCCATCCTCTGTGTGTCTCCCTTCCACCGTTCTCCACAGAGGCTATACCCCAGCTCTGTCCATGTGGACACGTGAGTAGCAACTCAGTGGAAAAAAGACTCATGCAGAAATGCCATGCAGTACAACATCTCCAGAACTGCAATAACATGCAACAAAAGCCAATTAAGTACATTCCTATGCTGTGTTCTCCGTTTATCTGAGCACATCCTCTTAGTGATATGCCTGTCATGAGTGATGTTAACCAAAAACAACTGCAAAAGTTCAACAGTAAGACATCAATGCAAAAATGCATGTAGGCCAACCTCCAGTCCAACAGCTCCAACAGTGAATCATCTACGCAGGTAAAACTATGTAGCAAATGTGAATTCCAGGTGCAAAGTATAAGCCCAATGCCGTAACTATCTCAAGTAGTTTGAGGTGATAACAAGACCACAAAGACATGTGTCTACTGTCCCCTTTGTACTGCTATTAAGGAGGGCCATGCTGTCAGCCATGTCCACTCACTTATCCACACAAAATTTTATCTTCTGATTTTATTGCCCTGGTTTCCAGCTAGACCACCTTTACTGACACAGAGACGTGGCAGAGACATGCAGCAAAGGTGAAGGGGAGCCCACAGTTAGACAAGCCAAAACTGGTTACATAATCACTGCTTTAATGCTAATAGCTTGGTTAGTTAGAAAGACTGCAGGTCTTATTTTCCAAAGAAGACAGTAACCCGGAATGCAGAGACAATGGAAAGAACTAAATGTCAATGGGCAGAAAATCTGCACATGAATTCCCGTTACAGTGTGTAAGCAGTACAACATCCCCTGGGGACAAGATAAAAATATAATTATGTATTTAGCAGTAGTGACACTGTTAATGGAATGTTACATGCCATTTTGTCATCTTCAGTTTGTAAAGGATATTGAAATTTGTAGAAGTTCCAGGAAGAAAGCCATATAGACATCATTTAAGGTATGAAAATATACACTACGACAAAAAGTATAGCAAGCTCAGTCCATTATGAAGGCAAGAATGACCAGTAACTTGATCCCCCACAGGATCACATGGGAAGATACTCAGTCCCATTACTCTATTGAACTGACAGAGCCATTTTCACTGTTTTACACAGAGGTGCCCCAATGCAGCCAGTGTACCTTTCACCAGGAGACAAAGATACCATTCATTAGCAGTGTTGAAAATTTAGAGTCATCCAGTATTTGCAGAGAAACCACTTACTGAAAGTCTATCATCAAGCCAATGAACTGGCACTGTTGCATGCATGTATGAAGGCAATTCTGGAGAAGGCTTTGATGCCACAATCACTGAAGGTGATACAAGTGAAGAAAGAAAGCCCAAAGAAATGGAGCGAAGAAGATGACACATTATTAGCAATCTGTGCACTGATTCATTGCAAACAATAGCATTAAAAGCCATGAACATGAATTGCAAGCAACACCATTGTGTTAAAACATGGCTATATTACTAGTAGAGTCTGCCTACAAGCCCTAACCAAGATGGAGATTTTGCTGTGCTAGGCACTGTACAAGTGCATGGGAAGAATGAACTGCCCTCAGCAACTGACAAAAACTGATGGATTATTTTCTGACAGTTAATAAAGTATCTGTCACCACAGAGTCTGGTTCCATACTCCAAGGCAAAACCCTTAGTGCGCACACACTCTGATTTCAGCCATTTTTATCAGCCCTGTTGATTTTGCTGTTTATTTTCCATCTTCTCTGTACTGCTCCTAGATCACACCACCGGCACAGGCGCCACTCACCAGGAGATGGCATCATCAGAAGTTAATAACACTGACTCTTAACTTTGCAGTCAGACACAAGTGTGACTGAATATGGCTCTAATGAATGACTTCCTGAGCCTCACGCTACTGATAAAACCTAACATACCCAAAACAAACCACAGCAAGTATTTGAATGCAAGGTGTCAGGTTTTCAAAAGTAATTTTTAAAAGGTGAAGCTGCTATTATCTGCTACTTGGGCTACAAACCGTATATCTCCCTGTATACTGAGCATACTGTCAGCACTTCGCAAAGGCTTTTGTCACATTTACTGAAGAATCAATGAAAGACAGTTTTTCCTAGCCAATTAAGACAAAGAAAATCTTAGGCCAATAAAAGAAGCATACAATTATGTAAAGGTTATCACAAAACTAAAGTTATGGGCAAAAATACATTATCTTTTCAAGTGGTTTTCATATCACCATTCCACTCGTTATATCGAACTTGCAGTGAGCGAATAAGCATGATCCAGCCTACTGAGGGGTGAGGAGTGGTTCTTGTATCACTCTGTGAAGACTTACAGAAAGTGAAATAATTACCTTTAATCTTACTGTTCTATCAAAGAGACCAAGGAACCCACTTGCTGGGTTAAGTGTGTCAGAAAGACAAATTATATCAGCCCTGTGTGCATGGATTCTGAGGTGCTGAATACTAATTTTAAAGGAGTTTTATCAGATAGCCAGATGAAACGAAGTAACAGGGACTTGTTACTTTTCAAGAGTATATGTTTTGCCTGGCTGCTGCCAATTAAAGTTTGACAGCATGGAAAGATACACATACGAAATAGGCTTGAATATGTTTGTTTTTGAAAAACACTGTTTTGTATAAAATATTCAGATCTTGGAATATTTTATAGAGTGGAGGTAGAAAACAGACTATTGCATTTTGATAATATCATTTGAGGACACCATAAATAAGTACATGATGATAGGTTAATTAAAGCACTTCACAGAAGTCAGCCTTATAGATGGATGTTAAAGAGGAAAATGTGTCAGTGCGTGAAATAATATTCCCAAGAGATAAATTAGTTATCTGCTGCATTTATTGTTTTTCCTTAACACTCTCATGCACTGACCTTGATATTCTGCATATGTGATTATCTTAGCTACAATAAAAATATTTCTTTAATAATTCAAAATATATTGAAACAGGTACTGCGGTATATACTGCCTGGTCTCCTTTACTGTATCATTTTGCTCCAGAATACTGATGCAAATTGCTGCTAGGCAAAGGGTTGCTCTAACCTTAGAAAAAGGTAGGGGTAAACACCTCTGCCTGTGATAACGTTCTCAGGAATTAAGAATAAAAAGGCACTTGTACTTTCGTTATGCCAGTGCATCCCAAATCACAGAAACATGAAGATCAGGAAAAATTGTATGGTGCTCTGGGCAGTGAACTGCCTTCTTTTAATGATTTCAGGAAAAGTCTATGCTGGATACCCATTTTCCAACTTTATACAAAATCCTTACAGGTACAGCTAGGCTAACATCACACCTGTACTGCTGTAAAAAGGCAGGAAAAAAACACAGGTATGTATCTCTTCTACCAAGAGTCTTACATGTATTGATATAATACTGTCTCACTGCCCATTCGTTCCCCACCAAAATCTACCCGCAAGCCCATAAACATTCTACAGGTGCTACCCCTTCATTTCCAAATAGTATAGTCAACTCATCCTCACCTTCAAAATGTGAAAGTGTTTTCTGACCAAAATGCTTCTAGCTGGCACACAGAGCAGACAAGCACTCATGGATCTGTGGAGGACCATGTCCCACAGACCCCACGCTTTACTACAACTTCTTTTTAAACTTTAAAGATCTGAGATCTGTTTTCTACCCCTTCTGTAAAGAAAAGGCACCAAGAAGAGTTAAGGGACCTGAGTTTCAGGAACAGCCTGAAGATAAGGGAGGCAAAGATCAGCTGTAGTAGCTAGTTGATAAAAAAAGAAATTTTAGTAACTTTTCTTTTAAAGGCAGGTCTAAGGAGCAATTTAGGAAAGCAGAAATGCAGGAGCAATAACATACTTCAAAGCCTGGTAAATGCTACTCCCCTTCTTTAGTCTCACCAACAGAAACATAACTTAACACAAAGGGATTTTTCAGCTGTGGCTGATTACTGCAACAGCCTCATAGAGCTGTTAGTAGATAACTAAGCTACAAATTTCCCACATGATACCTGGTCTCTAAATTGGAGAGACATGGATTTGACAGATGGGCCACTCGATGGATAAAGAACTGGCTGGATGGTCACACTCAATGAGTTGTGGTCAATGGCTTGATGTTCAAGTGGAGACCAGTGACAAGTGGTGTTCCTCAGAGGTCAGTACTGAGACAGATGTTGTTCAACATCTTTGTTGGTGACATGGACAGTGGGGTCGGGTGCACCCTCAGCAAGATTGCCGATGATACCAAGCTGTTTGGCGAGGTAGACACACCAGAGGGGAGGGATGCCAACCAGAGGGACCTGGGCAGGCTGGAGAGGTGGGCCCATGCCAACCTCATGAAGTTCAACAAGGCCAAGTGCAAGGTCCTACATCTGGGTTGGGGCAATCCCAAGCACAAATACAGGCTCGGTGGAGAATGGATTGAGAGCACATCTGAGGAGAGGGACCTGGGGATGCTGATTGATGAGAAGCTCAACATGAGCCAGCAATGCGTGATCGCAGCCCAGAAAGCCAACCACCTCCTGGGCTGCATAAAAAGAACTGTGGCCAGCAGGTTGAGAGAGGTGACTCTGCCCCTCTACTCCACTCTGATGAGACCCCAGCTGGAGTACTGCATCCAGCTCTGGAGCCCACAGCAAAGCAAAACCATGGACCTGTTGGAGTGGGTCTAGAGGAGGGCCACAAAGATGATGCGAGGGCTGGAGCACTTCTATGAAGACAGGCTGAGAGAGTTGGGATTGTTCAGCCAGGAGAAGGCTCCGGGGAGATCTTATTGTGGCCTTCCAGTACCTAAAGGGGGCCTACAGGAGAGCTGGGGAAGGACTTTTTACAAAGGCATGCACTGATAGGATGAGGGGGAATGGTTTTAAACTGGAAGAGGGTACATTTAGATCACATATTAGGAGGAAATTTTTCACTCTGAGGGTAGTGACGCGCTGGAACAGGTTGCCCAGAGAAGTTGTGGAAGCTCCATCTCTGAAGGTGTTCAAGGCCAGGCTGGATGGGGCTTTGAGCAACCTGGTCTAGTGGGAGGTGTCCCTGCCTATGGCAGAGTGATTGTAACTAGATGATCTTCAAGGTCCCTTCCAACCTAAACTATTCTATGATTCTATAACTTCAGCACTAGCTAATGGGGAAACCATGACAGAAAAGGAGGAAGTGATCATATAAGAGCAGTCACTTTCCGGGAAGTTAATAGGAGCTCACTAGTCTGAAGGGAAGGTACATTCAAAAAAATTCCCCAAAAAGGCTCAATGTCCTTGAAAATAAATAGTCAATTCCCTTAAAGTCTTCAAAAAATCAATTTAGAAATAGCATCAGGACCACTGGAAGACACCTGTAAAGGACGAACATCAACAAGTTCTATTTTTGTGATGAGGATCACATATGTCTCTCAACTGCCTACACAAGATTGTGAATATGAAGTCAACTGGGGGAGTTACAAGGGATTCAAGCTGCATTCTCAGCTCTGGCAGCCTTCTTGCCAGGATCAGAGGAGCCATTGGTACTGATTTCATGGGGCTTACTTTATATTGAAGGAGGTTACTATTTCAGGCCTATTTCTTTTATAGGGCCATTGCTTTACATAGTTACCTTAACACTGGCACGTAAGAGGGAGATTCTGCACTCTCTACATCAACAGTCTCCTTTGTCCATGTGACTTTTCATTTTCAGAGGTGCTAAGCACTCATGACTCATCAAAGTGTGTTCTGGCTGCTGACCCCAAGGCCACAAGAATATCTACATGATTTGTGGCACAGTTTGAAAAAAGAGCAGATGCTTTGACCAAGATCACCAGAGGACAACCCAACTAAAGACTTCTCAGAGATTTCCACATTTTCATGTCCTCACCCTACTAGTCTAAAGCACTCAAATTAATGCACTTCCACTAGGAGCTTCCACAGTCACCCAATGCCCTCATCCATGAGATGTCTCCCTGACAAGAAAGTCAGAGACTCGTTCATCTCTGAGATCTTCTTGAAAGTCAAAATGTGTAGCATTAATTGTATTCAAAGCCAGAAGGCAACCAATACATAATACAGCCCACTAGGGCCAGATTCTCTTGTCACATTACAATAGGTAGATTCCCACAGATTGATACAGTAGATTTATATGTATATGTATAACATAAGGGCCAGAAACCTTAAACTGTTAGTCTGTAGAGAGGACCGGAGAGAGGGGGGAAAAAAAGACTTGCTTTGAACATGAAGCAGAGCAGAAAACCTCTTCCTTGCTGAGTGGTGAAGCCCAGTGAGTACTGTGTTGTCCTGATCAGAAGAGACAATGACATGAACACTGACAAGAATAGTCTTCTCTTCAAGACAAACAATTTCTAAACACAGGTAGAAAGCAAAAAGTATATTGCCTACTGCTGCTTATATATCTTCTTTCAGAGATAAATAATCTTTCTGTACTTAGAAGTTTCTGATTTTGCTGGTTCATTTAATGAAGTTATTAATTCTTCTGCAAATCTGGCAGAAGAAGGATGTCTTTATCCTCCATTGTCAGATGGAATCATAGAATCATAAAATACCTTGGATTGGAAGACACTTTTAAAGGTCATCTAGACCAACCCCCCTGCACTAAGGAAGGACATCTTCAACTAAATCAGGTTGCTCAGAGCACCTTCCAACATGTTTCTAGGGATGGGGCAGCCTTCTCCTCATCCAGCTCTCTGAGCAATCTGTTCCAGTGTTCACCACCCTCATCATAAAAAAATTCTTCTTATATATAGTCTGAGTGTACCCTCTTTTCGCTTAAAACCATTACCCCTTTTCCTATGCAACACGCCCTACTAAAAAGTGTGTCCCCATCTTTCTTATAAACCCCCTTTAAGTATTGAAAGTCTGCAATAAGATACCCACAGACCCTTCTGTTCTCCAGGCTGAACTACCCAAACTCTCAGCCTTTACTCATAGGAGAGGTGTTCCAGCCCTCTGATCATTTTTTGTGGCCCTTCTCTGGATCTGTTCTAACAGGTCCATATCCTTCTTATGTTGTAGGCCCCAGAGCTGGACGCAGTACTCCAGGTGTGGTCTCACCAGAGTGGAGCGGAGGAGCAGAATCACCTCCCTCAACCTGTTCACCACACTTCTTTTGATGCAGCCCAGGATACAGTTGGCCTTCTGGGCTACGAGTGCACATTGTCAGCTCATGTCCCATTTTTCATCCACCAGTACCACCAAGTCCTTGTCAGCAGGGCTGCTCTCAATCCCTTCATCCCCCAGCCTGTATTGATACTGGGGGTTGGCCTGAACCGGGGGCAGGACCTTGAATTTGGCATAAGGTTCACATGGACCCACTTCTCGAACTTGTCCAGGTCCCCCTGGTTGGCATCCCTCCCCTCCGGCCTGTCAACTGCACCACTCAGCTTGGTGTCATCTGCAAACTTGCTGAGGGTTCATTCGATCCCACTATATCATTGATGAAAATATTGAACAGTACTGGTTCCAACACGCTCCCCTGAGGAACACCACTTGTCACTGATCTCCATCCAGACATTAAGCCCTTGATCACTACTCTGTGGATGCGACCATCCAGTCAATTCCTCATCCACTGAACAGACCACCCATTAAATCAATATCTGTTCAGTTTAGAGAGAAGGATGTTGTGGGGGGACCATGTCAAAGGCCTTATAGAAGCCCAGATAGATGACATCTGTAGCTCTTCCCTTGTCCACTGATGTAGCCAGTCCACTATAGAAGGCCACTAGGTTGGTCAGGCAGGACTTGCCCTTGGTGAAGCCATGCTGGCTGTCTCAAATCACCTCCCTGTTCTCCACATGATCTTTCCAGGCACAGAGGTGAGGCTGACAGGCTGGGAGTTCCCAGAGTCCTCCTTTCCACCCTTTTTAAAAATGGGTGCAACGTTTCCCTTCTTCCAGTCACTGGAGAGTTCACCCAACTGCCATGACTTTTCTAATATCATGGAGAGTGGCTTGGCAGCTACATCAGCCAATTCCCTCAGCACTCTGGGATGCATCTTGTCAGGTCCCATAGAATTCTGTATATCCAGGTTCCTCAGGTCATCATGAACCTGATCTTCTCTTACAGTGGGAGGGATTTTGTTCCCCCACTCCCTGCCTTGTGGTCCATCCACTCGAGAGGTGTGGGAAGAGAGGCTGCTAGTGAAGACTGAGGCAAAAAAGTTGAGCACCTCAGCCTTCTGCTCATTCATTGTTACCGGTTTGCCACTCATGTTCATCAGGGGTGGGATCTATCCAGATTTGTAGCTAGAGTAATAAACGGGAGACTAGTCTCTCCTGTCAAAGGTATTCTTGGCTCACCTGCTGGTGGCTTTCCCCTGTATCTGAACTGTGTGCTTCATCCATCAACACTTAATCTCCACTGTGCAGACAGCAAGGTGTTCATCTGCAGAGTAGCATCACAAGAGGGAAACAAACACAGGCCAGGAGCAGGGTATTAAGTGACCACCCCCCACGTCTCTCTGGTAACACTGCTGTGTACATGATGAACAGGAAGGGAGACAAGATGATAGTCCAGGGAGCAGAGCTGAAACGAGTGCAGGGATGTGCTTTGAGAACACCCCTGCACACTGACATGGTTGTGGAGAATTTTCTGAGTCTATTCAATCTTGTATTCAATTTTCTGCAAAGAGATATTAAATGCCTGCTCAGCTAAGATTATTTTCCGGATAATTCAACTCCAGAGCTACTTTAACACAGGTCAAACATACTAAAGAAGTTTTGCCTTCAAGTTAAAGTCATTGGATAATACACTTTGTCAAGGTTCTTTTGGTCCTCGCTAGGGATAAAATGGCTCCTTACATGAATTTGAATGATACATTTTATACATTAAACATTTTAAAATTTCATCAGCAATCCACGTGTACATAACAGGCAAAGAAAGAATTTATTCTTCTCCTGTTCAGAAAAATGTTCTTAGCCAATGCAACATACAATGTCCTTTTTTTTTTTTCTATTTGAAGTCACTGTTGTCCTCCTTCAACAACTATGGACAAAAGTTTCAACTCTTGGTACATAATACTAGTCATTTAAATCCATACTTAGAAAGTGGTCTAAGCAGTCTAATTGGCCATAGCACTCACACTTAAAACTATCTGTCATCTATACTAACTTGCATTAGCAATGTGCACTAATGCAAAGGAAAAGGAACAGAAAAAATATTTATATTTGCTTTCATCCCTCCTTCAAGTTTGGCTGTTTCACAGCAGACAGATCTGTGTCTCCAAACCATCCACACAGCAGGTCTGGCAACTAAATGTGCAGAGCTTTTGCAGTGCTCAGGATGCCGATGTCTGCTACTACATATTGGCCTGGGCCACTCCCTGCTCTCTTGTAAATAGGTGATCTTAATCTACCATGACTTAAATTTTACTTAACACATACCTGGTACCTTTGTAATCTTGCTAGCAATCTTTGGTCACTGAGGATTGTTTTAGTCAGAGACTTTTATAATGGCAGCTTCTAAGAGCTAATGGTCAGTTTGGGTCTCAGTGTTTACAAGAGACATGTTGGTGACAACCTTTCACATCCGACGTTACTTTTCATTGCTGGATTGAG
>VUYV01000213.1:1556845-1575446 GCA_008711295.1 Anarhynchus alexandrinus | reverse complement strand
TCAAGGTTCTTTTGGTCCTCGCTAGGGATAAAATGGCTCCTTACATGAATTTGAATGATACATTTTATACATTAAACATTTTAAAATTTCATCAGCAATCCACGTGTACATAACAGGCAAAGAAAGAATTTATTCTTCTCCTGTTCAGAAAAATGTTCTTAGCCAATGCAACATACAATGTCCTTTTTTTTTTTTCTATTTGAAGTCACTGTTGTCCTCCTTCAACAACTATGGACAAAAGTTTCAACTCTTGGTACATAATACTAGTCATTTAAATCCATACTTAGAAAGTGGTCTAAGCAGTCTAATTGGCCATAGCACTCACACTTAAAACTATCTGTCATCTATACTAACTTGCATTAGCAATGTGCACTAATGCAAAGGAAAAGGAACAGAAAAAATATTTATATTTGCTTTCATCCCTCCTTCAAGTTTGGCTGTTTCACAGCAGACAGATCTGTGTCTCCAAACCATCCACACAGCAGGTCTGGCAACTAAATGTGCAGAGCTTTTGCAGTGCTCAGGATGCCGATGTCTGCTACTACATATTGGCCTGGGCCACTCCCTGCTCTCTTGTAAATAGGTGATCTTAATCTACCATGACTTAAATTTTACTTAACACATACCTGGTACCTTTGTAATCTTGCTAGCAATCTTTGGTCACTGAGGATTGTTTTAGTCAGAGACTTTTATAATGGCAGCTTCTAAGAGCTAATGGTCAGTTTGGGTCTCAGTGTTTACAAGAGACATGTTGGTGACAACCTTTCACATCCGACGTTACTTTTCATTGCTGGATTGAGTGCAAGAGTTAAAATCAGGTTTCTTTCCAGGAAGCACACATAAGAGGAAGAATGGGCCTTCAGATCTCACATTCATGTTCTCCTAAGTCTCAGGCCAGCCAGAATAAAGTCTGGGCTGTCTTTTTAATGTTAAGTGATACAGTCTTAACAGGAGCCATGAAACAGCAAAACACAGTCTGCTTCTCAGTTCACTTAACTGGCCATAGTAAAGCACTGTAAGGCAGCACAGACGTGCCCTGAGATGTAATGCAACCACATTTCTTCCCTCTAATACACTGGTAGAAGGAAAGTGAGTGCATCTAAGCACACCTATTCTTGGCGCTGCGTTGAGTTTTAATTGAGTTAAAGCTGAGGTTAAGCTGGGGTACAGCAGAGGTACGACTACACCATCCCTGAGGTATTTACACAGGGACTCAAACAATGGATTTATTCATCACCATGAATTTTACTTTTAAAAGCAAATGAGGATGTGTAGGGACCGTCCTTCTTATTACCTTACCTTCTTTCCACCTTACCTTCTTCCCAAGTGAAATTGTTGAAACTCATCCAAAGTTGGTCTTGGGGAAGACTTGAGCCTCCATAAAGAAAACAGTAAAGTAGTATTTGCCTCTGTCACAGGTACAGAAGGGTCGGACGCTTAAGTTCTGGTAAATATTAGAAGAAGATAAAAAGCTACGCAATTCATATGCTACCTTAAGTCTCTACTTCCCTATCACCAAAGTATCTGACATCATCCCATGGAAATTAATACCAATAGCAAAGTCTTTGTGGACCTTCATAAATTCTCTAGCAGCAAGTTTGAAGTCTTCAACAGTTCCAGTTCATCACATTTAACTTTATCTAAATGAAACACCTAAAATTTGGCTATGTAGGAAGCTTAATGCTATAAAAAGACACGGAAGACTGCATTACCCCACTGAGATACTGTTCTCTCCATGGTTTCTATGGGCATAGAACAGCCCCAACCCCAGCTCAAACAGCTTGTGCACTGGAGCGCCCTCTGCACCAGCTGATTTTAACAGAGGATCAAAAACCCCTTTCAGTCATTAAACTGATGCCTGAGGGTGTCTAGAGCAATTGAGTTCCTAACTCCAGTGCCATAGCAAGATGGAAAAACATCCAGGCCAAATTTGCAGAAAAATTCAACACATCATCATAGAAGCCTCTCTGGATGGGTCCCTGTAGCAGTTCATTTGATATGGAATTTAACGTAGTTTCAAACACACGGAAATGCTGAGAGTGAACAGGTAACACCAGCAGCCTTTCCCTTCCTTTGTAGCAGAATTCCCCCCTGCAGTGCAAGGAGGCAGGCTAATTACACGTCCATGGGAAAGCATCTGTGTATCTATCAGCTCCAGTGGGTAAATTTCAGCCTGATGCAATTTAATTTGCTTGAAAACTTTACATTCCTGGAAAAATAGAATCACAAAAATGCTGCAGGCAGGCAACTAACAAGAGAACTACCAAAAGGTACCAGTGGATCTTACATATATAATTTTTCTGGTCTGTGTCACAAAGGCAATATCACGATTACAATAAGCACTAAACAACCTCTATAAATGTTTCATATGTCATGTAAGTGGTGTCAATAAGAAGTTTCATTCAGCAATAAAACATGTCAGCTCTTCAATCTGCTGCTTTACTGACCTTGAGATTGTCCTGTAAGAGGTATTATAAAGAAAACAATTGTGTGTCATAGACATGGATGATGCACCACCCAGAATGCACTCAGAAGAAAAATCCTGTGTAGATAAAAGGTGTTCTTGTGTGTAAAGTGGAATTGCAGCTCCTACTTAATGCTGATTTTTTTCTGTTATTTAAACAAGTCCCTGCTGCTTTCTCATTGCCCTGTCCAAGGCTCAGCCCAAGAGAGGATGAATGGTTTTGAAAATCTCAGTGAAATTAATTGACCTGTTCAGTTGTCCAGTCCTGACGATTTTTCCCATGTATGTTAATCCAGCATGCACCATCATATCCAGCAGGCAGGGTTAGAAATGTCTAAGCAGACTTGTTTTCTCCAGATGCACTTTCACAGGTGCCAGCGCAGCATAGCAGGGCTCAAATCACTGCACATGCAGCAGGGAAACGCTGGCCTTCCACACAGACGCACTGCATCAGCTGCAGGACAGTCCATGCAGGAACCTCCTACCTGTTGTTTCACTATGGAGTACTAGACCCATTAAAGGGCACAGTCTGATGGTATTCAAAGGGAGATTTTTAAAAACTCACACTGTAAATATTTACAGAAGCATCAAAAACAGTTAACAACCATCCTTCATGGGAATGTAAACATCTAACATGATCAGGCTCTTACCTACCATCGGAGTCATCTGCTTCATTCTGGAATTTGTGAAGCTTGCAGAGGGCTGCTAGAACTGCTGTGACCTATGCTGCTCATGGACCAGTAAGGACAAGGTCCAGTAGTGACAGAAATCCCTCCTCACAGCTTCCTGACTGCCATTGCATCAGTCAAGAATGAGAAGGATGTGAATATCAGGTGCATGGTGAATACAGAAAAAAGCCATCCCAACAACATGGCACAATGTCTGCTTTAAAAACTTACCTCTCTGGATTTTATTTTCTCTAGCATCTAAGAGAAAAGAGGTGTGAAATGTTTGCTTAATTAGTAAGTTCTTGTAGATTTTGTATAATGTCTTCTCCTTTCACCTCTTCCTCTTTAGCATCAGGTCTAAGAACACTCACAGAGTGAAGGGGCCAGACTGACAAAATATGGGCAAAACGTACGGGGATTACTTGTATAAGAGTAAGAGCTGGTTGCTACTTTTGTTTCCAACTCTCCCACACAAGAGCAACAGCACACAGTCAGAGCAGCCAGGCAGAATTTGATCGCTGCAGATAAGTAACACCTCAGGCCCTCCAAAGGTTTGCACTTTGTCAGTCATTTTACAGATTCTTCTGAGGTCCTTGCTAACGACATCAAGCAGGTGTTTACAGGAACTTTTGCAAATTAGAGATGAGTGCTGTCATACCAGCAGGTTATGGTAAGCAGCTCTGAGATTTGTTTATGAAGTAAACAAAGGCTGAGGTGCACAAACAGCCTAAATAATTTTCACTACATAAAAGCTTGCTTGACAGCTGCCCTGCTTTTGAGGGTAAGCTATGTCTTCCCAGTCACCTGTCACCTGACTGCTTCTTCAGATGTGGGTGGCCCAGCAGAGTACTAGTTCTGTCCAGGATTTTTGAATGCAGGTTATCCACCTATCCTGCATAAGAGGCTACCGTGAACGCACAAGTGAATTGTTCATTGTAAATACAGTCAGTGTGTATCATGCAAGGTGTATCTAATCTACAGCAGATGATCAGAGTGTGCGCAATGCCTATCACATTTTGGCTGTGCTTTACACAGGGCATCTAATCTGCACGAATGCAGAAATGTCAATGCATCTAGAGCATATCAGACCAGAAATACATGTTCTGGTCTGATGAAGTCTGGACACTGAAGTGTCCTCCTGAGATTAGATGTTTGCAAATGTTTAGGGAAAGTATTGCCTACATTGTAACAAGAAAAGAAAAGAAAAGAAAAGAAAAGAAAAGAAAAGAAAAGAAAAAAAAAGAAAAGAAAAAAAAAGAAAAAAAAAGAAAAGAAAAGAAAAGAAAAGAAAAGAAAAGAAAAGAAAAGAAAAGAAAGACAAAACCACACAAACAAACAAATAAACAAAAACAACAAACCAACTCTGATTTATGGCAAATTTAGATAGATGTGTTTAGGGAGAAGGGGATGTTACTCAAGCTCTGAGTCAAATGGCAAGGAAGCAGTTACACTGCTCTGCAGCACCATGGTCATTAGTATGACTGCTGTATCAAGCCTGGGCACCAAACTGTCTTTATAATACCATCTTATTTTAATATTCAGCCAGCAGATTATATTTGCTTGTGATTTCCAAAGCCAGCCAGAGTCTGATCTCGTTTTCCAAAAACAAAGCAATCAACTGTATCTATGATATGTTTTTTTTTCAATGCCATGCACATATCTAGGATCAAAAGCTCCAAGACCACATTACCTTTGTTATTATTGTATGTGCAGACGGAAGAATTGATTTCTGTGGTTTCATATGATATGATGTGGGACAACACATTGAAGAATGTCAATATCTTAATTTTTTTAAGGAGTTAAACAAACTGACCAGTATTTGGAAAGAGTTGAAATTTTCCTTTGCAGAGAAAGGTTGCAGCTGCTAGGTTTTCCTCAGGGTTTTCTGCTGTAAAGCTGACTGCAGAAATAATAAATAAGTAAATATGAACTACAGAAAGCATCCATCTAATGGCTGCTGCTTTTGCTACTTAGGATCTGAAAAATTACAACAAAGGAAGGTTAAAATAATCAGCAATGGTATAAATACTACTTAATCCAGCAGTCACATATGGTGTATTAGCAATGTAGATGGATTTAATGAAAACTGAGATCAGAGCATACATCTGTCATCAACCAAACCTACAAAATATTTTTCTCAGAGTAATTATATAAGTGCTCATCTGTAATAGAGTTATAACAACTCCAAATGGTAAAACTAGTGCTGGTTTAATGCATTTCGTCAACTAATGTTAACCAAACAGACAATTCCTATGACAATTGCCTGGAAGAGAACAGATTGTGTGATAGGTCATAATCAAGCAACATCCTTAGATTAACAGCTCCAAAGTACTGCATACTTCTGTAAGTCACCCTGTAATGCAAAACCAAGTGTGATTTGTCACACCATTTCAGCCTCCGTTACAGCTAAGATAGTAGTGTGGAATTTTTCAAGCTTCACAGGAGGAATATTAAAATGGATAATACTAGCATGCATTTTAAAGAAAATTCTCAGCACTTGCCAAGTCATGCTCTCTGAGGTATCTGCCAGTGTGGGAGGGATGCATGCTCTCAAGGGGGCCTGTGTTTCATAGTCATCTCAGGCAGGGGGCTGCAAAGTTCATTAAATGATCTTATCTCACTGCTGGTTCTGTTCAAAATAGCCTTGATATGATGAAGGATTTATGTTACCCCCACTTCAAATAAAAAGTACCGAGGGATGCATTTCATTACTGCCCTGTGACACTGGAGAAGCCAGGGCTGCAGTGGTAATATTCCTCATTTGTTTGTGTCACACAGAGGATTTATTTGCAGGAAGAGTCCAACTCCAAAGGTAAGTAAGTATCTGGGGTTTGTAGCAAGTTTTTCATAATAATGTCAACAAGAAATGCGTTTGTTCTCTAACTTTAATTCTCATGAAAGTATATTCTAGGAAAGATGAGAGTGTGAGGAAAATGCCAGGGAAGAGTGCCCAGTTTAGCAGCATTCTAAGGAAGCTGAGTAGCATCGATATAGAAAAAATATTTACAGGCAATTTCCATGCCACAACCCTGGATAAAACACCAGAAGATGTGGCTGTACATTCTCAACTGATGGGCTAAACAGTAGCCAAGGTTACACACACACTCTTCTTGCAAAGTTTTTTTAATAGCGATCTGCTGCTGAGAGGCTTTTTAATTTAATGGTAGACACCTTCACATGAATCAGGATAAGTTTCTCTTGCAGATTTTGTCAGAACTGGATGATCTAACGGAGAACATGAGCCCTGGGCAGGATATGTCTTCTTTGATCCCAGACCATCAAGTCCTCCTGTACTTAAAAATCAAACAACAAAACAAAACCTATTCAAGATCCTTGACTAATAAATATTAATTTATGCTATATACTTGATCTTATGAATTAAGCAGTTCATAGGATCAGGCTTCAAATGTATCTGGCAGTGGGGAAAATCTAGTGATCAGAAAAAATATTTGATCATGTAAGCAAACTACAGCTGCTTTAAATATGCCTTAGATGTTGAAAATTAAAATCGAGAGGCTGTTGGACAAATCTCAGGAAAGCTCAGGAAAGGTATTTGGACATTCTGTATGGCACATGCTTATGAATGCCTGTTTGCTTGATGCTTGCCTCTGTGTGACTGCCACCACAGACCTGTTTGTGTGTGCCAGTGACAGGATGTGTGGGAATGCAGGCGGCCACCATGGAGATCCAAGTGCAGGGAGTAGGAGAAGCTGGGGAGCAGAGAGGCACTGAAAAGATGCTCCAGACAGTACTGTTTACAAAAGAAAAGCATTGATAGTCTGTAATGCCCAAGTGCAAATTGAAAGAGAACAATACAGTACATGTGCAAAGCCACACATCATTGATGAGATTCACTAATGAATTTTTGAAAGAGACCAGCATAGTGTTAGGGACCTGCATGCACCAGAAGACCGTGCCAGCCTTCCCTCATCCCCAGGCTGGTGCTCCAGGTCAGCCCTGAGAGGTGCAGCTCTGTAACTGGGCACCAGAGAAAGAGCTGTGAGAAACCTCTCCCCATGTCTCTCCTGAGCGGCACCAAGGCTCAGGAGGTTCATGAGATAGACCACACTATCCAACCTGCCCCACAGACAGAAGGGTACAGGACATGCTTTCTTCTGCCCCCAAAGAGTTTCACCCAGGGTCTGAAGACCTAAGTTAGACTTGTAAATGGTATGCTTCCCCAGGCAGGATCTCAAAGCAAACCTCAATCAGCCCTTTGAGATGTGAATTGCTGTCAGCTGCAGAAGCAGAAGATAAGTGATGTATCCAAGACCCAAGGAAAAACAGGGAAATCATGGCTGTGATTACTAGTTCAGTTCTCTCAAATCAAAGCAGATTTCTTATTGTTTTAAAGTAAAACACAGCATTAGCATAGATAGTCTACTCTCCTATACATCGTGCAAATTTTTATTAATCCAATGCATTTATATAATAAGCACAATCACCAAGCAAGGTCCATGAAAAGGCAGATGAATAAAATATTGTACTATTTCCAGGAAGATGCATAACACCCTGAAATCTCTGACCAATTTTGCTATAGAAGCAGCACATGAAGGTGGAAAAAAATAGCTTTCCTGACTTGTGTAGATGCTTTGTAAATTTTAAAAACCATTTAAAATAACGATTTATGTTGTACTAGAGGAAAAAAAAACAACCCACACTTTTCTTTATATACCATTTTCTAGGTAAAACACTTGTGACTTCCAATTCTCTCCATGAAACAGTGTGTTTCTTGTGGTGGTAACGGTTTCTGATAGAACCAATGAGTTCCAACTTCAAATTATTGATTTTTTTACTTACAAAAACGTCATGATATCTCATTGAATTGATCTTACATTACTCTTTTGTTCTACCAACATAATTTTTGAGTTCCAGGTAACAGTGCTAGTGTCATAGCTTCCCTACCTTTGTAAGATCTCCTTTAGCAAATTGAGTCTAAATAATATCAACCAGCACTAAAAATATTTAATCTAAAAATAAACAATTGCCTTTATTTTGTGTAGGATAAAGCCTTCCTAGAGTTTATCCAGCTATTCCTTTTATTTGAGAGCACCTACATTTGTTCACCAGCTTGCAACCAGGACTCTGTCACAGATGATTACCAGAGAGGCTCTCGTTATTGTCCTCCGGAAGGATTGTCACTAGATGCTCAAATAAAGCTTCATTTAGTCCTGGCTGTTTCAGGCTAGTTAAAGTCAGACCTAACTGCAAGACCTATAAAAGTGCTATTACAACTGCCTATATGCTTTAACAGTATATTTCTGCCTACCTGTTGTATCATACATACATAGAGATTATTTGTTTGGGCTGCTTTGGAGGCTCCTTGCATGAAGTCTTTTCCATTCTTCTCTTTCCCTATTAAACATGGTCCCTTTTGGTAACTACTTTGAATGAGATTCCAAGGCATGAAAATAAACTGTACCCAGGTGATAACTGCTGGCTCCAAAGACGCGATACAGGCTTAAGTACTGTTACTGTCCTCTGAAAAAGGGTTGAAGTAAGAGAGGAAAATAAAGAGTTTCCATCACTGAGAACATTTTAGCACAGAAACTTTATCGTAGGGCAAGTGAAATACTGATAGACTCAGTTTGATATCTCTGATTGTCCGCACAACCCTGAAGGTTTACGGCAGCAGTTTTGAAATGGATAGCAGGACAGAGGTGAATTCAAACACCTATACACAATGCATAAAGACAAAGGAAATGAGGTGGGTTATTTTAGCAAAGTTATTGCGCAGTTCCTACAATCATTTCATGAATGGGCTCAAATAGAGGGTTTGAAATAAAAGGTAGTTTAAGGTAGGTTGATTCTACAGTTCAGAGAAGCAAATGCTGGTGCATTGACACATGTGTTTATCAAGGATATAAAAAGATTAGTAAAATAGTAATGCAGAAATTCTAAGTTCAGTTGTTTTGATACATATTTGAGTGTTCTCTAGTATTAAGGGGAAAGAAAATAAAGAGGAAGATTGAGGACTGAGTAAAAGAAAATTCAACACCAAGGTATCCATACGTTAACACAAAATAAAGCTTTAGGAAAGAAGGACAAGCTTGGGCAAAGCTCCTAGTGTGCCTGAGCAAGCACACACAAAGAAAATTCCACAGATAACAGACAGAGAAAAGGACCAGTTCCCGCCCTCCCCCCAAAACCAAAAACCCATCCAAACCTGTAACGCATAGTACTGTACACACTGGAGTCTCAACAGGGTTCTAACATTCTTCTAAATACTGCAAGCACCAGATATAAGGTGAATAACAATGAAAACTAACTCCTAACTTCTATTTTACCTGATTTAAAACTTTTTCCTTGGGATTTTTTGCTGTGGGGAGGGGTGTTGGAGAGACACATCTATAAAATCCATTCAAGCCAGCACCAAGAATCTATGCAATCAAACCAGGAGGCAGAGCATTTAAAACCAATAAAGGATATGTATATTCTGAAAGCATACACTTGGGTTCAGTCATACCTCGTGGCAATGAGTTCCACAACTTTGCCTTATTCAGGAGAGATATTCACCCTCACATATATAGAAAAGACACATCCACAATACATTAAATAGGAATTCATAAACATTCAGAAGGATGAAGTTGTTGTGCTTTGGGATCACTTCTGATTAAAGAAACCAGGAGTCATTATTTCCTGGCAGTTTATTTTGGAGACTCAGGGATATCTGGGAATTTTGCATGCTGCTCTTCAGAAATAGTGTCATTCTCAGAGATGACAATCCTGGAGTGGAAAGTCCATTAGTCTAATGCAGATGGTTATTACTGTATATTTTTCACAAATTTCTAGATTATTCTTAGTACACAAAAGGTTTTAAAGGGTAGCAACTGCTACCTGGGAAGAGAGGTTTGGGTTGGCATTGATGTATATGTGGATATCTATAGAATACATATATTTTATGAAAACACATACTTTTGACCTGGAATTGGTTACCTCTAGCACAGCTGGAGGTGTTCAGCTGTACTTGCAATTCACAGTACAGAGTGATGCCAATGCTTATACATCCAGCTATAATTTGCTCAGAACCTGAAAATACGCTCACCGAATTTCTTCTCCAAAAGTCAGACTCAAAAACTGTGCTTCTGTCATTTGGAGGCCATGAGTTGATATATGGAGGTTTTACAGGCAACCACAGGGGAGTCACAGGGGAATCCCAGCAAGAAAGGGACCTCTTCAAAAGGGCTGCTTTTGTTCCCTGCTCATAGAGTCTTTGTAACGTGTCTCTGAGTCTTTCAGAAAACAGCCAAATCTCCAAATGAAATTATGTAAAGATTACCAGTTCCCAATTTTGCTTTTCTTATGATGCCTGGCAGGCGAATGGCAGCAGTTTCTTCAAGCTTTTCCAAGCTAGCCTTGAGGGGCTTGTTTACTAGCTCTCTGTGGCTCTGATTAAAATAAATTACAAATAATTGCCATGGATTCAAACAACGCATGAGAGAGCCCTAAATATTTGTTAAAAAAAATAAATGTTCTGGAAAATATTATAATGGCATGTTCATGCAAAACCACACAGCAATTTGGACAGAAGCATGGATATACTTATTCCATATTTAATGAAGTCTTGAAAGTAATGATATGATTTTCTGGCTGTAATGTGGGATACAGGGGCTTGACTGTTAGCCCGTGAAGAGTTATCCAGAGACAGATATTCTTTTCCTAGGATAAGATTGACTCCAAAATTTATTTTTAAGATGACATTAAATGAAGGGGGAAGTGCAGAATGAGCACAGTTATATAAATATATTCAATTACATTGCTCTGTTTTGAAAATTGTAGAAGAGGGACAAATATTTAATAAGCAAGGTGGCTTTTGCAAGTCAGCATCTTATAAAATTATGTACATACTTTTACAGATATAAATTTTCTTCATTCCCAAATAAAGCTAAGGTAAGTGTTATAATGATTAACAGCCAATCACCAGAGGTATTTTTCTTCATTGTTTTAATCTTAAACTACAATGGTCACTTTATCATTTTATAGACATGAAAACAGTGAGTAAAAATCCCACTAGATCTGGCAATTTTTAAATTTCCTTTCCATTTATGAGTGCAGTAAAAGGTATCTTAATCATTAAGCTAGAGAATACAACAAAACTGTCCTGCATTGTGAGCTTAAAGGTCACAGGCAGATGGAGGTGAGAGATATTTGAGGTCAACAAATAAGAATTCAAATCACTGCAGACAGCATATCCTCAAGTGTCAGAGCTAGGAATGAAAAGCTTAAATAGTGAGTCATGCCCACAGTTATCCTGATCCTACAGAAAAAAAGACTGTGTGACTCTAACACTGTGAAAATCCAAAACAAGTATGTGCTTTAGCCATGAAAACAGATGAGGAGCCAATAACTTGTCCTATGGTTGTTTCAAATTTCTCCTTTAGAGAAAATGAATAGCCAATACATACGTCATGAAGTGCGTGGATGTGAAACTAGTGACCTGAGAAACTTCTGGGAAAAGACTATTGAACAACAAACTCGGTATCTGCAAATTGAAAAAGAACGCCAGCGAAGAAGTGCTCTGACAAAGTGGGTAGTTTGCATCCAGAAAGGTTATTTGAGTTTCCATTGTAATTCTTTTTTAAAGAAAAGTTATACCTATAGTTAAGTCATGCAATGAAAGCTGAAAGTATTTTTCTTAGACTTTTAGAAAATAATAAAACTTCCCAAATTGGGATGCTAATGCTAAAGTGCCTAACCTATGGCTTCACAGGATAAGAGAATAATTTACTTTTGTTCCATAAATGGCTCCATAGTGTGGAACTTTCTGAAGTTATCAGGACAACCTCTAGCAGTGCAGGCTTGTCTTGAACATCAAGGCTTATGTTCACAGGAGAGCTAGCACAGATGTGTACTTGGCCCACCTTCTTTCTCTGTGGCCTTGTTGTCACAAGAATATAACTTGAATTAATTAAGACGGCTTAATTTTCATAATGTAAATCCATAATAAAGCAGACCATCCAAGTGTACTAACTGACCAAGGCAACCATCATTCATAGCCTTATTTACCCCAATCAGTCATATTTACCTTAATCAGCCACAATGAGAAAGACCAGTCTGCAGCAACATCAGTACAGTTTTAATTTACATGAAGTCTCCATAAGTTGAATGCACATGCAAAGATGGCTGTTTTGGCTTGAAATCATTCAATGAGAAAACATTTTTTCAAAATCTCCCTCATACCTCTCTTTGGATTGATGCTTGAAAAAATACAAGCAAGGATGGCCTTGCATTAATAACCCTGGATGAAGGAACATTGGAATTAATCTCTAGCGTGTTTTACCTATTTGTAACTAACCTAATTTCAATGTCTCAGCTCCTCCGCTGTGAAATTCCTGTCTTTTCTATTTAAGGCAGTCTTTCTGTGGTACCTAGATACTACCAAAAAGAAAACAAAGTGACACCTATCACTTAAAGCTGTCTGCTGTGGGTCTAACAGAAGTTACAACACGCACAGTGCTTCCAAGCCAGATAGTACTCAGAAGCCTCTATGCAGTACTTTCTTTAAATGCATTTCTGAGGAGGAGGGGGACTGGGGAAATGTTGGGTGATGCTACCCAGCAGGTGGCAGCAGGCAATCTCCCGTGGAGATGACAAGTCACTCTGTCACACAGAGGCACTCGAGAGAGGGCACAGTGGAGATTAAAATTAACCACAAAACTCAGGTGAGCCCTCATCGGGATTTAAGAGCTAGTCCTGAAGTGCCATCCAGCAAAGTACTCTAAAGGGGCAGGACAGTTTGCGTGTCAACTGGGAAACAGCAGCAAGGAATAGCACCAGTGGAAAACATGAAGAGTATAAACCTGTTCCCTGTAAAAATATGGGGACAAGCTGATCCATGTTTCTATCCTTAGGCTCAGAAATGAATGGATGGAGAGGCTGGAAAAACGGATAAAGATGTTGAGGACCCAACCTGAAGATCCATCTAGCTGAAGATCCCACACGCATTACATGTTTGGGGGAAAAAGAAATTTGCTTTGTAGGAAAGCATGATGGTGTGATGCAAAAGCTTAAGTTTTACTTTTGGCTTAAATGAGGTATAATTAATTAGCTGTCATTGTTAGAAGTTTCATATGTGAAATGTTTATTGCTGCTTTTAAGATTATGCATCCATCCCGTCATTTGATAAACAGAGATTGAAGTACTCTGAAATCTTCAAGGCTAATAAATCATGGTTCACTGAGCTGTAGATGTCTGGAAAAAAGAATTTAGTTACACAGTGATCAGCAAAAGCATTTCCTCGACATTTTAGGTTTCTGTATAGACTGTAATCTAATGAAGTTATTTTCTTTCAAAATTGTTTAATGGACAGCTGAGGTTTTAATCTTTTTTTAAAACAGCAGACCCCAACTCAGACTGAGGACGAGGGGACGTGCACAAACAATGCCACCATTCCCCAGTTGATTAGAGGAGCCAAACTTGATGGGAGTTACAGATTCTAGCTGCCGTATTAAAAGGCTGTGAAGCTGATAATATGTATCCTGAGACATAGGCTCTGTGAGACACCAACAACAGTTGCTTAGTTTAATTAGTAAACCCACACTAGCTAACTTGAGACACGACATCAGCAAAGACAAAGCAACTTGAATTTTTGAGGCTGCTTCTGGTACCTGACCCGGCTTGTCTAGAGCTGGACTGATACCTCTGTTTCACAGAGCAGCTTGATGCATTTTCACAGCTTACCGTCATCATGAGTGATGAGCTTACTTTTACCTTTAACACTTTGCCCCTCTAGGACCCAGTATACATTCCTTAACAACCAGTAACAACCAGTACCTTCAGAAACATGGCAGGTTTCCTCTCCCACGGTCGCCATTAGTCAAAAATATTTCTGGTTCCCTTCCTAATGCTTTATTGGGAAAGGTGGCATTTCCTCCAACAATATCAAATCATTTCAGTAGGCTGGTGTAATAAAAGTGCTTCCTTCCCAGGGTGACTGCTTTGTTGCCACCAGAATGCTTGTATTGCGAAATGGGTTGTTTTGAGCATGCTAAAAATCTCTTCACTCAGTTGCTTAACCTTTTAGACCTTTTTTATGAGACCATTTCACTACTTCTCTGTTAAATCATATTGTTTCAGAGGAAAGAATATTTGAATAGCCAGTGGACCGAGAGAAAAACAGCAGAAGGGTTTTGGGTTTTGAAATATTTAGAACATGTCTTCTTTTTAAAGTAAAACAAAAATTTGAAATGCTATTTTTTCTCTCTTTATCCATCACCTTTTAAATTCACTTATGTGTGTCCCAAGGTCAAACCAAACCTATTATGGGAATTTAAAAATGTAAATAATGTTTGGGAAGACTGAGAAATCCATGAAAGCATGAAAAAAAGATAAACTTGGAACATGTACTCAGAAATCACAACATCAGCAGATATATCACCAAACTTGAGAGCAGGGTTTGCCTGCCAGCTGAAAAAAGGTGCTAAACTCATGTTCGTCAGTTCAGTCTTTCACTTAAGCAATTTTTAAAGTGACATCAACTGTGAATACACAGGATAACAGCATAATTACAATATAGCTGTGCTTTAATAAACAACCACCAGGTATACACACAACCTAATATTCGGGTTTAGGAAAAATTAGACTTCTTTGAAAATGCCTGTTCACACACTCCAATTTTCCCATCATCTGTCTGCGCCTTCTGCTTACTGAAGCTCTACCTGAACTCCGTCATAGAATCATAGAATCATAGAATGGTTTAGGTTGGAAAGGACCTTGAAGATCATCGAGTTCCAACCCCCCTGCCATAGGCAGGGACACCTCCCACTAGACCAGATTGCCCAAGGCCACGTCCAGCCTGGCCTTGAACACCTCCAGGGATGGGGCCTCAACAACCTCTCTGGGCAACCTGTTCCAGTGCCTCACCACCCTCAAAGTGAAAAACTTCTTCCTTTCTTCGTCATGAAACGACATTTATTTTTATACCATTTTGGTTGAAATTAGAGTTTGAACTGAACTAAAGGAAACATTTTGCATCCCCCCATTTTTGTGTTACCACACAAGGTGCAAACCAGAGGGAGTCAGAGCTGGCATATTTTTAAAATGAAAGAGGTATCCTTGGAATAAACTTTTCTTTGCATCTCAGTTGAGAACCTTCTTCTCCTTTTCTCATAAAGTAAGTCAGAATGAGGAATGTCCATGGAGAGCCAGGAAAAGACATGCCAGGAAGTGCCTCCCATCTGAGTCCCTCATTGCACATCTCATATGGTTATGTCACTTAAGAATACTTTGGAATACGTCCCCATCAAGCCAGGACACCCCAAAATCATAGCTTTAAAATGATAAAAAGGAACTTATTTTTCGCAGACTGCATCTATTCCAGACCAAGGCCAAGAGGAGTTCTGAAAACATATTTCCAAAATTAAGCCACTTTTCTTCTGAGCTTTGCAATTTCACCTTTAGAGTCTAGATGAATTATTTCAGGCTCAGGTTCCACAGCATTAGATTCAGGACTTCGAGCCATGTAATCTTTATTTATCTAAGTGCTAGCAACATGTTTTGATACAAACACCACCATTTTTGCAGGGGCAATCTAGCTAGGAGTTTTGTAAATTACCACCTTAAGTGAATACATATCCAGAGAAAGAAATATAATCTAGAGACAATCAGCAAAAATAAAGAAGTGTGGTAACACACAATTCAAATCTAAATGTCAAGAAACAATCTCAATCAGAAGCTGGAGCAGACTCCAAGATGAAAATGGTTCTGGCAATTTAAAAACACAAATATATAAATCTTTAATTTACCTTGAAGGTCATAAGAGAAATTAAAAGGAGGGGAAAAAAAGTAAACTGCAATTTCTGTAAGACTCAGAAATGAGCCATAGTGTTGTAAAAAGGATGACAGAAACCTGACTGCGGAACTGGAAAAGTCATCAGCTGAAAACTGATAAAATCAGCTGGGTTTTATAAAATCATTATGTTTAGAGAGGATGCTTAGATGTTGTTCAGACTATTTTTCATCAATATGCAGTTTCAGAGCAGTGCAGTATTCAGTTAAACAGGTTAAACTTAATAACTCAAATGTTATTAAAACAGCTGCTTGAAGAAACACAGCTCAAGAAGTGGGCCCATGTGAACTTCATGAGATTCAACAAGGCCAAATGCAGGGTCCTGCACGTGGATCAGGGCAACCTCCAGTATCAATACAGGCTGGGGATGAAGGGATTGAGAGCAGCCCTGCTGAGAAGGACTTGGGGGTTCTGGTGGATAAAAAATGGGACATGAGCTGACAATGCATACTCATAGCCCAGAAGGCCAGTTGTATCCTGGGCTGCATCAAAAGAAGTGTGGTGAACAGGTTGAGGGAGGTGATTCTGCCCCTCTGCTCCACTCTGGTGAGACCCCACCTGGAGTACTGCGTCCAGCTCTGGTGTCCCAACATAAGGATATGGACGTGTTAGAGCGAGTC
This sequence comes from Anarhynchus alexandrinus, assembly GCA_008711295.1. Lineage (NCBI taxonomy): Eukaryota > Metazoa > Chordata > Aves > Charadriiformes > Charadriidae > Anarhynchus > Anarhynchus alexandrinus. Next base: position 1,558,907 of record VUYV01000213.1, on the reverse strand, counting down.
CTGAGGAGGGCCACAAAGATGATTAAAAGGGTGGAGCACCTCTCCTATGAGGAAAGGCTGAGAGAGTTGGGGTTGGTCAGCCTGGAGAAGGCAGGGCTCCGGGGAGACCTTATGGCAGCCTCCCAGTACTTAAAAGGGGATTATAAGAAAGATGGGGACAAACTTTTTAGCCGGAACAGTTGCAATAGAAGAAGGAGTAATGGTTTTAAACAAAAAGAGGATAGATTTAGACTAGATATAATGAAGAAATTTTTTGTGGTAAGGGTGGTGAAAGAGGTTACCGGGAGAGGTGGTAGATTCCCCATCCCTGGAAACATTCAAGGTCAGGTTGGATGGGACTCTGAGCAACCCAATCTAGTTGAAGATGTCCCTCCTTATTGCAGGGGGGTTGGACTAGAGGACCTTTAAAAGTGTCTTTGAACGCAAACTACTCTATGATTCTACGATTTCTCTTTATTTTTTTGTATCCATATTTTCACATGGCTTTTGAGTATAACAGCAAGAGATTTTGAGCTATGCCAATACAATTTTATTAGCTTTGTAGCTAAAATGTGGTAGATACTTGCTCATCTTCCTAGCTTTCATTATTTTACCATTCCTTTACTCCATCCTGACACTGAGTAGCAAGAAAATGCATGTCATTTTCTCATTATGAATGCATGGTACAGAACTCTTTGAAAAAGCTTGTAACAGTGACAAAAATCAAATGTAGTAAAGTTTTACCATCCTCTGAAGCAAACACTAAACAATCTGGACCCAAGTTCTTTTAAGTAGTATTTATGGGAAGCACACTGCATGTTAGCACTAGAGTGACAGATAGCCCATTTCAGCCGTATTAATGATCCTTCTAGAGTATGGATAAGGGCTGACAGCTGTGAAGGATGATTCTGTCAGTAACTTAACAGACTTAGCAGTTTGGCCCAAACTGAGACAGCTTAAGTACAGTCCTTTGCTCAGCAGTCCTTCCTGACCAATGTCCTTCCCTAATCAGGGAGCTTCTCTCTGGAGCACTCTAATTAAGGAACAAATAAGCATAGCTCAGCCACTGCAGCCAGGTTTTGAATTTGAACAACTGATGCAAGTCAGGCAAAAGACAAGATGTCTTTCTTGTACGATGGTAAAGACAAATCAAGGAGATGGTTCAGCTATACCTGGCTGAACTCCCCAGCCCTGCCACAGCAGAGTTTCTGCAGTGAAGCCTGCCCTGCAGCCCAGTGTGGGATCACCCAGGAGACTGTCTGCAACGTTACAGCCAAAGGTCATGTGTTTCTTACTGTGCAACCACTTCATGCCTGTGCAGGTATGCCTCTTTGGGTTTCTGGCCACATTCACTGAAGAGGAGATTGATCTATTGGCCAATTCTGAGGTGCTTGAAGTTGTCAGCACTGAAATAAACCTGCTATACAATACCAAGTTCACCTACAACATTCTGTGTTTAGTGTAGCATTAAGTACAGGTGAGTTATTTTGCACTATAGTAAAGCATGCAAGCTACCTCCAAGATTTTGATCCCATGATACACAAGCAACGTGAGAGAGAATAGCAGCTGCACAGAGATCACTGAGTATACAGGAGAGAAACAGTGGAGGGGGAGTGGAAAGAAAGGCCAGAGCCAGAGGTCAGGGAAGAGCCATGGTACCTGGGCTGGGTACAAAGTCAAGGTGCAATTGCTCCACACATATAATGTGATCCATGTACACAGTAGCCAGTGCTCCAGCTGGAACTGAAATCCACAGGTAGTTTCTTCTAATAAGCAAGTCTGAAATATAAAAACATCCTGAACCAATCCATGAAAGGTGTCATAGCTGTGACAAAATACAGTGCATGTCAAAGGAATCACTACTCATGTAACTGGATTCACACCATAAAAGCTTGAGGAAAATTAAAAGTCAGATGCCACTGGAATGCTAGATTCATTAAGAGAACTGGGACATGATGTCCCACATGATATCCTGGTCTCTAAATTGAAGGGACATGGATTTGACAAATGGACCACTCGATGGATAAAGAACTGGCTGGATGGTCGCACTCCAAGAGTTGCGGTCAATGACTCGATGTCCAAG